>JAMRYI010001109.1:0-44613 GCA_029231635.1 Ditylenchus weischeri
TTTAAAACCTAACTGGATCTCTTATTAACAGCACTCGAAAATAAGTTCCTAATGAAATCTTGGCAGACTTTTTTTGAATGTTTCTCAGATTACCAATGAAAATACCACTATCAATTTAAAATAGCTACCACTTTCTAATGGGTTCTAAATTATGATATGGTATAAAATTAATATACTTTTTGTTAAGTTTCAAGAATTAATTTTGATTTTAAATTTTGTAATCAAATTTCGATTCGGAAACCTAATCTAACAAAAGTCTATCGTAATTTTTATTAAATTTCGCAACCCATCGGGAAGTGATAGCAACTTTAGGTTGATTGCAGGGCTTTCCGTGCAACGCGATATACTCTGGATCAGCAATATCACAGGGCTGTCAGGCAGGAAGTCTTAAAATAAGCCACAGATTTTGAAAAATTAGCATTTGGGGTCGAAAATCAGCCAATATTTTTCAGAAATTTTTACTAGCGCAATTCATAACAAAACCATTCTGAACAGAATCAGCAGCTATAAAAACCAGGGTTGCTGCATGGAAAGCTTTCCGGACAGAAAAGAACGCGGAAAGTTTTCCAAAAAATGGAAAGAAATAAAAACAGGAGAAGAGAAACTTTGTGGACCCAACCCGTGTTACACCTCGTTTTTATGCGTTTTCACTAGGGTTATTCAGACGATAAGTTACCACGGTAACATACTACAGCCTGTATAACTTATCAAAAATCTGTAAGATTAAAACAGTTAACTGCAGTTGACTGTACAGTCGACTGTACAGTTGACTGTGCAGTTGATTGTACAGTTGACTGTATATTACCACCTGTACAATCCCTTCGTATTTCTGTTCGATTTCCCACCGCCAACCGCCAATCCGGCTAACTTTCCAAATCTTTTCTGTCCGGAAAGAAAAGCAACCCTAATAAAAACACCGCAAAAATTTTCATTTAAAATACAGAAAAGCATTGAGCGTTTCATTTTTTAATAAGTTGTCAAATATTTATAAAAATTTCAGATAAATTTTAATAGTTTTCACATATTGAATTTTTGCTTGACAATGTTAGTTGTCAAACTCTTTAAAATGTATTTGAAATTTTTATAAATTGTAACCTATCATAAAGTGCAGGCGCTTTCCCTAGCGTTTTGCCCTACTAATTCAAAGTGTAAAATTTAAATAAATGAGTATTAGTTGAATAATAGATGAGGTAGGCTGTATATGCATTCGCGCCCAAAAAATATGCCTCGGTCTTCCCTGATATTTTTGATATAAGCTCCGGCGCTCCGCCAGGTAGCCGGCGCTTAAACAGTCCTGATTGTGAACGCTTTTTACTTTCATTCCGACTTTTACTCCCACTGTGACTATTCTGAGCAATCCCAAACATGAAATTGGTGTATTGGCTAGACACTTTAGCAGTATTTTTCAGGGTTTGACATTTGTGCTGTGTAACAGCACAAATGTCAAACCCAAAATACAATCTAAGAAACTATTTTCATGTTTTTGTTGTAGTATGCTACAATAACTCATTATTTATCATTACCTTTTCAGGATCTGATAGCCAAAATGTTAGAATATGATCCAAGAACCAGGATAAGTCCCTATTATGCAGTCAGACATCCATTCCTGAAGAAAGCGTCTAGCAGTGAGGATCAGCAGCATCATCGATCAATGTCAACCGCTTCCTGCTCTCGACAAGCTTTTCTAATTCACCAGCCACAGGGGAGAGGCAGGTAAGACAAATGATGCTTTTTAAAGGATCTTTCAGTCACGTCGTGAAATCAGTCAATGGCCATATGCGGTCATATGCGTCAATGGCCCTGTGCACACACTCTTTGGTCGAAGTCGGTGTCGTGTTTTTCAACTTCTTTTGTCATCGGAGATGATTTTTGAAATGCTTTATATACCAAACAAAAGATTAGATTATGCGCTATCTCCTACATCAAATTTTTTTGATTGTCGTGATAAAAGTGTGCGTAACAATATAAAAATTGGAGCTTGGACGATGTCGCGGTCGAACTACATCGACCAAGACATCGACCAACCTCCAACTTACTTACACTTTTGTCCCATTCAAAAGGGCATGCCCGTGCAATTCGAAAAGTTAAGGCGGGGACCAACAATTTTTTAATTGTTCAGTATTTGAATCGTTTTGCATCAAATCTGACATTGATGACCTTGTACTACTTTTAAAAATTAGACAGAAAAGAATTGCTGGTCTCCGCCTTTTCTACGTGTCGCTCAAGTGTCGCACGGGAATGCCCGTTTAATGATGCAATTTTTGATGTAGATGATAGATTATAATGTAAACTTTCGTTTGGCTTATAAAGAATTGCAGAAAAATTAGAAAAACATACCTGATGATAAAAGAAGCTGAAAACATGACATAGACCTTGACCAAGGAGTGTGAGACAGAGTCACAATATACCGTATTTCCTCTTATAGCTTCCCGGGGAGTTTTTGGATGCCCGAAAACGGAAAATTTGGAATTCGATCTCAAGATTTTTGGGTGCTCAACTGAAATCTGAAAAGAGCAATCGGTAGAGCTCGCGGGAGTTAAAAAACGCGTAAAACAGCTTTGCAAAAAGTTGACTCTGGGCTGAGATATAGGTCCTCAAAGTTGGGGGGGTTATTAAAGCAGGGGGCTATTAGAGGTAATACGGTATTTACGGATTTCACAGGGTCACACCGAAAGTCTGTAGAGCACGCCCACAGAAGTTTGTAATCTTAAAAAGTTTTAATAACCACAGTTTGATGGGTTTCCTTAGTAAAAACGGAAAAAGTCGCATGATCTGTGTGATCACTTTCATTTTTACACAAAATATATAAATTATGCAGTCAAATCTTTTTCCAAAAATTAATATACACCATTCAGGCAAATGCTGATCCGATGAGGCCCGACAACCCATGCACCATCTCGTCTACTCATTCACAAGCCCAAATGGACACTAGTGAGTTGGTTCAAGCTGGTTCCTCCTACAATCTAGCTGGCAATGAAGCTATGGAACAGCAGCAGCATTTGACTACCCCCAGGCAACATCATAGAGCTGTTCTATCCAAGGATGTGCTGCAGAATCCAGTTGCCGCTGCTTTCTATTCCAATGATCCGCATGGAAATTCTTTTCTGTATGCCTTAGTTTTTGTAATTTTTTATTTTCGTTGAAGTTGGAATTTTTTTAGCAACCAACCCCCGTCAGGTCTGACCCACCAAATGAGCTTTCCGATAGCAGCTTCACAAGGATTTTCTGCTCCACAAGGCTCTAGGTCACAACCTGTGTGGGACAACAGCCAGCCTCAAGAAGTGTCATCAACTCACTCCTACTCCGAGGCTAATCAAGTAATACACAATAAAAATAAAAACACATAAAAATATAAGGAACCACACCTTCAATTTAGTGTAACTCTCGATTTAGTGTATCTTTTTTCCGGTCCCGACAGAGTGAAAGACTCTCGATTTAGTGTATCTTTCCTAATTTCATTCAAATTGATGTTTCTAAAATGTACGTCTAGCTGTTTTTTATAAATCACCGTATTTCCTCTATTAAAAGCCCTCTCCGAAATCCGGAACTTTTAAATTTATTCTTCGCCTCTTTGATGCATTTTTTGGTTTTGGTCCCACTCATGTTATATGCCAAAATGTAGCTGGGAATCTGGGCTACATTTTGGTATGACAAATAAACAAGTGCCGATTAAAAAATTGGTTAAAAGTGCAAAGAATTACTGTATTTTAAAAATTTCGGATTTTGGGGAGGGCTTTTTTAGGAAAAAAACAGTAATCACTGAATACTCCAAAGAAGCAACCTGTAATTTAGCCGATCAAATATTTCGATATAGTGTGGTCGCTTAGCGAGAGTTGTCTATAGAGCTGTGAAAAAGCCAGAGCGGAATCCTTTCGTGGTTCATTCTCGAGAACATTCTCGGCTTTTTCTGGGTTTTTTGTGGCTTTTTCTCGTGGCTTTTTCTGGTTTATTCTCGGGTTATTTTTGAGAATATTCTCATTTCACAACCCTAGTTGACTATGTAGCGAGAGCTGACTGTATAGCAAGAATTGACTGTATAGCAAGAATTGACTGTATAGCGAAAGTCGACTGTACACCAAACCACTTGATAACTGTATTGGAATGAAATATATAACAGACAACGAAATATGAATATAATGCTTACGCTTTCTCGATCGTGAACGTAGAAAAAGCGCACTATATCGAGAGTCATATACCATAGCGGGGGTTGGATTCCTTTATATTCAAAGTAAATTAACCAAATCATCGAACAAGACGCACTATACGGAAAGTCACACTATAGCGATAGTTGACTGTAGTATCTTTATTAGTGTTTGTTGTAAAAGGTTACTTCGGTAAAGGTTTTGGGTTATTATTGACTTATTAAAGGCGTATGCCCGTGCGTTTTAAAAAGTTAAGGCGGGGACCAGCAAATTTTTGTAAATAATATCGACAGGACATCCACATATAAAATCGGCATACCGTGAAACCTCTATTAAACGGACCCCCTACAGTTAACTATTTTCAAATTTGTTTTGCTTTTTTAACCCCAACATTGTTTATTTTTTAAAACGTACGACCACTCATTTTGTAGATCTTTCCAAACTCTACAAAATGAGTGGTCCGTTTTAAAAATAAACAACGTCTTAAAAAGCAAACAAATTTGAAAATAGTTAACTGTAGGGGGTATTAGAGTATTTACGGTATACATTTTGACGTTCTTTACAAAAAATTTCTGAATATTTTTGTATAATTTCACACGTTCTACAACCATTGTGTAGCCACAATGCTAAGATTTTATTTGTGCTATCATAAATAGTCAAAATACCATCTCATTAGAACTAAATTTTAAAAAATATTCAATTCCTGAGAAAGAGCAGTCACTTTTTGAATTCCCGCCACATTCAGGTGTCGGCCTCTTTTGCACATTTAAAAAAAAGTGACGGGCTTTTTAAAGTATTAATTACCATAAGTAAAATACCCTATATAAGTTGGATACTCAAAAAATATATAAAACATGAGCAATTTGAAAGTAGGCTTAAAACCATGGTACCCGTATCAGGGTTTTTCGGCAACTTTGGTTGGCCAGCTGTCGCCAATTTTTCAAGGGACCTGGAGACAGCGGCAGCACTTGGTTATATAACTTCGGCGTGCTCTACAAAAATCTTCAAAAAATCACTCAATGAGGTCTTTGAAAAAAGACATTAAGATGTATAAGTATTTTGAAGGCAAATAAGAACATGTATCAATTCCACTTTATGAGGTTAGATTAAAAAGTTCCAAAATTTAATAAAAAAATTGATAAAGAAGTTCCTAAATTTACTTTAAAAAAACCTGATAATATTAGATTTATTTTTTTTCAGAAGTTATAAGGACGTGCCAACAACCAATTTTTAACAAAAAAAACTTATGAATCTATCTGCCAATCACTGTGACCCTCGACCGATATCCACAATACAAATGACTTCTCCGCAGCACTTCCTTGGTGCTAGAGCACAATGATACTGCTTAACCTAGAATCAGCGGCCGGTTTCACAGGAAGAGAAGCTCTGTACGCAAGAACACTGGACGGGTCCATACTCACACGGACAACGATAGAGTAGGCAGAGGAACCAGCTGGCGCGCGCAACGTTGTAAATAACTATTTTCACGTATATATGTACTGATGGGTTTCAAGTATTTCATTTCACAGCTGTTTTCACCAATAATAAAAATGTGTTTGTTTCTTTTTCGACTATTTCAAGATATTTTTTGTGCTTGCTTTCATGTATAAATTTCAATCGGCTAAGTGGTTCGAAATTCTAACAATATCTTTCTTTTATTCTCTAAAAATATGGTAATCATGTGAGTATTTCAGTATCTAAGTTGAGTACTATTTTTGACTGAAACGCTATAACAAATTGTAAAAATTATGTGTTCTGAACTTTGGGTTTTTTTTTTGGTTTTGAATTGTCTGTTTTTTATGTTATGTGTCGCAAAAATTACAAGTGTCCTTATTTTGGCTCACACGGCTGCTCAATCTTTGTCTTTTATGCTGAATTTTGTTGTAATTAATTATCAACTTTTTTTGCTCTAAAATAAAAATTAAATTTGATGTGAAAAGCTTTATATATAGTAAGTGTCAAGATTATTAATTTAATTTTATTTATTTACGCAATTTAATACGCAACAAAATAACAATAAATTTCCTTTCAAGTCAATTGAATAATAAGTGGAGCTAAATCAAATTTAGTCAGCCTACTTTTAAAAAGTGCAGAAGTGGGAGAAGAAGTTATTCTTTGTGGAAGATAATAATATAATTTTGGCATGCGAACAAAAAAAGAATGAAGTCGTACATTTGTAAAGCATGAGGCAACATTATTCTGGATAAATTATTTCTTATTTGATAGGGATTAAGGTTAGGAGTGACATTTACATCAACATCTATATCTTTAAGCAGAATTTTGTTATAAAGAATAAGGTCAGCCTCAAGTCGTCGGTATTGTAGAGTTTTTAGCTTTAATAAAAGTAAGAACTTTTTGTAAGAGTAAGAGTGATCTAATTCTTGAGATTTGAAGCATCTAGAGTATATGAAATGAAGGGCTTGTTTTTGAACTTTTTCAATAGTTTTAGAGTCTTTTTTTATTATGGAGATCGCAAGCTTTGTCATTGACCCATTATCTACATCAACACAGCAAATTATTAGACATTCATCATTTTATTAGGGTAGCTAGACTGTTATGCGACATTTAAGCGCTCAGACATTTAAGTGCCATGCCTTGATTGCCAATATACAGCAAAGTAACCATTTTGGTGTATCAGAGGCCATACTCTCAATTGAAAGTCACCAGTATTTTATAATTAATAACATCGACCGAGGTTAAATAACGTCATTGACATAGTTGTGCATCTCCGAAAAACCACCACCGCCGCCGCCGGCGGTGTCGCCGCCGGTGAAAAAATTTTGCTAAATTTTGCCGCCGCCACCGCCGCCGCCGCCGCGGCCGCTACTCCGCCGCCACCGCCGCCGCCGGTGGCACCTCATATTTTGCCGCCGCCGCCGGTGGTGCCGCCGGCTTTCGCGTTGATATAAAAATTTTTTCGCTGCAGCCACGCTTGTCACAAATTTGCAAAACAAGTTTTATTAAAATAAGACAACAGTAAATTAAATAGTTATCTAGTTGTTTATATTTTAATGAGATGACCATTTAAGACAAGCATTGTTTTGCTACTTAATAAAATTGGTCCTGTAGGAGTTTTCCTCCCCGAAGAGAGCACAGCCATAATACTAAATAGTCTTTCCATTCCTGCACTTGTAGCTGGTGTTGCTAAGATGTCAAAAGCCATCTGAGAAATAGAGGGATATGTCTAGAAATAAAATCAGATTGATAAACTCACAAAATCTATTTGTATTTTTACCTCAATTCTGGCTTTCCAAAAGTCCCATGGATTACAGGTGCCAATAAAATCTTCGCTATTTATTTCATTAAAAAAATGCTCTACTTGTTCAGTATCAGCTGAGCCCAGTGGCTTTTTAATCGAGACAGTTCCGAATCCAAACGGGGATGGCTCCTCTACAATCATACTCTGAATTGCTAATCCTGTCACCTTTGGCACATATTTACGGAGCAAATTTTAAAGACTATTCCATACGATATCACTGCCAAAAATACATTTATTGAAATCGAAACAGTTAAATAATTTTCAAAACATTTGTTCATATACTTTACAAAACACACCCCACATTGACTTGAACATTGTGGTTTGTGGTGTCCACAATGTTAGCAAACGGATCAGAGGATGGTATTCTGTGTAACACACACTGCTTTTCTTTGTAGTTTACACTCTAAAAATGCAAGTCATATTATAAATAAAAGTTTTGAAACACACGCAACAACCTTGCAAAACTTGTTGCTCAAGCACAGGTTGACACACTCGGACAGTGTCTCAATACCAACCAATCTTGCAAGCACATGACCCACTATCTGCTGACCTATATCCACTTCAAATTTGGTGCCAAATTTGCAATAGCTTTTCTCTAAACAAATTTACAGTTTAAAAATTAAATTTTTGCCTAAGTAGATTACGCGGTATGCAGAATTTTTCGATAGCCAAATTAGTTTTGCTGTGATGCAGACGTGAAAATAACTGCACTTCTTTGGCATCCTCGTCGTGCAGTTCACACACTTTTTGAGCTGGATTATAGGAAGCGAGCATGCAAGGAGTTTTGTCGTCCTGCTCGTCCTAAACAATCGGTAATTGTCTTTTATTATTTTTTAAATTAGTTTTACGCCCCAGAGCCAAGTTGCTTCAGTCCCTGAGCTGAGAATAGGCCTGAATTTGAACAGCCTAGACATGACCTTTGTTTTAAAAGTCCGACCCGAAAAGCCTAAGGGCGCTCTAAAGCCCCAGTCTGATATTTTATATTTTTTCTTATTAAAAAACAAAAAGTTAAAAATTTTTGGAAAAAATCAATTTATGGCATGCTTTGAAGGATGCGTATACTTGCATAATTTGGATGCGTATACTTGCATAATTCCAAGGTAACCAAATCTAACAGACAGTTTAAAGAAGATTAAGATTTAAGGAATTTTTGTACACAAAACAATTGAAATTAAAAAAAAATAACCAACCCTGTTTTTGACGCAATAATTAAGACACTGATTTATGTCATCGATTGCATGCAATATAGCCACAGGCCTGCTTCGTCCAAGAGTTCGGCTTTGGAAGTAGAAAAAGGCTAGTTTTTCATTTGGCAAGCATTCTAAAAAAGGTTGTCGAGTCGAGTTGAGCTCGAAAAAACTCGAAAACTCGAAAATGTTCGAGTTTCGAGTTGTCTTTTAAAGTTAAACTCGACTCGAAAAAAAATTCGAGTTTTCACTTCGAGTTTATTTCAAGGTTCAAGCGCACGGAAAAAATGTTTGTTGTGATTTGTCTTAGGCTGACTTGTTAATGCACTCTTTTGCGCTTTTCCGTTTTTCAACAAATATTTATTTGTTGATTGCTTAAGAAAAATGCCGAGCGAAGTCTGGAATTCGTTCAAGAAATCTGGTGGGAAAGCTGTTTGCATTTGCGGAGAAGAGCTTACGCTGCTAAAGAGCGGATCGACAACACATCTCTCGGGTCATCTCAAATCGGCGAGGCATAAAGAAGCGATGGACAAGAAAGAAGTGGGACCAAGTGCGCCTGTAATATTTCAGCAAGTGAAGACAAGATGGAACTCTACGCTAGAAATGCTTACATCCGTGCTGCGCCACAAGATCAATCTGCTCCGGTATGCCGAAAAGTTTCCAAGTTGCACCGTTTCCAAGCACATCAAGGACAAAAAATCATCCTGGATTCATTTGTGCTTAAAACAATTCCTTACGAATGCCAAGCCGCCACGAAATTTTCGATTCAAAAACTCTAAAATTTCGAGTTTCGATTCGAATCGAGCGCTCAAATTTTTCAAGCGCAACTCGAAATTCGAGCGCTCGACTCGAAAATTTCGAGGGCTCGACAACCCTAATTCCAAATTGAATTATTGTATATAGTGATTTAAAAAATCTGTAGAATCAGTATACTGTAAGCTCTCTAGGCCCTTCACACCATATAAAATCATGTTCTTAGCATTGTGTTTTGAGCAACTCTTTCAATGGATAGTCAATTCTTTCAATACAGTTGCTCAGCAAATCACCTTTTTAATTGTAGCCAATGAGATAAGCTACAATGTGAGAGGCCACTTGACAGGCAGCAGTCTTTAAAAATTGGGTAAAAACAAACAAACAATGTCATAAACACGATTTAAAATGGGAAGAGTCGGGAGTAGGACTATTAGAGAATAAACTATACCATAAATTGGTTTGTTAGCTAGCAAATACGGCGGCCGTGTGCGTTTTACTGGCTTAGAAATAGCAACTTTTTCCTGGTGAAATTTGGTTGGTTCAACTGCAATCGCGTTTGCATAGTTTGGCACTCCTTTGAGTTTGGCTGTGAATGGTTCTGACAGTAGCTGTTGGCTAACTCGTTTGTCTGCAAATAAAACATATATGTATTTTAATGAGTTGAATTATTTGAAAAACCATAAGGAGTTTTGCAAGTCTCAGCAAAATTTGTTCGTAGAAAGTAGTCATGACCAGATGCAAACACTACTCTGGACTCTCCTGAAGTGCCATCCTGAAACAATTTGTATTAAAAATAATTAAAAAAATACTTTTCGACCACCAAATTGCTCTTTTCCTGCATCAAATTCGGGCCTTTGGGTATTAAGTAGGTGGTATATCATTAGGGTTGTCGAGGTTTCGAAATTTTCGAGGCCTCGACTCGAATCTCGAAAAAAATTGACGCACACAAATTTGATATTTCTATGTGACAAAAATTCAATTCAGACATCATATTCAAACAACAAATTGACATTTCTTCTGGTTCTTGTTCGCTCTTTTTAGCCGCTTTCTTTGAAATCACATCTGCCTAATTTTCTTTGATATTTAGCAGGTCAGCCGCACTTCGCATTCCCAAACGAGATTTGAGAGAGTTAGCGAAAAGTATGCTGGCATTGGAAAAACATTGCTCAGACGCCACACCGGATAAAGAGATTGCCATAAAAAGATTGCTGAGATTGCGAGAAGAGACCGCTAGATTGTGAAAGCGAACCCCATTCTTTGCCCACCACTGATACGTTTCTTCGTGCCGCGAAACATCCGGCCGCGGAAGAGGAAGCTTCTTTTTGTTTAGATAGCATCTGATCTCGTCCTAAAAATTATAACATCAGACAGAAAAATCACGCAAAATACCAACCGTCATAACGTTGACTCCTTGCAACACTGGTTGCACATAGCCCTCGTCATCTTCATCCCAGAGATTTTGATTGCTGAACTGATACAGCTTGGACAGCATCTGTGGCTGACCTTCATTCTCAGACAAAAGAACGACAAAAGATCGACGATTCTCTTTTTTCGATAAATTCCCACTTATTTGGCATAACACCTGTTGCAACCATGAATTTACCGTCAAATATTTATCCGAAAAGTAAAAAAAACTTCTAGCAGAGACGAGGATCGAGAAAGGCAGCATATCCAACTTCTGACTGGCGTAAAATTTCTTCGGATCTGACTTCAAGGCTTTCATTCAGGTTAAGTGAAAAGACGCCATAGAGATTCTCCAAGTGTTCGGACAGCTCCCTGATGAAAAACAAATAACATGATATACGAGCGTTTTAATAAGACGCTTGAACCGACTATCTATTGACAACAATAAGCGTTTTCAACACTTTCAGCAGATCCATTATTTCATCAAAGCAAGCTTTGGATAGGCATTTCACGTTCTTCGTGACTATGCACTTTTAATATTGTTCGGCATAATTTAGCAGATTAGGCTTGTGTTCGAGCACTGAAGAAAGCAATGACACCGACCAATTCAGATAAAAAGAGTAATAAATAATTAATTACCTTTGTTATTTGTAGTTTTTCTTGATCAAGCATTGCAGAAACGGCGATTCAGATATTGAAAAAGGCAGGTTGCTGTCCGCAATGAAGTCGGTCAAGTCACTCGTCAATTACGCGCTTTGCTGCTTCGAGTAGTTCGGGTGAAAGATAGCGGTAATCGATTCCATCTTGGCCTTCTACGGTGCACTTGGATCCGATTGCTTGTTCTCGATTTTTCCTTGTGCTTGACTATATCTAGATGTTTTGCAACGTTGTTGCGATTCTTCCGAATTTAAGCTATTCTTCGCAAACGCAGACGGCCTTCTCACCGATCTTCTTAAATGATTTCCACACTTTGCTTGGCATTGTATTTTAAAACAAAATAATATTTTAGTAAGAACAAAACTTTTAATGCAAAAGAAAATTTGACAGACAACATTGAAAAATGACTCTAACAGAATTTTTGTTAGGATACAAAACGCGAAAAGAAAGATTCGAAATATTTTATCGAGGCCTCGAAACGCGAAAGTAGGACTCGAAATTTTTTTCGAGGCTTTGAAACTCGAAAAAGGTTCGAACTTCGAAAAATTTTTGAATTTTCAACTACAGGACTGGAAGCCAAGGCTTCGACTCGATAACCCTATATATTCATAAGTTCGTGAGTGATTGATACGCAGCAGTCCATTTTTATGTACGGGTTGCAAAATTTTTGACAAATAAGAATAGGCACTCAATTAATTGCTGGGTTTAAAAATCGAAATTTTGACTACAGAATTTACGACTTGAAACCCATCGGTTAATTAAATTTAATTAATCATCAGTTAATTAATCATATATTAATTAACCAATGGGTTTCAAATCGTATATTGTGAAGTCAAAATTTCGATTTTCAAACCCAGCACTGAATTGAGTGCCAATTGTCATTTATAAAAATTTTTGCAACTTATACATAAATATGGTCTGTTACGTGTAACCACCCACGAATGGTTCTACTAGCTCAATATCATAGTAGCCAACAAAACTTTGTAGATAATATTTTTATACGAAAGTTACAATCGACTCCCAATAAAAATGACCAAAAGCCACAGGGGTGACCAAGGCAATCGAGAACATTTTTTTTTCGAAAAACGTCCTTCCCACACTTTTTTTCGCCTTTTCCATCGTTTTTCGTGCCTGAGACATACTTTCCCTTAAAAAACGTACTTTTAAGATACCCCAAATAGTGTACTCCTGCCAAACTTTTGTAAATAATATATATAAAACAGAGATTTCCTGATATCAGAAAATCTGATATGATAGTGAAATGATATGATATGATACGCCCTATCATATCATTCGGCATCATATCATATCACCATCATATCAGACGAAAATTTCGGGACGCATATCATATCACTATCATATCAGACAGAAATTTCGGGCACCCATATCATATCACTATCATGTCAGACAAAATTTCGGAACCCATATTATATCACTATCATATCAGATTCCCGCAATTTCCCGTGCTCCATTTTCTCTCCTTCTTCAAACCAATTACACACGGACCAAATTATGGAAGCCACTACTGAAGAGCCAATAACAAGAGGGCTGTGGAAGGGCAAAGGAAAAACCGTGATTCTCTCTCTTTCGGGCACCCATATCATATCAATATCATATCAGACGAAAATTTTAGGCGCCCATATCATATCACTATCATATCAGATGCTAAAAATCGATATCAGGAAATCTCTGATATAAAAGTTAAATATATAAAAGTTATTTATATAAAAGTTAAAATCGACTCCCAATAATTAGTCACATACAAAGGTCTTGCAGCTTTTTTACCTACATTTTGTGATTCTTTCGCCAGTTGTACGATACAGATTTTTAGTATTTTTAAAGAAAAACTTTTAGTTGCTTTCAGTTTTTAACGCTGTTTTATATGCCCATACTATTTTTTAAATTTTCTGAAAAAAATTTAACCAAGAGTGCTTAGTAAAATTTAGGCCAGCATGAAAAATTTTCTCGAAAAATCTTTTTAAGTGCAGGCCTATCTTTCTTTCACATAGGTGTATATTGATTGAATTGATTTATCAACCTGATTTATTTTTAAAGGAAAATTTGCTTAGAAAATTTTCAGCTCTTGTATGAACAAACGATATTTTGCTTTAGCTTTGTAAGATTTTTTCATTAAACGCGAGAAAAAACTAAACCTTCTATTTTGAAGAAAGCTTTTTGAGATTTTTGTTGTTACTGGTGATTTATTGTCTATTAATGTAACTTTTTGTTCGACTGTGATTATTTCAATGTCCACAGTTTTGAAAAATGACATTTGAGTGAAAGCTTGGACAAATAAGGATTTTAACCTAACAACGAAATCACCCAAGCTGCCTTTTCAACCTGATATAAGGATCTATATAAAAATGCTCGAAATGGTCGACTTTTCAAACCCCAAAATTCAGAAAATTTTGAGGTCAATATCGAAGTTTTTAGGTGCTCAACCAAAATCCAAAAATTGGAATCGATAAAGCTCGTGAGAATTAGGAAAACGCAATTAACAGATTTGCATAATGTTTTCTCTGGGCTGAGATATAGGTTCTCAAAGTCGGGGGTGGGGCCTTACTAGAGAAAATACGGTAGGCGAACTAGCGCCCTTTCAGGCGCCTGCGTTGTGAAAGCAAAGTTCATTGTAGTACAGCACTACAGTACCAGTCAGGTCGTAAACCCACTTTGCGTGATTGGTATTTTACGAGCTGTTTGCCCAAAGAAATTTCAACCCATTTTTTTAGTTTCATATTCAAGTAATCCTTCTTTCCAAACAATGTTTTTTTACTTTATTTGTGCTTTCATATTTGACAGAAACTTTGATAAACTCTAATAAAGGCCCCTCTCAATGACCTATATCTCAACCCAGAAAAATAGTTTCACAAATCTGTTTTTTTGCTTTTTCTTAGTTAGCACGAGTTTACCTAATTTCACTTTTCAGATTTTGGTTAAGCACCTGAAAATCTCAAATTTCGAATTAATTTTTTCCCAACTTTTTTAGTGTTGAAAAATAAAAGCCCCGGGGCCTTTAATAGAGAATATACGGTATGTCGTAGCAAAATTAAAACTCAAAAAGGTTTGGGGGGACGTTATGGTATGAATTTGATCTTTTTATGCATGATTTTGATTGAGTTGTTATGTTTTTCTGTATAATTTTTATCAAATTTTCCCGATTTTCTCGACTTCAGGAATTTTCCCGTAAACTACTAACCCTAATAACAATCATTAGAAATGGCAAAAGACACTATTAGGTATATACCTGACTATATAACTGACATGACGAAAAGTGCTTGTGATACACCACAGCTGAGCAAATCTACAATTTTTATATTTTGGAAAGTACTTGAGGTAGTTATGCTGACCTGATTACTGGGCAAACTGTGAATGCAGTGCCTTAGACACAGCTCCAAACCCACATTCCACAATTCTTCTATGGGTGCAAGGTTGGAGATTGCGCGTTTAAAAGTGGGTTGGAAACACTCTAGGTCACCTGTAACTTTCATTTTTTTATTAGAGACTAAAAGAGAACTCCCATGTGACATTTAAAAATAACAGATTTATTGGCCGGACTCCCTTATGCGCTGATGGCCTAAAACCATCCAAAACTACGTTATTTTTGCGTTTAAAGTCAAAAACGTGAATACAAGACAAAAAAGAAGGACAGCCGACTCTTGATTTAATGTAATTCAACGGACCGGTCAAAAGGTTACATTGATTCGAGTTTACGTTATAGTCAAACTTCCGATATGGGACCCTGGGGACTGGTTATAGGCGGCCTTATATAGGGGTAGCCTTATATCGAGGTGCCTTTACATAAAATTTACGCGTGCGACAAAAAAACGCAAGAGGAAATGAAAAAATATATTATAGCCACAAGAGTCCTTTCGATATTTGCTGACGTATGAAGACTTTGACCGAATCAAGAGCAGATCCACCACGGCGCGAACGTCTTGTCCATCATCAGAGAGCTTCTTCCGCCACGACTGCGCCACCTGAAAAATGAAAATAAAAAAATACGAAGAATAGAAAACTAGCACAAGAAAAGTTTAGGAAGGAAGAGGCAAAATGGTGGTTGCAGGAATCGAATCTGCAGCTTTCAGTTTTCCGGGTTGATGTTCTACCATTACACTACGCCGCCACCTCTTCCTTCTTTTCCTAAGGGCCTATGTATATATGCTCTCTTTACAGTACTGATAAACTTATTTTCAGGACAAATTGAATAGGCCTCTTAAAGACTATTTTGTGAATTTACGCTAAATTGAGAGGCAATTGTGAGTGTGGGACTGGTCAAAGGTTACGTTCAATCGGCTTACTTTAAACTGACAGTGAATTTGAGGCTAAATTAACCTATACCCCCTTCACTCAATTAACCTTGACCCCCTTTACTCAATTCAGCTTGGGGGACCAAGGCAAATTTTTTACACTTTTAAATACCAATAATTATTTTGCGTAAAAATGATTAAAAAGACTGAAAAACAAATTATTTTACACTTTTTATGCAAAAAGTTATTGGTATTGACAAATGTAAAAAATTTTATTTTGTCTTGGTCCCCAAGCTGAATTGAGTGAAAGGAATCAGAATAATGCGAATTTGACACTAATTATGAGCCAACCAAATAGGGCTCAGACTTACGTCAAATCGAGTTACGTTAAATCGAGAGTCGACTGTAGTGGGAAGGCACTTTTCAGAAAAAAATTGTTGACCAAAATTTGGCTTTTTGTCTTAGGGGGAAGGCAAGATAAACCATTTTATATTAGGGTGATTCTACCCGTTTTGATCACTGGAGCTGGGAAACAGTTGGATCTACATGCATTTTATGATTAAGAGTTTTGCTCGGAATCATGTCTAAGGTACGTGTATGCGCGCATCTCAAACTCTCATGCCTCTTTTGTGGGGTTGAGAGATACACCCACATACCTTAGACACAACTAACTCTATAAGTCTGGATCCCCCAAGGCAAAAAGTCAAATTTTGGTCAAAAATTTTTTTCTGATAAGTGCCTTCCCACTACACTTTTTGCTTTTTTTGACTTTAAAACACATAAAAAGGTAGTTTTGGACAATTTCGTGCCATTACCGTGTACAAGAGTTCAGCCGACAAATTTTTCAAATTTTTTTAAGCAAAAACCTAAAAGATGTTCATAATTTATAAAAATTATAACGGGTGACAAATAAGTTCCCGGACACTTTACAAACTCTTTTTTGTTATCTTTTTTAAATCAATTTTCTAACGCATAATATACCATTTTGTAGCCCTGAATATCCTCCACAAAATGAGCTATCATTCACCTATTATTCATCAAAATGGTCACCATTTGCCTCAATACATTTTTTCAACCTTTTTAAAAAGTTGTCAATGGCTTTTTGAATCATTTCTTGCGGAATAGCGTCCCATTCTTTCAGGCATGTTTGATAGGGGTTTATAGACGAATGATATGTCAAACTAGAGAGGAGGCTTAGGACTACCATATCTTATCAACAGTAAGAGTTAAGTTATCAAAACGCTTTAAGATAACAATCGGCTATGGCCCAGAGCAGACCACACATTTTTTGAATTGCCCTGCAAAATCTCTCAGGTACATAAAATCTTTATGAGGCTTTCTTCTCCACAAACAATTTTTTTTATAGAGTGGAGTATAATAACTCATTTTGTAGAGGATATTCAGGGCTACAAAATGATATATTATGCGTTAGAAAATTGATTTAAAAAAGATAACAAAAAAGAGTTTGTAAAGTGTCCGGGAACTTATTTGTCACCCGTTAGTAAAAATTACCTGTGCTTTGAACAAATACTGCTGACGAACAGAAAATTAATAATAAAATTAAAAAAATATTAAAATGTTTTAGCATTTTAAGAAATATATTTTATTTATTTTTTGCTAATAAAAAGTAAAAGAGATAACATATCCATAAAATCGGATCTTTGACATCTATCGGAGATTTCCTGGCTTTCAAGTGTTGTTTATAATCTTCCTGCGAATAACTTTTTCTTTTTCTTCTCGGGTTCTTTCTATAATAACCATTGAAGCAATTGCCCTTATTTCATTTCTTTACTGCAATTAAAATAATAAAATTTCGCATTATAAAGAATTTTCATCTTGTCTGCAGGATGGTGTTAATCGTGCCAAGTAAATTTAATTTCCTGTCATACACCAGAAGTGGGACGAAAAACAAAAAAGTAGGAACAAAAATCGGAACCAGAAATTAAAAAATTTCAATATCGGAAGACGGAAACCGGAAGAAATTCAAAAAATTTACAAAAATTCCACCAAGCCCACTGCGCCCCAGAAGGGCCCACATACCTTAGATATAATTCCGAGAAGTACTTTTGATCATAAAATGCATATAGAGTCTCTTTTTGCACAGCTTCAGTTGCCCAATCAATTGAAATAATCACAGAAATAATTGCTTGCTCCCCACAATCCAACAGGAATTATAATAAAAAGACAAAGATCAACAAGAGTTTTTCAAAGATCAACAAGAGTTGAATAAAATGGCGGGACAACTTTTAAAAACCCGGGACGGGAAAAAAAATCCGGGAAGCGGAAAATTAATCCGGGACGGGACACCGGGACGAGACAAAAAAAATTCGGCAAAAGTTCCGGGACGGGAATTACTTATAAAACCCCTTCGGGACGGGAAGGGAAGGGAGTCCCGTGGCTAAAGTACACTATTTCGGGTAGCCCAAAAGTGCGTTTTTTAAGGGAAAGTATGTCTCAGGCCCTAAAAACGATGGAAAAGGCGAAAAAAATGTAGGAAGGACGTTTTTCGAGAAAAAAAATTTTCTGGATTGCCATGGTGCCCCCTGTGGTTTTTGGTCATTTTGCCTTGCCTGGACCTTTGGAGGCTATAAGGTGGGGAGTGCAAAAGTCTTTATGGCAGTTGTAGAGGACAGGTTGGCTCTTTCATTATTTTCATCTTGAGAACCCAGAAAGATGAGATTTAAATATAGGTTTGTTCACTGGGGACTACCGCATAAATAAACTCTGGTATGCATGCTTTTTCATGCATTCAGAGTCACTTTCGAGTGATTTGTGTCTAAGGTATGTGAGTGTGCGCATCTCAGCTCCAAGCCCCCAAGCCCCAAGCCAACTGCGCCCCGAAGGGCCCACATACCTTAGATATAATTCCGAGAAGTACTCTTGATCATAAAATGCATACAGAGTCTCTTTTTGCACATCTGCAGTTGCCAAATCAGAATAAAATACCGCACTATGAAATCAAATTGAACATCAAAAAGTTCTTAAATGATTAAATAACGCTGCCAATATGTAAAAGCAATATTTAAAATAAAAATAGAAATCAAATTTTGGACATAAACAACAGGGGGGACCAAGGCAAAAATGACCGAAAGCCACAGGGGGGAGCAAGGCAATCGAGAAAATTTTTTTTCGAAAAACGTCCTTCGCACACTTTTTTTCGCCTTTTCCATCGGTTTTCGGGCCTGAGACATACTTTCCCTTAAAAAACGCACTTTTGAGATACCCCAAATAGTGTACTCCTGCCAAATTTTCTCGAAAAATCTTTTTAAGTGCAGGCCTATCTTTCTTTCACAGAGGTGTATATTGATTGAATTGATTTATCAACCTGATTTATTTTCAAAGGAAAATTTGCTTAGAAAATTTTCTGCTCTTGTATAAACAAACGATATTTTGCTTTAGCTTTCGAAGATTTTTTCATTAAACGCGAGAAAAAACTAAACCTTCTATTTCAAAGAAAGCTTGTATAACTCACCCTCTTAAACACAAAAATCGGCATCTACATAAAAAAAGTTTCAGTATAACTTTTTGCCGCATATTTGACGTAAATTCTGGATTTTCATCTGTCCTGTGCAATCATAAATAATTTTAGATAAAATGGAATATTTTAAACTCATAAAAATTTTTCTACTAACGCATTTCTTATTTGCAATAGCTACAGACCCAAGTCAAGAGTTGCTGCTTTCTAGAAATCTAGAAAAAATAGATGACTTTCAAAATAAAATTATTAAATTAGTTGAAAGTACCTACAAAAAAAGTAAGCTTAATATGTTTTATTCCATGATTAGAAAAGTTTTAGTACTGCACAATTAATTAAAGTAAAAAGCAATTGTGCACTTAAAAAAAACAAATACAGTCAAACTATAACGTGCTCTCAATGTAACGTACGCCCCCGATATGACTGTGTTATTTGGTTTGAATCAAAGGAAATTAATTCAAAGTGACCTTCGATATAACGCACACTCGATATAACCGATCAGGATGTACATTATATCAAAGTTTGACTGTATTCCTTTAAAGCAGGGTTCTGATCTCAAAATTTCGAAAACAAGTACATTTAACCAAAATTAGAGTATTTCAGCAAAAATATGATATTTTATCCAGTGCTTATTGCTCTTTAAGGTCAAAAAATAAGATTTTGAAAAATTTTAAAAAATAATAAGATTCAAGGTCCTAAAATAAGTACAAATCTTATAAATAAGTACAGTCGGAACTAGGGTTGGCCCTTCCCCGTGATTTTCGATGCGGGAAGGGATTTTAGAGAATTTTTGATGCGGGAAGACAATTCAGTTAGCCTTATTTAAGTCAAAACCAACCAAATCAGTGAAACAAGATTAGCACTATAATCGACTATATCGAGTATGTCATTTGATAGAGCATCCGGTTCTATCCCACTATCTATTGCCAAAAATGCCTTGGTCCTTCCTGTTTCTTATGATTATAGTAATACTCTCAACGCCGGAGCTTTGGACTTCAGTTGTAGGTGCTCATCCACTGCTGGTACACGTCGTTCTGCGGAGGCTGTCTTGGGCGTAGTCGAAGAGCTGATCCCCAGCTTGGCACAGGCATGCCCGTCCGGACTAGTACGGGCCAGATATCGTACCAAAGGGTGACGATGGTCACGTATCCACTGCAGATGCTCCACCATATCAACCAGCCAGAGGGTATGAGTGACTTTAACTACTGCTGATAGCAGTCTTCAGTAGCTGATCGTTCATTCCATTTGTCTGGACACTGTGTGAACCAGATTTTCGGAATGTCTTGCCAAAAAGATTCCAAATCCCTTTTGACATCCTCCCCTCCGTCTCTGACTTTTTGCCCTTGGCACCAAAATGTCTTGTGTAACTTTTCAGTGCTATTCGACAAATCTCGTTGGAAGACTACTCACGACATTTTAACCGACCATACTTTAAAATAAAAACTTTATGTAAATGCGGAAATTTGAAGAAACAAATCTTTCCAGACACATTTTTGTGGTACATGTTTTTGGGGTACCATATTGCGCACCAGTACCGTCTTTAGAGTATTTAGCGAAAGTTTCAAAAAACCTAATAAAATATTTCAGAACACATTTTGACGGAAAACTTTTTCTGCGCTAGACCAAAACTTGGGCCATGGCAAAAAGAGACTCTATATGCATTTTATAATTAAGAGTCTTGCTCAGAATTATGTCTACGGTAAGTGAGTGAGCGCATATCTAACTCTCAAGCTCCCTTCGGGGGCGCAAGACTGACCCTTCTGCTGGGATTCTATACTCAAGCTTTAATATATTAAAATTGTTTATCCAAAACTAAACTTTTTAAAGCACAACCTTTATTTAATTAATTACTAAGTATTTTATAAACGCTTCTAGATCTTGAAGACGAAGATGTGCATCAAAAATCTCTGGATGCATTCAGTACTTTATTAAATGAAGAACTAAACAGTATTGGAAATAGTCCTAATCAAACCGTACGTTTTTTTCCATTTTTGAAATTTTACGTGCTTTAAAAAGTGTGCGATAAATTTAGTTCAAACACAAATATTTGAAGCAATAAAAACCGATAAACAATAAACAAAAATTAAACAAAAATAAATGATGAAAGTTTTGTTTTTTTCCAAATTCTACTTTTTGTAGCTGAAGTAAAATAATTGTACAAACTTTTAAAAGCTTTGAAAATTCCGTTTTATTGTTCTAGATTTTGTTTTTAAGGACACTATTTAATTACAAAAAGATTGTTTGATATTTTAAGTGTCAGATAATTTTTTTCTGAAAAAAAATACTTTTAGGAAGACGTCAAAAAAGAAAATTTGACTCGAATTTTTCATATGCCACAGAAAAATGTTCCAAGCAGTCATGCGAAATTACATCTTGTCAAAAACAAAACAGATAAAAAACTTTACACACTAATGGTTCTAGACAGACAATTCATAGACAAGCCTGTTTTTAAAGACGAAAAATCTAAGGAAAACTTTTTTACAGAAGTAAAAGACGCTGCAATACAACTAATTAGCAATATTTATTTAAACAAATCAATAAGTTCTGATTTTGTTGCAAAACTTCACACCGTTTTTCAGGTATTTTTTTATATAAAATAAGCTCCCAATTTTATTTTTTTAGAATGAGAAAGAAATATTTTTAGTTTATAGCCACGTTCTGTATTGTAACAGAAACTTGTCTTCTCTTGTGAAAAGAAAATCTAAACACAGCTTATCTGAAAAAACAGTCCAGCATTTAGAGGAGCTTATAAAATTTTTAGATCAAAACAACATTTCGATTGAAAATTTAAAACGAGAAGATATACTGATTCGTACAAACGGCCAAGTCTTTATTTCTCAGTTGGTTCCAGTGAATAATCGAAATAGTGAAAATAATGCACCTTGGTTGCTCGAGCTACTAAGTAACAAGTCGCTAGAACTAAATGATAGCAAGGTAAAATAACTGAGTTTACTGAAAAAAAAAATTTGTATTTTTTTTTAATATTATTACTTTTTTTCTAATTAATTACTTTTGAGAACTAATATTTAGCTCACAATAGATGTGAGGGAACAACTAGATTTTTAAATTCTAAAATTGTATTGTTATACTAAATATTTTTGTTTTCTTCTGTAATTAGACTTAAAAAACACAAGTCAAAAACGGGCAGCGCCAGATTGCGCAAATTCAAATTGCGCACACGTAGATTGCGCACCCGCAAATTGCGCACAATTCAAGTTGCTTTCCATATCTAAAAAACATGCATAAAACCTGTAAACATACGTATGAAAACAATAATAATGGCCAGAGAATAGTTGGAGGCATAAAAATGAGAAAAAAGTGCAGTTAAATGAAAGAAAGTGTTTGCGCAATTTGCGGGTGCGCAATTTGAATTTGCGCAATCTGGCGAATGCCCTCAAAAACGATAATTTTTTAGATTAACTATATAGTTTGGGTTGTTCCATAACTATCGAGGTTTACTTTTTTACCTCCTTTTCAGTAATAAACGTAGTCTAGGTTTTTATTCACTTTGCGCTTTGTTATTTGGAAAGATTTGATATCTGCATATTTGGCCCGCAGTCCTTCGTTGTAGGCCAGCGCTGGTCTGCAGTCCCTCACTGTAGATTAGCAAGGCAACTGCTCAGGGCTACAACTAGCGATTCGGCAAATTTAATATGTAAAAAATTATACGAATAAAGTTTGCTGCAAAATCAAGGATATCAAGCGTCCTTTTCTTAAACTTTGTCCTTTATTTCGGACCTGAAATCTTAAGAATTTTTAAAAATTTAAAACAAATCATTATTTTCAGAACGAAACAGAATTACATCAAAATTCAACAAAACAACTAGAAAGAAAACCGAAATTCTTTTAACGCTATTTGAAACCATGAAAAAGAGACTGGAAAAAGCAGACCGTCAAAAAGTAAGTGTAATCTGAATCACAAATAACCCTTTAAAAACATATCTTACATCAGGGTTCCGATCTGTACTTATTTATAAGATTTGTATTTATTTTAGGACCCCAAATCTTATTATTTTTTAGAATTTTTCAAAGTCAAAATCTTATTTTTTGGCCCCAAAGAGCAATAAGCACTGGATAAAATAAAATATTTTTTTACAAAATACCCTGATCTCGGGAAAATGTACTTATTTTCAAAAATTTGAGATCAGAACCCTGCCTTATATAGTTTATAAAGACCGCACTCTCTAATAACTCCCCATCATAGGCACTATATATCTCCCTTTTAGATTTTGGATTTTCACCAGAAAATTTCATAATCGACTCAAAATTTTTTTCGAGGTTTGAAAAAAACTCATCATGGGAATTTAATAAATAAAAAAATATAAGATAACCTGAATGCAAATTTTATAAAGAGGTTGAGTGATTAATCTATTAGGGAACGTCCATAAATTATGTCAGACTGACAGCCCGGTTTTGGCGACCCCCCACCCACCCCCCCTGTCAGAAGATGTCAGAATGGGCCGGAACCGCAGAAGTGCATGACTTAACGTACTCTAAACACTTATGGGTCCTCCTGAAGCCGATTGATTCCTCGGGATCAACTCTGTTTTTCTGCTCAAGAGAAGGTTGTCGAGCCCGTTTTAAGTCGAGACCAGAGCAGTTGTAGTAGATCTTTCCTCCATGGTTGCAGAAACGGCGGTCGAAACGAAATAGCTGCAATCATATTGCTTCCGTTGTCAGTGACGATCCTTATTGTGTCCTCCATCGAAAGCCCCCAGTACTGCAGTTGCTTTTGAAGCTCGGCCCGAATTTTGGCACTGGTGTGACTTCCGCCGAGAAATATGCAAACCAGACCAGAAGATTTCGATTTCTTCTTCGGAGGAGCGCCAATAACTTCGGGGTTTTCGCGTACTAGCGATTTCTCCAGGGCCTTTGGGTGACTCAAAAAAATCCAAAATACATATAAAATAAAACTAAACCGATTTTAAAATCTACCTTGTAGTGAAGTTGAATGACACTGGTAGAGCGGGAGTCGTAGACAAAGCAATTGCTGCATTCTCGGCACTTGAACCACTTCTGTGTTCCACCCTCTCTTCAGTGCCCGATTGAATGGCAGACCATAGAGGATGCTTCTTTGCGACGTCTTTGAGATCGACGAGAGAGAGGTGAACAGTCTTTCCTTTGCTTCGAGAAACACCTTTGATGGTCTCCGGTTGAAGTTCCATGGATTGTCTCGAGCGGTTGATGAAGCTAAAATGGAAAGTATAGACTGGCAGGAAGAAGGAGAGGAAAGAATAAGGAGATACTAATACGATATTGACTTGATATCATATCGAACTGTTATGATACTCAAAATTTCCTGTCTGATATGATATTGATATGATATTGAGCTCATAATTTTCATCTGATATGATACTGATATGACACCAAAGGGGTATCATATCATATTGATATCGATAACATATCATATGATATTGAATATCATATCAAATTTTCTGATATCACGCAATCTCTGCTGGATGCATGATGGGGGCTTGGAGTTGAGATGCGCACACTCACATACCTTAGACACAAATCACTTGAAAGTGACTCTGGATGTAGGATCGGGGCTTGGAGTTGAGATGCGCACACCCACATACCTTAGACACAAATCACTCGAAAGTGACTCTGATGTAGGATGGGGGCTTGAGTTGAGATGCACACCCACATACCTTAGACACAAATCACTCGAAAGTGACTCTGGATGTAGGATGGGGGCTTGGAGTTGAGATGCGCACACCCACATACCTTAGACACAAATCACTCGAAAGTGACTCTGGATGTAGGATGGGGGCTTGGAGTTGAGATGCGCACACCCACATACCTTAGACACAATACACTCGAAAGTGTATCTAATTGCTAGTAACATCAAGTAACATCCATAAATCACTTTAGAGTCTTTTCTTAGCAAATTAAAAATTACTCAAATATAGGTTCATTATAGTTCATTTTTTGTGTTTCATTTTAGCAAAACAGCTCCCTCCCTTTGCTTTTTTGCCTTTTTAGCAACTTTTTCTAAAAATTGAATGCGTGATCATTTAAATTCAACTTTATACTTGAGACAACCCAAAACATTTTGGTTGCACACACTGTCTCAAACAGCAAATTTTCTTTTTGTATAAAAGTTTTTACATTTAGCCACTTCTAACTATTCAAGAGCTTGACACAATTTATGACGTTCCCGACTACTTTGAAAAGAAAACTGATGTCCATATAATGACTAATGGATGTGAAATTTATGCAGTCAAGATAATGGACATAAAAAAAATTATTGACGCTACACGGTCTGACAGAGAACGAATCATGAGATATTTTCATTATACTGTGAAGTTAAATTCACCCTTTATAGCTGAAATTGAGATGTTTGAATGGGTAAGCAAAAATTTATTTTCTCAAATTTTTGATTTTAGTATTTACAGGCTATGCCAAAAAAACACTTGCATATTTTCAATGTTTTCAAAAGACTTTATTAGGGTTCTTACTAGGTTGCTTTTACCTGCCTTTCTTTATTACTGGCTATTTTTCGAATTATCGAGTACTTCCGGCAATTTAAAATAAATAATTCAGGTTGTTTGAGTCCGCTAATGTTATTGCATTACTGGGATCTAATTGCTGGTTTTTGAAATACTTGAAATAGTAAAAAAATCATTGTTAACTATTTGTTAAAATCGCGATTTGTTAACATCGCCAGAATAGGTCCACAAATTTTTGATCAAGCACTGTGTTTTAGATCTCTTTAAAATTTACACTATAAAAAAGATCTATGCAACATTTAAGTTATGGCTACAGTGCTACATTACTGTAAACTGTCCAAAACTGTAAGTGTTTGCACGCATATCTACTTCTTAAAACCGAAGGGAATTAAAGAGGGGTTGAGAAGCGCAAACACACATACCTCAGACATAAATTACTCCAAAGTGACTCTAGATGAGTTTTAGAGCCCTTTTATGCGTTTAGGCTCTATCAGTCAAACTTTTAAAATTTTGACAATAGCCCTAGAAACACGTTTTTATGAAGTTTTAAAGACGAGCAACAAAAATTTGGAAATACCGCCTACGGAGAAACACTGCCTACGACAAAATACCGCCTATGGAGAAACACCGCTTACGACAAAATACCGCCTACGGAGAAACACCGCCTACGACAAAATACCGCCTACGGAGAAAGACCGCCTACGACAAAACACCGCTCACGACAACACCACCTACGACAAAATACCGCCTACGACAAACACCGCATGACAAAAACACCGCCTACGGAGAAACACCGCCTACGACAAAACACCGCATACGACAAAGCACCGTGGCGACAAAATACCGCCTACGGAGAAACACCGCCTACGACAAAATACCGCCTACGGAGAAACACCGCCTACGACAAAATACCGCCTACGGAGAAACACCGCCTACGACAAAACACCGCCTACGGCAAACACCGCCTACGACAAAATACCGCCTACGGAGAAACACCGCCTACGACAAAATACCGCCTACGGAGAAACACCGCCTACGACAAAACACCGCCTACGACAAAACACCACCTACGACAAAATACCGCCTACGGAGAAACACCGCCTACGACAAAACACCGCATACGACAAAGCACCGTGGCGACAAAATACCGCCTACGGAGAAACACTCCTACGACAAATACCGCCTACGGAGAAACACCGCCTACGACAAAATACCGCCTACGGAGAAACACCGCCTACGACAAAACACCGCCTACGGCAAACACCGCCTACGACAAAATACCGCCTACGGAGAAACACTGCCTACGACAAAACACCGCCTACGACAAAACACCGCCTACGACAAAATACCGCCTACGGAGAAACACTGCCTACGACAAAATACCGCCTACGGAGAAACACCGCCTACGACAAAATACCGCCTACGGAGAAACACCGCCTACGACAAAACACCGCATACGACAAAACACCGTGGCGACAAACACCTCCTACGACAAAACACCACCTACGACAAAACACCTCCTACGACAAAACACCTCCTACGACAAACACCGCCTACGGAGAAACACCGCCTACGACAAAACACCGCATACGACAAAGCACCGTGGCGACAAAACACCGCCTACGACAAAACACCGCATACGACAAAACACCGTGGCGACAAACACCGCCTACGACAAACACTGCATACGACAAAGCACCGTGGCGACAAACACTGCCTACGACATTTGGCCATTGCCAAACAATTAAAGATTCGAAAAACTATTGTCAAACAATTAAGGCATAAAAAATTTGTCGCGCTCGCGTTTTTTGAATTCGTAAAATTTAAATTGTCAGCAAGTATGGTCCTCTAATACAGAACTATAAGATCTATTCATTTAATGTTATAGTTTAGGACACTGAAAAAATTTACGTTGCTTTCAATTTTGACAGCAACACTCAAATGAACCATTTTTTTGCTTGGTTACATAATTTAACTAAGAAAACAACAGAACAAAAAAACGATGGAGCAGATTTGAATAAAATCATTACTGACCAATATAATTATTTTAAAAAACAACTAGTTTTTGCTGTACAAGAATTACATAACAAAAAATATGTAGACCTAGAAATAAATCAGTCTAATGTGCGATTTTCATCAGATGGCCACTTAAAGGTTGCTTTTGCCCTGAAGCGATATGCTAATGAAATGTATTTGCAGCTATTTCCTCTAGATCTTGCAAAAATTAATATTTTTAACAGAGAATCTTATATAAAATTAATGAACAAACAAAAAATCGTCTTATATGATGCTCCTGTTCTCGAAGATTCTCATAATGTGGTAATTATTTATAGAAAAATTTTTAGAGAATTTCGGAGAGGTTTTTGGTAGTCATAGAATGCTTTTGAAAAAAGCAAAATCTTTTTGAAAAAGAGCAATGAAGCACACACAAACAAAGCTAGTGTTGATACTTTGTGGTACTAAAGGGATTCCATACCAGATTTGCGAAATATTTTTGGGTTGAGATTTTGATAGGTCAAAAACCGAAGTCCGCCTTTTTTTGATTAGTGAGTGAGAGTTAGAATGAAAATATTCAGGGACAGTGAGAAGGAGAGTGAGAATGGAAAAAAGAGAGTTAGAGTGAGAGATCTCACTGAGATTCTCACTATGAGTGAGAATAACTTAAATAAAAATGTTTTAAAAATAAATTTCGCCCTTGTTGACAGCCAGACGCTCAGCCGTCCAAAAATGCAGCCAGGCACTCAGAAGAGTGCCTGCCTTAGTCGAAAATCTTCGGGATCCACCCGGCTGACCAAATCGGGTTCAGTTAACTATTTATACTTTTTTGTGTACCCAAATATATATAACCGAGTAGGTCCTAGGATTGGGGAGGGGGAGGGTGATTTAAAACCGAGTAGCTATTTTTGAGGGAGGTTATACCGAGCAGCGCCGGCAAACAAGCCTAAATTTCAAACAACGAAATATTTTCAAATGGTTGAAATTGTAAATGCCGTCTTTCAGCTGTAAAGTGCCATCTTTTTTTAGTCAAAGAGGTTAATATCTAAACAACTTTTTTTAAGTGATAAAACTATCAAGTAGCCCTGCGACTCTAGTTCATTTGTTGCAACATCTTTGCAAAATGTTGCACAGAAAGGTGAAAGTATGAATCAAATTATTTTTCCGACCTGCTTCATTCTTCCGACTTGCTTCATACTTCAACATTTTTGTGATAGATTTTGCGAAAATGTTGCAGCAAATGACATTTTTGTTCCGACCGACAAATACAGTCAAACTTCCCTAACACGTACACCTTTTTTTTGATTTGGTTGTATTTACTATACTAAAAATGTCTATACCTGTACCTTCTAGACACGTACCTTCCTAGCAGGTACACCTTTTTTGATTTGTTGATTTACTTTACCAAAATGTCTAAACACGTACCCTCTATGATTGTACTTCTAGCAGGTAATTTTTTCTGATTTGGTTGATTTAACCTTACCAAAATGTCATACACGTACCCTATGACGTTCTTCCCTAGCACGTACACTTTTTTTGATTTGGTTGATTTGATCTACCAAAATGTCTATACACGTACCTCTATGACACGTTCTTCCCTAGCAGGTACACCTTTTTTTGATTTGGTTAGATTTACCTTACCAAAAATGTCTATACACGTACCCTCTATGACACGTACTTCCCTAGCAGGTACACCTGTTTTGATTTGCGTGATTTACCTTACCAAAAATGTCTATACACGTACCCTCTATGACACGTACTTCCCTAGCAGGTACACCTGTTTTGATTTGGTTGGATTTACCTTACCAAAAATGTCTATACACGTACCCTCTATGACACGTACCTTCCCTAGCAGGTACACCTGTTTTGATTTGGGTGATTTACCTTACCAAAAATGTCTATACACGTACCTCTATAACACGTACCTTCCCTAGCAGGTACACCTGTTTTGATTTGTTGGATTTACCTTACCAAAATGTCTATACACGTACCCTCTATAACACGTACCTTCCCTAGCAGGTACACCTGTTTTGATTTGGTTGGATTTACCTTACCAAAAATGTCTATACACGTACCTCTATAACACGTACCTTCCTAGCAGGTACACCTTTTTGATTTGGTTGGATTTACCTTACCAAAAATGTCTATACACGTACCCTCTATAACACGTACCTTCCCTAGCAGGTACACCTGTTTTGATTTGGTTGGATTTACCTTACCAAAATGTCTATACACGTACCTCTATAACACGTACTTCCCTAGCAGGTACACCTGTTTTGATTTGGTTGGATTTACCTTACCAAAAATGTCTATACACGTACCCTCTATGACACGTACTTCCCTAGCAGGTACACCATTTTCGATTTGGTTGGATTTACCTTACCAAAAATGTCTATACACGTACCCTCTATAACACGTACCTTCCCTAACACGTACACCTTTTTGATTTGGTTTGATTTACCTTACCAAAAATGTCTATACCCGTACCCTCTATAACACGTACCTTCCCTAGCAGGTACACCATTTTTGATTTGGTTGGATTTACCTTACCAAAAATGTCTATACACGTACCCTCTATAACACGTACCTTCCTAACACGTACACCTTTTTTGATTTGGTTGGATTTACCTTACCAAAATGTCTATACACGTACCCTCTATAACATACCTTCCTAACACGTACACCTTTTTGATTTGGTTTGATTTACCTTACCAAAATGGTCTATACACGTACCCTCTATAACACGTACCTTCCCTAGCAGGTACACCTGTTTTGATTTCGTTGGATTTACCTTACCAAAAATGTCTATACACGTACCCTCTATGACACGTACTTCCCTAGCAGGTACACCTGTTTTGATTTGGTTGGATTTACCTTACCAAAAATGTCTATACACGTACTTCTATAACACGTACTTCCTAGCAGGTACACCATTTTTGATTTGGTTGGATTTACCTTACCAAAATGTCTATACACGTACCCTCTATAACACGTACCTTCCTAGCAGGTACACCTGTTTTGATTTGGTTGATTTACCTTACCAAAATGTCTATACACGTACCTCTATAACATGTACCTTCCCTAACACGTACACTTTTTTGATTTGCTGATTTACTTTACCAAAAATGTCTATACCAAAATTCTATGACATGTACCTTCCGTAACACATAACTTAACTTCCTAAGAGAAGCACAAATAATTGTCATTTTTTGCATTGATCTGTCATGTTAGTTTTTGCTTGTCAGGCTTTTTTGTCTTACTTCTCACTATTAATTTTTCTGCATTCTGCTAAAGTAAAGCATAGAGCAGGCACGTTAGAATGTACTCAAACATTGTTTCTTTACTTCGTTTTAGTTCGTCAAACATGTTTGAGTCCGTCCTAACATAAGCCGGCTTGCTTTGCGCCAAATTACAAGCAAAAACAACGACAAAGACCAAAGCAAAAAAATAGGTAATTACAGAAATTGAACGGAATGGCTTTGCTTGGCCTGTGTGTACTTTTTTTTACACTTGGTTTTACGGAAAATCACCAGAACTAACTTGGAACAAAACTTATGCTGTTACGGTAAGGAATGATTATAGTTAAAAAAGCTTTAATGTTAAATTTATAGGAAGACAAACTTTCAAAATACAAACATGTACATGAAGTAAAATATATAGAAAAATGCTTCGTTTTAAAGCCTGAAAACCGGACCGAATTATCTGCATTTTTAGAAGAGTACAATAATGAAATTACGATAAAGGTATTTTTGAAAGAGCGATACTTTTTTTGTCACAGATTTTTGTTTTGCCTGTTTCTCTTGAATTTTTTTATGATAAGATAATACTATTAGGTAGCTCTGCGATTCTAGTTTTTGGTGAAGTATTATTCATTGCAATATCTTTGCAAAAGTGGCACAAAAACGTAAAAGTATGAAGTAAGTCAGAAGAACAATTTGCTTGGCAGTTTTGTTTTTGTGCTATATTTTGCAAAAATATAGCTTACTAGTCAAAATCATACATACCTGAAAAAACAGCTCGAGAGGTTTCCTGGTTAGATGGCACTTATATATCCAAATCGACCATGCTGAACACGATCTAGTTGTCAGAACTCAAGGTTTGCTGAAATTTTTTAATTCTGCAAAATGCAAAAATTTTCAAATTTGAAAAAGAAGGTTGACAAAGAAATGGTGACCAAACCTTAGTTTTACAATATTTATTTTCAAAACTTAGCACTTAGCAACTTAGCTAGCCCTGTTAACGAGCTTTCAGATGGTATAAAATACTTGTGTGACTTTATTAAAAATATAAGTAATCTACTCAAAAGTTTGTGGAAACTTCCCAAATTTGGGTGTCCTGGAGCAGGTAAATTGCAAAGTCTGTATCTCTAAAATGAAATGCAAAAAGAGCAAAACTAACCGTGCAATCGTGTTCAGCGTACCGTTAATAGGGTATATATGCAATAATACGATATACCCGAAATCCGCTTTCAGCATGCGTAGCTTTAATTTTACAGAAAATCACTCTTAAGCTACATTTTCGAAAATGGTCACTACTATGATACAGGCACTACTTTTTCAGGTTTCACCAAGGTTTGTGTTGAATACTAGCATTTATTTTGATGAAACAACAACCTATATTGACACACAACATATTTATACCAACGAAAAAGGTTTTATAAGAAATTTTGAAGATAAAGATGCTGTCTTTTTCAAAGAGAAATTGTCGAAGTTAAGAGATGAGTTTAAAGATAAATACAAGGCAAAAAAACTTTTTTTCAATGTTATTAATGTTATTCGTATGAAATTTAGAAACTATTTGCAGTATATGATGTAAAATTCACTGAGCGAATGCTACACGAAGAAAAATATTGGACTTTACAATCTGCTCAATCTTCTTATCCAAAAAATAATTTTACTGTCAAATCGATAAATGTGCTAGAACTTCTATATGATAACAAAAATTCCTGCGCGGTGTACGATAAAATATACGCAGAATTGTCAATACTTATGAAGCTCAATAATTATGGAGAGTCTCAAATAACTGATACCGAAAACATTGTTAAATTTTGTGGCTTTGATTGGGTAAGATTACGATAAATGCTTTAACAATCAGCTTAACCAAAAGTCACAAAATGTACCTAATATGAATTTGTTAAATATCGTTATGAATCAGGGCTGCAACTTGAATGAATCAGCGATGCTTCGAACTATTTTTGTTTGCATTTAAAATTTTTTTTAACATTTCGAGCCATCAACTAGTCGAGTCCAACGTTGCTTGACATTGCCAGATCAGATCACAGCGCGATTTCAAATTTCACAAATCGCTCTGCTTATGATGTTTCATGGTCCTTCAACATCAAAATTAACATCAAAATGCCCGAAAAATAAATACTTATAAAAAACAAAAGACTAGAACAAATGGTGCTACTTTTTATGCGTTCTCCAATTTAGGGCATATTTTATAGAAATTCTGCAATTCGAAATTCAGAATAAAAATCCAATAAGTATGTTCTTACTTAGACTTTAAATTTGATTTTCGACAAGTTTCGCTTAGGGAACGTCCATAAATTATGTCACGCTGACAGGGGTGGGGTTCTAGCCCAATCATGACAAAAAATCTGACAGAGGGGGGTGGGGTAAATGGTCTTTTTCTGACAGGAATGTCAGATTTCTGAAAATTTTCTCGAATAGTTTAAATCAGTTTTGAAAATTTGACCTAATTTTGTGTATTTGTTTATCTGTTTTGCACGTCATATAAAAATAAATGTATTTATAGCAAAATAAGATGAAAACCTATAGTCCATATTTTATTATGGCTCATATTTTAAGTTCTCCATTTCTAATTCTTGATAGTTTTCTTGAAGGGCTCGCACTTGCCTCATTTCCTCCGCCAAATCTACTTCGTCTTCAATGACGGTTTCTTCAGGATCACAAATCATGAAATCCATGAAATCCATTTCAAATTCTTGCAAACCTTTTCTGTGCATTTTTCCGTTTGACGCTAGACATATAAAGCCGACAATAACACACATCATTTTCTCGTACTTGTCTTTCATAGTTGGGCAGTACTGATCAAGCAAATGGGTTCAGAAAAGCAGCTGCTGAGTGCAGGATCTGTCTGCCAAATCAATTCAGGTTTCATCACCCTCTTCAGCTACTCTTGGTCCTCTTGCGTCAAAAACGCGAAATGATGGTAGGAAATTTGGAAGTTTTGCACATCGGTAACCTCCACAGCACCAGTCTTTTGCATTTTCGGATCTCTATCTAAATATGGTAATAGTTGATACATAAACTAGACGTAACTTTTACAGATCTTGTCAAGAAAAAGCTGGATGCTGAACAAAGAGCTGTTAAAGAATTCAAAATAAAGCTGGGTAAAATAATGCTTAAAGCTGCGCTAGTCTATATATTTTTAAAAATCACAGGTGCTATTAAAAATCAGACCTACTGCTACATCCAACAAAGTCGAACCCGCCGCAGCCTTTATTCTGTAGCTACAACTGCCACCAGTGGTTTCCACTTTTCTAAAAAGCTTTGATTGCATTTGGAATATATCAGATTGGGGACTAGCCGCAGCCGCTTTTTGGTCGCGACCCTCCTCCTATGGATTTTATGCCTTATCAAAAGCATTGATTGAAATGATCAACAGTTAACTCCTCCTCCTCCCTTTTTACGTTCCTGCAGCCACTTCCTCCTACTCCTGCCAGCAACTCTTTGATTGACGACAACATCATATCGTAGATGCATTTTTTATAGGCTTATTTGTGATAGTGCTAATATCTGCAGTCTACTTTAAGCAATACCTGAAGCTCTGAAAGTTGAATATCCTTTCGGCCAATGAAATGGTCTCAAGCATAAAAAACAAGGCCTTAGAAAAAGAAAGAGGCGAATGAGTGAGTCAAGACCAAGCTAACACATATTTACGAAAAAAACTGTTTTGTATGCTATTGAAATTTCAGTATGCAACTATAACATAAAAATACCTTTTGAAAACAATTTTGTAAATTTTCTGAATGATTGTTGAGTTCTTAGATTATTAAACATTATATACAATGTAAAATTTGGAAGTCTAAAGTTGTGTCAGAAAACTGTCAGATTTTAATAGGGGGGTTGGGGGTTCCGGCCCATTCTGACATCACTGACAGAGGGGGTGGGGGGTTCCCAAAACCGGGCTGTCAGTCTGACATAATTTATGGACGTTCCCTTATATCGCAAATGTTGGTTGTCGACAAAATATAGTTCAAAAATTCGATAAAAAGCAGATATTAGGTATACTCTGTCACTTTCGGGGAGAGCTTTTATTAGAGCATTCATGATCGCTTCCTTTTATTTGATTCCTAATTTGATAAGTTTAGACAAATGAAAAAGTCTACATATTTTTAGAAGATGTAAAAAAGATTTCTTTAAAACCTTCAACAAAATCTAAAAATAAAAAACGAAAAGACAAGGAAACTGTTCGTCATTATGTTGAAAGTATGGTACAAGGGCTAAGTTTTGTGCACACAAAAAATGTATTTTTTACTGATTTAAAACTGGAAAATTTCTGGCTAGCTCATAATGACAAAATGAAGATAGCTAATTTCGAAGATTGTATTACAATAAATACTAACGAAGATAAGGATTTTGATCTCGAAGAATTACGAAAAAATACACCTTCTATAGCCAACTTACTAGAACAAAATATTGTGCAGTATCAGGTAATATTTTTGTATTTAACATTTGTATTTTTAAAAAAGATTTTAACTTTTTCGGCACTCTTAATTTTTTTAAATTTTGTCTTTGCTTCAGCTATTTGACTTTTGAGCATTGGTATCAAAATGTTACCAAAAAAATATCAGAGTTTTGTTAAAAATCGAATTTATAAATCGCAAGGTCCGTATAATTTACGGACAGAGAATTGGCGATCTTGGGTCTTAAATAGTCTGCTAAAATTTTTTAATTTAAAAATTTTTAATTTTTTTAGGGAAGATTGAATTTCTGAAAGTTCATAAAAGTAAAAGTCTAAATTTTTCTTATCTAATTTCCGTTAAGGAAGTCGGATATCCAAAAAAATCTTATTAAATTTCTGTTAAGGAAGTAAGATAACTGTTTTTTATAATCTAATTTTCGTTACGAAAATATGATTCGGCTTCCGTTACGGAAAACGAATCGAGTTAGCAACAAAGGGCGCCTTTCCAGCATCTTCAGTAATGACGTCCACTCGAGAAGCTCCCTTCAATAAGTTCCTGCTGAAAAAAGCATTGGATGGACTGCTTGACGCACTGGATGACAGCAACCTCGAGCAGGGATTTGACTAGACTAGGAGTACGACCGTCTTTCTGCGCACCAATTTGGCTGAGGTGCTGAATATTTTGAGGAGGGCCAAAGATTGTGTTGTGAGCTTGCACCAGGACGTGAGAGCTCAGGCGCTGGAACCTTTAGATCAGGCACGAAAAAGATGCTGAAACAAAGTCCACAGGTCAGGCAGCTATACGAAAACTGGCAGAAGATTGCCAAGCATACAGCACCATAGCTGCAGTGAAGAAATTTATCAAGAGAATCAATAAGAAGGCATAAGTTCTGCAGAAATAAAAAGAGGTGATTGAAGAAAACATCAGGCGAACGGTGTCGCATCTTCAGCTCAGATGCGAGCGAATCGCCGGTGTTTTATGTCCCTGACTGCCTCTTGCTTGTATTATGGCCCTGAAAGGGCTTCTTGACCTGTTTTGTGCCGAAAGTCGGCTTTTCTATCGTTTTTCTGCCGGCTTTCAATAGTTTTATTTAAATTTGTTTTTGTTTCTCGGTCAAAGACCGCTCAGTTCGTCTGCCATTTCTTGCACACTCTCTAGTGTACTATAAAAGCAGCAGACAAGCAGCCAGCAGATCACTTATAATTGGGCCTGCTATATTTCTGTTGTTTAGCAGTGAATAAAATATTTTATTTGTGAGCTGTCCTGCTAGAAAAGGAACTATTGGATAATATGTCGGCTTCAGAAACCGGCCCACAATATGGCGCTCCCGGGTCCCAATAGACCGCATTGTAAGTTGTAGCATTGAAAAAAATTCTAGGTGATATGATAGTGATATCGGTAAAAAAACTTAGTGTCGAGTATTAGACTACAAAAATATGAGCAACCAATGAGACACGGCAGGTAGACAAATAAATGGGATGAGCAAATTTCATTGCAACCAAACAAAGGTCTTAGGAACTATTCTAAATATGGGAATTAAGTTAACAAAACAACTGTGAGTTCAAGAGCTTGTGGATTGTCCTATTCCTCTGCTTGCTCGCCGCTGGAGATTCCATGGAATAGACGCGCTCAATTGACGCTGCCGAAGCCGGTGTAACAAGCACCTCGATAGCCAATGAAGCAATTTCCTTGCATTCCTGAATACTTGTTTCCAACTTTTTCGCTGCAAAGAATAAGCAACTTACCGTCTCTTTCAAAGTGAACCAAAGTTGTAAAGAATTGATCGGAGCCTCTAGAGAACACTTCGTACTGAGAATGTGTGTGACGCACTCATTGATCTGCACAACCATCGGAGAAGGAGGATTTGAACGGCGATTGTTGTTTTGATTTTGCATTTTGGCCAGTAGCTCAAAGATTCCCTGCGCCACGCCTGGCACGACATCCGGCACTACAGCTTCGCTTTGAGAAGGCGGAGGATTGGGAGAATGGTCCACCCCTTTCGGAAGCTAAAAAAGGAAGAATTGAAATTCGTTACCAAAACTTTCTGAATATAATTGCTCACCATTCCAAACAAATATCTCTTGGCGCGTTCACACTCAACCGATGATAACATCTTCGCGGTATTGGGGTCAAGTAGAGCGCTCACAAGAAACACCGGATCGTAGGGAATGCAATCTTGATCCAGTTGGTGATTGAAGCATCGGCAAACTTCCTTCTCGAGTTTATGAGCTAAGTTGAAGATGGAAGACTTGCCATGATCCTGAATTTTATTGGATCAACAATGCCTTCTCGTTAGCTCCTTGTCAGCAGCGATAGGACGAATGTGCTCGAGAAGGGCGAGAAAACGACTGACGACCTGGAAAATAATTTCGAGTAAATATAGCAAACGATAAGACAAGAATCAGTTTACCTGGATCCAGTATCCCCAGCAAATGTTAGAAGGTGATAGAAGACTTCCGCCATAAAGGGACTTCAACTTCTGTGTGGCGTCGGCAGAATGTTTGAATCTACGAATCAACTGACTCATTGAGTCCCGTCCAGGCATGCTCTTCAACACTCTTCATCCACTGATCAGGGCAGTAGATAGACGATGACAGAAGCATGGAATACGTCGAGGAAATTCGACTCTGAAAGTCACAAGCGATAATTATTAAGCAAGAACGTATTCGATAAAAAAAATGACTTACAGCCATTGCTCGAAGTCCACAGCATGTGCAGCCTTCTCTGTAACCTTGTCCAGTGGGATATACCCATCAGAGAAGACATCAGAATTTTCGATCGGTAGGGTTACGAGAACTGAAACGCTTGGAATAATTGAAACAACTGGATACTAAAGCACTCACGTTGTGAGGAAGAATTCTTAATGGCGCTGATCATGTTTGAGCCATTGTCCGTCACATACTTGAAGATCGAGTCTTGAGCAATTCCCAAAGTTTCTAGAAGCTTCTACCCTGAATAAATTTACTTTTCGAAGATGGGTGAATAATAAAAAGATATTATCACTCACCTTGACCAACTCGGCGCTGTGCTTTCCAACGATGTTGACGAGGCCTAGAAACATTCGCTGTATCTTGCCAGACTCATCGATGGTTGAGGATGTCACGCCTAAATAGGAATTCCCCACACCACTGGTGAGCATTGGGCGAACGAGTGCCCAGAGTACCGCACAGTTGGAGAAGACGCCAAAGCTATAGAACACAGTGTCCTCCTTCACCTGAGTATCATGAAGCCACAACCGCACCACAAAGTGAACCAGCCCGGCAGCAGCAACTCAGCTCAGAAGAGGAAGCATCGTGGCCGGATATGATATAGGCCGGAGCACGGAAGCAATCAAGCTGCCGTGGACAGAGTTAGTCCACCTTGATTCTCGAGTAAAGCTTACCCCCGATATAGTGGCACCTTTGGCTGGTCCCCAAGGGTGCCACTATATCCAGCCTCGACTGTAAACGGAGCTAGATGAAGCAGAGAACACAAAGAGAAAAATTCCCCAAGTTTCAACCATTGATTTTTATGAGAAAATTTCATCGGTTACATAAAATGTAAAAAGCATTTGTGAAAACTCACTCAAAGTAAGCGAGGAATTGGTACAATTTTATCTTCAAATTTTCTTCTTCTTCGAGCTCATTGTTGACGTAATCGCAGAGGATTTGATGACAACAGTCCCGAAAGCGCACTTCAACATGCTGAAGTGCTCCTGCCATATAAATAACTCGACGAACTTGTTTGTATTGGGCCAATTTTTTCTGCACACTCTTGAATATTTTCCAAGCTACTCACCTGCCTTTAAGTCAGGTTATCTTTTGGACTGTACTTGAACGTTCCGTCAGATAGCCAGAAGTAACTTTTCGACAAATATTTTATTTAAAAGTCTGACCCAAACATCGCAATGCCTTTGTCTAAAAATAAAGGTAGAATCAGTCATGCAAAATATTTTGAAAACCTACTAAATATTTTATTACCAAATATTTTACTACAAATATTTTCAATATACAATTTATCGGTGTTTGGGGTATAATTCTATCACCCGCAAATCTAATGGAATCTCTTTGGCAACTCTTCCATCATTCACCGTTCGGAGACTCTGAACATTGGATTGCTCGTAGTTCTGATGGAACTGACTTAGTAGCCCACCCATATGTGTTACAAATTTCAAAAATAAAGTCATTTTAGAAACAAATGCTTCGTGTTCGCGTTTAAAAAAAATTACAGGTCATCGGCTTAACTGTCAAACGTCGTCTACGAAACAAGTATACCATGGCGTCAACAATACCGCCAAAGTGAACTTGTTACAGATGGGGAAAAAGTTGGCCGAGATCGATGCGTCCGATGAAGATGTTTTTATGAAAATATTTTACACGTATTTAACAGTAGATTTTGAAAATATTTCAAAATGTCATTAGGGGTGCTGAATATTTGTAGTAAAATATTTGGTAGTAAAATATTTGTCTATCCTAAGGAACCATTCAAGCCCCCTGCACCCCCTTCGAGGGTCCAGGTGCTTGGTGGCTTGGGCTCACGTACCTTGGACAAAAATCAGAAAATTTGCTCCAAAAAGTATTAATTACAACTAATTTAAATTTGAAACTTGACGAGGGGAAGCCTTAAAAATTTATTTATATTCAACGCATCAAAAACATGGAAAATGTTTAGAGCGTGATGTTTGCCATCAATAAAATGACTTTTTTCTTCAAAAAGGTCATAATTTTACATTTATTTAAAATGAATGAGAGCCTTGGTGTTAAAGTGAAACTTAAAATTTGTAACTTATTAAATTAAGGAAGAATTAAATGATAAAAACTGGAAAGGACTTTACTTGATCGCCCTTGAACTCTTTAAGAATAGTTCTTTGGCATTGAAAAAAGAAAGTAACTCTGAGGTAGGTTAACTTAAAAAAAATAAGAACTTAAAATTATATTCCACTTTATAAATTTTACAGAACAGCCAAGATAATGTTTTAGCGCAAACTAAAGAATTCTTAAGCAACTTGATTCACGACAAAATAAAAAAAGATTCAGATTTTAAAACATTTTTAAAAAGTTCTGATCAGCCATTGCGGAGCTTAGCTGATCTAAACTATGTAGATAACATAAAGACTGACTTTCAAGAAGAAAAAGTTTTGCCGAAAAAAAAATAAAAGAGTTGCAACAAAAACAGAAACTACAAAGACTAAAACATAAAAAAAAATAAAATGTCAAACTTTCAAGTAATTTCGTAACACAAAATTTTTCTTAAATGGTTTTTATAAATTTTAATGTCACTTTGATTGCAGTGAATTATAAAAATTTATTCAATTAAAAATCATGGCTTTAAGCAGTAGAGTTAACTTTCTGTAATCGGGTTCCACAAGCTGTTATGCCGTTTATAGAGTGCGCTCGCTTAAAGAGCAGCTAATAGTAGGTCTATAAGGATCCTGTTTACAGAGGATTGATTGAAAGACACGAATAAAACAAAATATATCATTATTTCATTGATGTTGATCATAAATCTAATTCAGATAAAGTTCCTGCAGTACTCGGTTTTAACCCCCGCGCCCAAAACTAGAATTGTAAATCATATTGGAATTGATGACAAAATGACCTTACAGGTGTTTGGAGTCAGAAATTTAATATTTTTATCTTTATGTAGTATTTAGACTGAGTGTATGCGCTTTCTGAATTTCTGCCAAATATTTTTTGGCCTATTTTGGCCTTTTCACCCCAATTTTTGTAGTGGTGGGGTTATCCGTCGCCAAAACATTAACTCGCCAAACGTTTAACTCGCCAAAAATTTTTTCGCCATACAATTAACTCGCCAGTTTTCTGGCGAGTTAGAACCTTATCTCGAGTTTCTCACCAGACGATTAACTCAGCATAATTTTTCTTGTCAAATGATCATTCACTATTATTATGTCTATTATGTCAAAACAATTAACATACTTAATTGAGCACCAACAGACAACCATTCAACAGTGCTTCTTGACAGCTATCCCAACTGACAGCCCCAACTGACAGCTATTTCAACTGACAGCCCCCAACGGCAGCTATCCCAACTGACAGCCCTCAACTGACAGCCCTTTTAAAGCCAGCTTAAATTAAGTGAACTAAATTAAGTTAAATTAAATTAAGTGCACCCAGTGAGTTATATTAGTTATATTTGATGACATAACAACAAAAAGACAATTATAACGAGCGAACAAACGAACAATCCAAAAAGTTTTAGTAGAGGTTAAATTCAATGTTCTCCACTGCTATCCGAGCTTCTTCTTCATTGTTAATTGCATCTTCGAATGCTGGATCCGCTCCGATTTCTCCATCCACAATTTCACCTGGCCAATTGTTGTATCCCATCAAATAGCCGATGTTTAGCAGAAAGGAAGTGAGGTGTTCTTCAAAATTCTCGTCATCGAGTTGTTGGTCCAGAACGATGGCGTATTGCTCTTGTGCTTCAGCGATCTTGAGTGAGAGTCCCGCTGAATCTTGAGACTGCTTTCTTGGAGGCTGCCGCTTGTGGTTTACATCACTGGCGTTCTCTTCTTCGGCATGTTGCAGCTATAAACAAAAATAAAACTCATTAACGACATTATGAAGCGGTACTTCTTTAAAGTTGACGATCCATTCTCCTAGCGGTGAGTCAATTCGGAAATAATGCCTGAGTTTGCCGTGATAGGATTCCGAAGTATTAGTTGTTTTTGGCCTTGCATTCCATAAAGCGAGAAAAAGTCGTTGAGCGAAAGCCATGTTGCTCTGGAATATTTTTTTGACCATACACGTTGAAGCTATTGAAACTCACCTAAAGTAGTCGATTATTTGAAATAGTTTGGCAGCCACATCCCCGAGCGGATCAAACTTTGTGCGGACTTGTTGAGCGATGATGATAAGTGAGTGATTCCAGACTTCTTTAGGTGCCAACTGAAGAGCTCCAAGCATTCGGATCACATCCTGCACATTTGTGTCATCTCGATATTGAACAGCCAATCCTTTTGTCTGCACCTGTAACATGAATATTAGTTTGCTGGTTCCTTACTAAAGATTAAATTTTTACCTGCTTGTTGAGATCATGTTTAACATCAAAGGAGCACATTTTGATTTCGACGTCTGGGAATTGACGTTGGAAAGCTTTGTAAACTGCAGGCTCGTTGTCGAAATGGGCATATTCGAGCTTCAGTGATCCATATCCATCGAGTTCAGCAGCAACTGATATGTAAACGATGAAAGGAGTGTGAAGAAGAAAATGTAAGAAACACGAAAAATGAATCAAGACTCACGTTTTCTCCACATCCTCCGATAAGTTCTACCATCCTTTCTTTTAAGAAGCACAGTGACAAGCGGTGTGGAATGAATTTTTCTGACGAAACCAAAATTTTTGTAGACTTGGTAAGTGCCATCCGCAGAGTACTTAAAATTTCCATCCGAGCTATTTTCTTGGTCGTGCGCATGTAGCTGAGTTGGCGAGGAGACGAGAAGATCAACATGTTGTCATCTAAACTAACATACGAAATCGAACACAAGTCGAAATGACACAACAAGTTGAAAAAGACTAACCATCAAAGATCAGAAGCCTTTCCCCATACTTCTCATGCTCTTCAAAGGATTCAAAGGATCCACGAGCAGTGCAGTGCAGCAGAAAGTTCTCGTCATCCATCACACTTGAAAAATCGGCCAGCACTGGAAACTTCTTCTTCTTTGCACGGCTGAAGGCATTTGAGACCAGGAGCTTCTGTTCTGTGCGCACGACGGCCGATGATGTAGTTTCACGCGTCCCTGTAGCCAATTCTGCCAGCATGCTGCGCCTTGCTTCCAGTCCAGCAATCTGAAACAAATTCCTTAAAGCAGATCGAACAAATAAAACTAACCTCACTGCGCTTCTTCGTCTGACAAAAGTGCTCGTTGCTTAGCACCTCATCAATCCAGACGCACTTGACTCCATCAGCTTTCATCATTGGCAGCGGAAAGTCTTCGAGCGGCACATCTTGCTTCTTCCACTTGACGCGCATTGCATAGCAACCCGTACAGCGGTAGTAAATGACTTGGACTCCATCCTTGCGAACTGGCTTGGTTTCGTTGATGAACCAGGTGTAGCACTTGAGTGGATTTTCTTTGCATTCTGTCACAGCTAACTTTTTTCTTCCGACTCGCTGAGGTGAAAAGGATCGCAGACATCTGAAAGTAACAACATCAGTACAGCGGCGTAAAAAAATCCCAACAAAAAATATAGGAGAAAAAATCTGCAAGACGGTCGGCTGATTTGATGGGACAAAAGAAAAATGAGTTTCAACAATTTTTTCGTGTCAGGACTAATGAAATTCAAAAAAGGCTGTCAGTTGGGGGCTGTCAGTTGGTATTTTACCACTTAATTTTCCTCGAAAATCCCTTTTGATGCTATAAACTCTACTGTTTCAATAACTTCTTACTTTAACCCATTGCTTTGCCTCACCATCGTTTAAAATCAGGCTTTCAGAACTCTGAGCTCAATGGATATCATCATATTCGAACAACGAATTGACATTTTTTCTGGTTCTTGTTCGCTCTTTTTAGCCGCTTTCTTTGAAATCACATCTCCTAATTAGCAGGTCAACCGCACTTCGCATTCCCAATCGAGACTTGAGAGAGTTAGCGAAAAGTAAGCTGACATTGGAAAAACATCGCTCAGGCGCCACACTGAATAAAGAGATTGCCATAAAAAGATTGCTGAGATTGCGAGAAGAGACCGCTAGATTGTGAAAGCGAACCTCATTCTTTGCCCACCAGTGATATGTTTCTTCGTGCCGCGAAACATCCGGCCGCGGAAAAGGAAGCTTCTTTTTGTTTAGGTAGCGTCTGATCTCGTCCTAAAAATTATAACATCAGACAGAAAAATCACGCAAAAATACCAACCGTCATAACGTTGACTCCTTGCAACACTAGTTGCACATAGCCCTCGTCATCTTCATCCCAGAGATTTTGAGTGCTGAACTGATACAGCTTGGACAGCATCTGTGGCTGACCTTCATTCTGAGACAAAAGAACGACAAAAGAACGACGATTCTCTTTTTTCGATAAATTCCCACTTATTTGTCATAACAGCTGTTGCAACCATGAATTTACTGTCAAATATTTACCCGAAAAGTAAAAAAAACTTCTAACTGAATTTTCGAGTACAGAACTGGAAGTCAAGGCTTTGACTCGATAACCCTATATATTGAGTTCGTCCACAAGTTCGTGAGCGATTGATACGTAGCAGACCATATTTATGTATGGGTTGCAAAATTTTTGATAAATGAGAATTGGCACTCAATTAATTGCTGGGTTTGAAAATCGAAATTTTGACTACAGAATTTACGACTTGAAACCAATCGGTTGATCAAATTTAATTAATCATTAGTTAATTAATCATTTATTAATCAGTCAAAATTTCGATTTTCAAACCAAGCGAT
>JAMRYI010000099.1:0-346879 GCA_029231635.1 Ditylenchus weischeri
GGACGATTCTCTAATTAACGGGACGGGACGGAATTGTCCCGTCCCGTCCCGTCATCATCTCTAATCTAGAGGCATATTTTTTATTTACTGATATTCAACAAATGTTTATTCCTAGAAAGACGATTAAATAGAAAATATAGGGCAATTTTTGATGAGCAAATGTATGCTTATTGTAGTTTTGAGATAACTGGATTAATTTATTATTTCTGCTAAGTTTTTCCTTGTGGCATGATATAATAGAGGATGAAGACTTGAATTCTCATTGAAACCGATTAGATTTTGAAGAGGATATTCATGTGGATGAATTTGCACATTCCCATGTAATGACCATGGACTACAAAATGTCCTCAAGAAAGCGTTTGAAGAGCCAGGTGTAAAGCCAGGATTGTCAGGCAAAGCGTGTTTAAAAAAATAAGTGGCTTTCGAAAGTCTCACATTGCAACTGCCGGAAGAACTGACCTCACCCTTAAAATGGAAGCACCCACGAGGTGGTCGTTTTTTGTTTTAGTCTATGAGATGTTTTGCAATCAGACAAAAAACCCACAATCTCACTTGTGCTTCCAGGAATTCTGAGTTTACTGCAAAAGTTTCAATCCTCTTATAATGAGCACGCTAATAATATAGCTGTTGTGCTAAAAAGAAGGTTTATATCTGTCTTTGGCTCAGATACTTCAGATGGACAGCTTGTGCACTTAGCAACGTCTTTTTTGAACCCCATTACCATGCGCTTAGATATTTTTAATGAAAAAAGGGCAGAGGAAAGGCTGTCGTAAAAGGACTGCTGTGTAATTTTTATCCCCTAGAAGAATCTGAAAGCTCAGAGGTTGTTGAAAAACCATCGTCATTTGGTTTCGACACTGTTTTAATGACTAAAGCTACTTGCACAACACATGATGACCAACTAAAAAAGGTTTTTGACGAAATAGCAAGTAATGCTAACATAGAAGATACAGCGGTTGAATTTTGGAACACACGATCAAAGGTATATACATCCATGAAAAAACAAAACAATCATTTCAAAAAATAAAAATTCAGATCTACCTACCTTGACTATGAGATCTACTTGCAATACCAGCAACTACAGCTGCAGTTGAGCGAATGTTTAGTATTATGGGCATGCTTTCTGCTGGACGAAAAAGTTCTACTGGTTCAAAAATTTTAAAAAGCAAGACTCCTTAGACTTATAATGAAAAAATTATTAGCATTTGAATAATATGAAAATTAATTTACTTTGATATAACATTTACAAGTTTTTACCGAAATTATAAACTATTTTTTGTGTTTCATATATTTTTTAATTATGCAAGCAGCATAACCAGGGCGAGCGCCAGCGCTGCTTTGCCGGCCACAAGTAAACATAGCTGATTTAGAGCGACGGAGCTGGCGCTTTTTTTTGGAGAGCGTGCAAGTATGCCCATAAGTAATCACGGTTTAAAAGTGTATACAGTCAAACCTCGATATAACGTACCCCTGGGGACGGGTAAAGGGGTACGTTATATCGAAGGTACGTTATATTGAGAGTACGTCATATCGAGGGCAGAAACCAAATAGATGACAGGTGTACGTCAACAATCAATGGCTAGCGGAGAAAAAACCTTTTGACGTTTCGGCTTTGGAGTACTCATCAAAACTAAAAGGGAAACATTTAATAACTGCAGAAAACATTGCAGAAGCAGAAAAAGAGCAAAAACTGCATGAAATTGGTAAATATACCACCATACTTGCACGTTTGGGAAAAACGGCGTCGGCGCCGGCGCCAGGCTTTTCAAATTTCGGCGCCGGCGCCGCAAGCGTCGCCGGGCATTTTCAAATTTCGGCGCCAGGGTGTAATTAGGGCGCGGGCGTCGGCGCCGGCGCCAGGCTTTTCAAAATTTCGGCGCCGGCGCCAGGGTATAATTAAGGCGCCGGCGCCAGATTGGGTTATTCTATTAATAAATCAAACAAAACAAATTTTTTATTTTAAAAGGTTTTTACTTTTACGGACAAAAATATGGTACAGATTTTGTGCTATAAACGAGCTGAGGTATAACTGTATTTAAAAACAATCGCATAAAACATAATTTAAAACAGATTACGTGCTCTTGTTTCTGAACTCAGCAGCCAGTATATATAAAAAATATAAATTTTAAAAAATAAAAAAATAGGTGTATTTTTAACAAATTAAGGGCGCCGGCGCCAGCCATGAAAAAAACGGGCGCCGGCGCCGGTTTTTAAATACAGGCGCCGGCGCCGGGCTCTTAAAAAAATCGGCGCCGGCGCCCGTGCAAGTATGTATACCACACTATTTTTCAAGGGTTCGTTATATCGAGGGTAACGTAAAAGTCAGTGTTATCTGCAAGGGGTACGTCATATCGAGGGTACCTTATATCAAGGGTACGTTATAGCAGGGGTGCGCTTATTGTTATTTGAAGTAAATCCAACCAAATGGTCTCAAGGGGTACGTTATATCGGGGGTACGTTATATCGAGGTTTGACTGTAATGTGAAAACTATATATCAAAACATAGGCTTGGCAATTTGTGTTTTTTAGGATTGTTTGAAAAATGTTGCTTAGTGAGCAATATTTAAATTACCGTCCATCTGCAATATCAAGGGTAGAGTGGAGTACAGAATCCTACATGACCCAAAATCATTATTTTTCGACTTTTTAGCGCTTGATTCATGCTTAAAACATGTTTTTAGGTGGCGGTCGACACTTTTTGATAAAAAATTGACTAAAATTTGACTTTTACTTTGGGGGACAAAGGTAAACCAACCTGAAACATTATTCAGATACCCTTAAAAAATTAAACCACCGTATGTAATGGTATTCTACCCCGTGTTGATTACTGGAGCTGGGCAAAGAGAGTCTTTATATGCACTTTTGATCAATAGTCACTTCTCCACGGTGCTCGCCAGAAATTTCCTACATTTCCTACATACACACAGAAATTAATTAACCTATTATTGAAATTTTATGCACTGCTATGGTTTTGTATGTGGTTGTTGTATGTGATCGGAATGAGTCTTATAATTCATTTATCCTAAATACGATACATACCAAAACGTAGGCTTGGCAGTTCATGTTTTTTAGGATTTGGGACTGCGATTTTTTAATTTTTTGCACTTTGGAATTTTGGAATTCTCAAAATTTCTAGGATTGCAATCACGGAAATCTCGTTGAGCACTTATACACCTGGGGCTTCCTTTTAGTCAAGAAAGTCACCCTATTTGTCAAACAGATGAACCATTTTCGTATCAGTAGCCTTAGCTTCAGAACATATTTGGAGTCCGTGAAGTGAACGACGGCAATTAATTTCCATGACATCAGTTGGTTTTTATTGGCCTCTTTCGCTTCGGTTCCCAATTTCAGCCAGATTTCAGCCAAAATCAATGTTTTACCAGTTGCCAGATGCTTGTCCACAGCCAGATAGTCTGCAAGCTTGCCTCACGCATTGATGCTTGCTTAAAGTTTCGCCCAGAGTCGGTCTATTTAGCAACAATCTATTAAAGGACCCTGTCTCTTCCTCATCATGGCAATGTCAGAGATTTGAATGAGCGCGGGACCACATAAATTTTGGCAATAATGTTTTTGAATTACTCTTTTGTTTGCATTTTAAATCTTAAATGTTATGTTCCATTCGATATAAGTCATATTTTGACAGTGACAGTTGTGGAGCAGTGAATGTCGGGTAACTTGTCCAAATTGTTCTAACTTTTGAACAAATTTATAAATTTATTTTCTGAACAATAAATGCAAACAAAAAACAGTTCCAAAATATTATTGACAACATTTGTGTAAAGCCTGCACTCTCGAAAATTTTTTGTACTTTTAATATCAGCTGAAAATTCTGAATCACTTCAGTGGGCGAATTTACCAACTGAATTATTAAACAGAATTTGAAAAAAATACTTAGTCGCTGAGATATGACCTAAAGTTGGAGTGTCAATATTTTAAAAAATGACCATTTAACTTTACTCCAACTTAAGGTCATATTTCAGCGACCAAGTATTTTTTTCAAATTCTGCTTCATAATTCGGATTGTTGTGGAATTTTCGCCTATTGGGGTGCCTCAGAATAAAAAATTTCAGCTGAAAATGGGTACTTTTATTCAAAAGTATGAAACATTTTTCGCTGGGGTTGCACTTGGGATTCTGTCATTTGTGTGGTCCCGCACTCATTCAAAACTTTCAAATTGCCATGATTAGGAAGAGACAGGATTTTTTAAAAAACTATTTAGAAATACTGTCAACTTTAACTTTGTTTTGTGCACAACAAATTCGTTTTCAGACGAACTAAAATTTAAAAAAGAGCTACAAATTGATGGTGAACGTTATGTAAAGGGTCTTTTTGGTTAACGGGACCGGCCTCAGGTGAACGTTATGAAGAGTGAACGTTATGTGGGATGTCCTTTTGTTCTTATTTCAATCAGACCAACCAAAACATTTTTTGGTGAACGTTATATAGAGCTTTGACTGTATCACATAAAAATGCCTTTATTAAATTAAATTTCGAAAAAAATGGATTTTGTTTATTCTCACTCACAGTGAGAATCTCATTGAGCTCACTCACTCTCACTGACTTTCTTTTTTTCACCCTCACTCTCATTCTCACTGCGCCGAAATTTTCACCCTCACTCTATTATGAAAATCAGTAAGTGGCATGGAGCAAGCCATCGCTTTGACTGTTACCCCTTTGGCTCACACACTAGATGGCTCTCGAAAATTGAGAATCTGCTCATTATTCCGGTTTGAAACTATCAAAATTAAAAGCACTGTCAAGTTTGGCGTTTTTGAAAATTAATTTCTGCCCCACTTGGATTCACACTTTTCCAGATTTTTTTTGTAAATTTATCACTTTGAGGAGATTATTATGTTAAAAGCAAGTCAAGCTTTTTGATAAATTTTAATTTTTAATAAATATTTCGATATTTTTAATATAAAACAGAAAGATTAAAATAATAGGTTCTTATCCTTTATCCCGACCCCACCCTAATTTAAAAGGGTACTGGAAAATAGCCTAAAAGTATGGAAATTGAACAAATTTTTGTCAGCTTGGTCCTACTGCACTCTGGTATGCATGCATGTTTTATGCCGCCAAAAAGGCGAATCAACTTATTTGTGTCAAAATAAAAATAAAGTTCAACAATCAAAACTTGGGTGGGGTCGGGATAAAGGATAAGAACCAAATAATTATATCTGATCTTGTCTGTAGCTTGATAAGCTAGTATGATATGGCAAGTCTAAGATCATATTTAACTGTAGATTGCGCCAACATAAGCCCTTTCATAAAAAAAACTTTAACTAAAATCCTCTTTCATTATAAATCGCTTTTAATACTAAAATGTATGGGTAATACCTAAATCTGGTATCAAAATTTAACGTGTATGGAAAACCTTCTTCTAAATTAAGATTTTTTCGTTGATACATCAACATGTAGTCCTAAATCTCAGCTTTCTAACAAGGCCTTATACTTCTAAAAAAATGTTTTTTCTTAATCTAAATATTTTGTGTTTTGGATGAAGTAACTTTTAACTTTCAAACCCCTACATATCCATTTTTTAAATATTTTGCTGAAAGAACATACTTTCCTAAATAGCTGAGATTTAGGACTACACGTTAGTTAAAAATTTATAAAAAAGTGTATGTACAAATTGGGGAGAAAAAGAGAAAAGTTCAACCGAAAAGTCCTAATATACAGGGTAGCCCGACATAAACGCATGAATTCATTTTCGCCATAATTTTTTTAATTTACGGTACTTTGACGAGATCTTTTTTTATTTGAAAGCTGAAGAGATGACAAATCGAATGGCACCGCGCATGAAAAGAAGTCTTTATTTAAACACGCCCAAAATTTTAACGGACAAAAATAACGATGATTTCACTCATATTTTTGTTCTGTACTTTTCCCATTCACTTCTAGGCAGTATTTGAGACGTAGGCTCCCATAGCTCTATTGACCATCTTTCCGAGAGGCTGGCAAAGGCAGATTCAATTCTTGTACGGAGTTCGGCCATGCTGACGATAGGAGTTGTGTAGACTTGGCTCTTAATCCATCCCCACAGAAAGAAGTTGTACCAGTCGAGAATCCTGTTGCGGTGCGGCACTTTAGCATGAAGCCCGTGTTCTTTTCGATAACGACTGCTAAATTCTGACACGCTTTTACCCTCTTCGATAAACCATTCGACACAATTTGCCTTTTCTTGAGCATTGTAGACCATGGCTAAAAGATAAAAAATTAAGTTTTCTTTCATGCTTTTAACAGTGATAACAAACACGAAAATTAATAAGTTTGGTGTCATTCGATTTGTCAGCTATTCAGATTTCAAATAAAAAAAAAGATCTGGTCAAAGTACCGCAAATTCAAAAAGTGAAAATAAATTCATGCATTTATGTTGGGCCACCCTGTATTTTGACTAAAAATTTGGATTCAAGGAGAAATTTCTGTGTGAAATTTAGGAGTAAGTCTAGGGATACTTTTTTCTATAAGATGTCGATTTTTCATTTTAAATAAGGCCGTATAGTGCCACGAGCTGATTTCCTAGCAGTTGGCCTGAGTAATACAGCAATAATGTTAAGCTACACTTGGCTATCAATTTTACATACAACTTATCTAATTCTAATTTATCGTCAGGATGATTTGCCAAGATGTCACAGACTTCTCCCTGTTGTTGTCCAAAGCAGATCCAAGTTGGTCAGAGCCATGTTGTTCAGTTCATTCCTCTTTTCTACAAGACTTTTGCCTACCTTCGTTGGTTGAAAAATGTCGGCTGGAGTCATGCAATCCACAGCTGGTCTATAATTCGGTCATATGCATTACTCGAGTGACAGCTATCTTCAGGTGATTATTTAAAATTTCTACCATAAATCTTTCTATGCAGTTGCCTTCCGATCTGCCCCCATTCACTCAAATACAAATTTTGTAACATTTTTTGCCTCATCTGAGTTACAAAAAGTTATGGTCTATATTCTGAAGAAGGACGAAGCAGTGAATGGTGAGCACCCAACTATTTAGGCACAACTTTGACTTTAGTAAGTGTCCGACAATGGTATAAGGTATAATAAGTATGTCTTAAAAAAGGAATACAAAAAGGAATAGGTTTTTATAAGCTGTAAAGGGATTAGGGAAGTTGTAGTATTTCAGGCCAAAATATGGATCAGGCACCCCAGTCGACTCTAGAACAGGCTCCCCAGCCCTAGAACACTCATCATTCACCTTTTTTCTAGCATCGAACAAACTTGTTTAATCATATAAAAGCGATTTATTTGTATACTATTGCACAAAGATACAGATACAGATATATTCGCAAGTAGGTGTTCGAAACATACTTAACTGCATACAAAAAAATAACAGGTTAAAAAGCGGGGTGACTGTATTAGAGTCAACTGGGATGCCTGTTCCCTATTTGCTCCTTAATTTCATAACATATTAGATAAAATCTACATTTTCCTCAATCCCTTACAATGTGGAGTGTGCTGGTCTAAGCCGCGAAGCGGCCAACTCTTAGCCGGGTACAACAATTTGTGAGAGATTTGGGAGAAAAAAATTCCAAAAATCAGCGTGGAGTACAAAGTACAAATTTTTGTACCAAAAAATGTTTTTTTGCTAGAAATTGTTTATTTTTTTTTGGAAAAAAAACTTTCTATGCAGCTACTTTCTATTGAGCTCTTACTGCAGGGGGAGGGACCAAGGTCAAAAATCGATACCCAATATAGTATAGGGCCGCAAAATTTTTTTTAAAAATTCAATTTTTTATTGAATTTCGAAATGTCTTTTTTATCGTGTTAAGCAGAAAAAATGAATCTGGGAGATGACTTTGGGTCACTTTTCAAAACATTTGAGTATGCGGCAGGAGGACTAAAGAAGTTCCCAAAAATTTATAAATTGCAAACTGTCAGAATTACCGTATTTCCTCTATTAGAACGACTGGTCTATTTTTCAATCCCCCCAAAATTGGGAAAATTTTAGGTCGATCTCGAGACTTTCGGGTGAACATCCAAAATCTAAAAAGCAGAATCGGTAGAGCTCGTGGGAGTTAAGAAAATGCAACAAACAGTTTTGCATAATATTGACTTTGCTCTGAGACCCTCAAAGTTGAGGGGTCGTTCTATTACAGGAAGTACGGTATAACAACAATTTTACGAGCTTCAGATATTCCGAACAACCTATTATTTTGATTTTCACGATGTCTTTTTACTTATTGATAATCCAAAATTTCAAATGTCGGTACTTTGAAACAGCAACAATCGCATATCGTCCAACCAGAAAACGGACCTTATGTAGTTTGGGGCCACCCATTTTTTGTGATTTTGCGAACAATCGAAAGCTCATTTTTGCAACATAAATCTTTATTCCCTTAAGTGCATGGAAACAGTCTTCCAATCAACTTCCACAACTCATACATTCTGTGCTCGTTAAATTCCAAAAACTAAAATCACAAAAAATGGGTGCCCCCCCCAAACTACATAAGGTCCAGAAAACCGCCCAAGGTTTAAATTTTAGAAAACCTGCACGGCTGCTTACAGCTCTGATTTATTTTCAATTGTTGCTGAATTCGATATGACGACCCTTCCGAAATATTATGTCATGCTATGATGCACGAGAGATTGCATCCAAGAAGTTAGGTGCCCATCATCCGCTTTCTTCATCCTTTTTCATAACAACCCTTTTCGCCCAGTTTTTTAACAAAAAATCAAAATTCATGAAAAATCTCTCAATTAAATACATGTGATTTTCGATTTTCTTCGGATTAATAATCATGTGTTAATAAAAGTATACATAACTGCCGAATTTTACAGAAACACTCTAATTTTCCGTTTTTTGAAAATTTTTAAAATTTTCTTTAAAATGCATAGCCTACAGGGCACGTAAGCATCCTTATTAATAAGGACGCTTTTAATATAGAAATTTTGTTTTCCAAACTTAAAGAGGCATACCAGCGCGTTACACTGCATATTAAGGCGAGGACCAGCAATTTTTCAAAAATTGTCCTTGTTTTCACTCGTTCCATGTCAAATCTGATATTTATGACCTTATCTTACAGGGTGAGTCAAGGTTTTCTAACACTTTTAAACGGTCATAATTTTTTGTCCTCGCACGATTTCGAAATTCTGTAAACGCAGATCGACTCAGTTTTATGACAATTTTTTTGGTGTATAATGTGAAAAACACGATTTTCGCTTGGTCCCCCTTGTTGTTTGGCTCCTGGTCTGTAGGTGGCCTTTGGATGGGTAAGGCCAAAACAACAAGGGGGACCAAGCGAAAATCGTGTTTTTCACATTATATACCAAAAAAATTGTCATCAAAAACTGAGTCGATCTGCGTTTACAGAATTTCGAAATCATGCGAGGACAAAAAATTATGACCGTTTAAAAGTGTTAGAAAATCTTGACTCACCCTGTACTTTTGAAAACTAGGTAGAAAATTTTTGTCGGATCAGGTAAAACGCTTCTAGAAAATAGTCATGAGAAAAAGAAATTGCTGGTCCCCGCCTTAATTACAGTGTAACGCGCTGGTATGCCCCTTTCAAATGTTTTTAGGTGGTTTTTATAAGGAAAATGGCCGAAATTTGGCCCTTCGGGCACCTATATCCATAATTTTGTGCGTAGATCACGGTGGCATGGCGGTCATTTCAAGACCCTATTTCTCGCTTTAGATCCCACATTTCGTGCTAAAAACTCGAAAGGTCTTTATTCGAAATATGGGGTCTAAAGTGAGAAATAGGATCTTGAAACGACCGCTATGCCATCGTGATCTACGCACAAAATTATGGATATAGGTGCCCGAAGGGCCAAATTTCGGCCATTTTCTTATAAAAACCACCTAAAAACGCATTTCAAGTTTGGAAAACAGAATTTCCTTATTAAAAGCGTCCTTACTAACAAGGACGTTTACGTGCCCTGATATCCTATAATTTTGGGGACTGTTTCCCAACAAAGGTCCAAGCCTAGCCGAACAAATTATGGCGCTTGCCTAACTCTAATCGCATAGATACTGCAACTAACTTTATTTGTCTAGGGAGAAAAATCTGCAAATCAATAATGCAACTCAGCAACTTCTTCTACGCCTAATTAACCAATTCCTTGACTATCAGCTGGAAGTGGTGTGCTACAAAATATTGGATATTCTAGTCAACCTTGTGACTATTCACTGTCACTACTGCAAAGATTGTGCTGCCATTCCCTCCAATTGCCAATGGTTGGATGGGCTCAAGCGAAATCTCATGGACATCTCGTGTCTAAGTCGTTGTCGCCTGAACGCACTGGTAGTGTTCTGACACAATTGTTTGTAAAATAAAACCTTCTTATTTCAGTGTCGTTTGACCACCCACTCTCAAAAACAAACTAGATTATTGTTATCTACAGACTTTTTTGACAGATTGTATGCCCAATTTGGAAAGAATCCTGCTTTGGATAGTGGAGTAAGTTTCGCGAGATTTAAAATTTTTAGTGTTTTTTCCACTTGCTTAGAGGTACCCAATAGAAAAAAAATTAGTTCAAAATTGTTAAAACATGAAGAATTGAGATACAATGGACTCCTGATTCAGTGTACACCCTAGGGACCGTCAAGAGCAGCGGTTTATAATCGCTCTTTTTTCGGCTCCCGATTTTTCAAAATTTGCTCTGGCTCCGACTTTTCAAAATTTCACTCTGGCTGCGAGATTTTTCAAAATTTCGCTCTGGCTGCGAGATTTTTCAAAATTTCGCTCTGGCTGCGAGATTTTTGGCCGGAGCGTTCGTTATACACCACTGGTCAAGAGTACACTAAATCGAGAGTCCACTGACCTTCACCATGTGACCGAATCTGACCGTCCGATCTGAGAGCAGGCATTGTGCAACTTTGGGAAGAAGGGGAGAAGCAAAGTGAGATCGCTCGTGATATGAATGTTCCAAAGCAAACAGTTTCGGATGCCATCAAGCGATTTCGTGAAACAGGCCGCAATGAAGACAGAGCAAGAAGTGGGCGACCAGCTACAGCAACCACTCCATCCGAAACTGTTTGCTTTGGAACATTCATATCACGAGCGATCTCACTTTGCTTCTTCCCTTCTTCCCAAAGTCGCTCTCAGATCGGACATTCTAAAGCATGGAATTTATTAACATAAAACGACAAGCGATACACTATTCAAGAGAGGAGAACAAGAGCTTTCTGATGATACCAAAAAAATGCATTTATGTTCTTATTTTACTGAAAAAATTGGCTTTAAACTTTGTCCGGGAACTTTTCGGTCACATGGTATTTCTAAAAATAAAGCCATTGGGGGCCTTATTTTTTAATTATCTAAAAATAAAGTTGGGCTAATGTCGAGATGTTTGGGTAAGCTTAAAATCGAACAAGCGGCATAGGTAAAAAAACTATCTAATTTTTTTCTCAGTGTACTCAAGCCAGGTCAAACAGCCGGGTCGAGCTGGCTGAAGTTAGAATTTTTTCACTACTGTCCGACCCGAAAATTGTTAAAACAGTAACTAAAAAATATTTGATTGTTGCAGATCTCATCACTTATTTGCCAGGACATATGCAACACCTATGAACGCCACTCATTTCACGTCCAAATGGTCAAACAACAATTGTTAAGTGATTCACTAGAAGTTCGCTCAGCCATAGAAAAAAGATTTTTGGTGAAGAAGCTGCAGAATGCGCAGTTCCGACACTGGTTTATAGACAACTTGTTTGAGCTGTCAAGTAATTACCTAAACTTTTGGTCTAAATAATTTATATTCGCCTACAGACTTATGTCCAACATCCAAACAAGTTCTTGAGGCAAGTTTGATGCTGACCAAAATGGCTGTAATACACCAAAAAAACGTTGAGTTTGAACCTTGGATGGGCAGATTACATGTCAGCAAAGAGTCTGCAAGCTGGTCTTGTCAGCAACAGCTTCGACGTGAGTTATTTTTAAAGGAAACGTCACTTTTTCCGGTTTCGCCGATCCTTTTAGCAAAAGAAAAACTTTCAGCGTTTCAGAGCCAAAATCCCTTATTAACGTAATCATATTTTGAAAAAGCCTTTTGTCAATGAGGGATTTTGCCTTTTAAAGACCATAATTGTTTTCTTTTGCAAAAAAAATCGGCGAAATGCAATTTTTGAACCAAACCGTCAAAACAGGACTACGAAAAAACTCAAAAAATTGGGTCAAAAAATCATCAGGCATAATTGCCGAACCAACTTTTTGCAATTACGTTAGTCAGAGTTTGACTGTAATAGGCAAAGTTTGGCAAAAAATATATAACTAAAAATTAGACAACACAGTCGAACCTCGGTTATCCGGCATTCCAGTTATCCGGCACCCTGAGGCCGGTCCCCAGAGGTGCCGGATAACCGAGGTTTGACTGTACCAAAAACTGTTTTTTTATTCTGTTTATAGATCAAACTAGCTGCCTGGAATTTGCTGTGCGACCATCCCAAAACTTCTAGACCAGTGTGCCCAGCAGAATTCATCTTGGCAAAGCAATTTGTCGCTAGCAACCTGGTGGAACAGCATCCCTCCTCCAGAACACAGATAATCGGGGGACTCAGGAAGGTGGGTTTCATGGAACTTCTCCACGATGTGCGCCCCAATATATTGGTTTATATTTGTGACATTTTATAACGTATAATAATAAGAATAGCACCAAAACATTGACAAAAGTTGGAAATTCTTTATTTAATCTTCAAATACATCATAGTCCCAATCAGAGTCTATTATTTGGTGAACATTAATCTCGCCATTAACACAAACAAACATCTCGGTAACATGATCGACATAAACGATCCAACACAAACGATAAACGAACATAAACGATCCAACTTAAAAGGCGACGAAGATTCATATTCTTGAGAACATCCATGTTCGGCTGCGCAAAGCCTATAATAAATATAATAAATAATATCCCCAATAGACAAGAACAGATAGACGGAAGTCTAGAAAAACACAAACATCTATTCACACACAAGTTACGATAAAAATTAGCAACGAAATTAAGGAGAAACATATGCAAAAATAAATAAACTGATAAATATGCAATCCATTGACAGCGATTTGGTTCGTTCTAGGACAAAAAAATTAAATTTCTTTTGTTTTATATTGGGGCGCACATTGTGGAGAAGGACTGGTTTCATTCCAATTTAGCAATAAAAAATATACAATGTTTCAGTTGTTTGAAAGGATGAGAGAAAGTTCCCGACAATTGTTCAAGAAAAAGTGCATGGAAGAGAGTGAACAAAAGTTGATTGAACAATACACTCATTTCTTGACCTATTTCCTTGAATTGTCTTTTGATGCTTTGGGCGCAGGCTCTAACTTTAACAGAAGAATTTCAGCCCTACATATTCTCAAGCTAATATTGTGTGGTAGCAGATGCAAAGGCGGAGCAATAGGTACGCAAATTGGCTTATGCGGTTATTTGTAAAGCTAGAGAACTCACTAAGGCACTTGTTGGGTGGGGGGCGGCTTTTTTTTACTGATTTCCAAATAGTGTTCAAACGTCTTCTAAGTAATTTTTATATGCTTAAAACGATAAAAAAGTTGTTTTGCGATACTTTTCGACATAAAAAGCTGATTTTTTCAAAAAAAAAATTTTGACCAAAATTTTACTTTTTGCCTGGGGTACCAAGGTCAGCCAACTTCATACTTAGATAATCCTTGAAACATGGAATTTGAACATAGTTTTGTTAACTGGGACCTACTGCATAAATAACTATGGTATGCATGTTTTTTAATACATCCAGAGTCACTTTCGAGTGATTTGTGTCTAAGGTATGTGGGTGTGCGCATCTCAACTCCAAGCCCCCAAGCCCCCAAGCCCCCAAGCCCCCAAGCCCCCAAGCCCCCAAGCCCCCAAGCCCCCAAGCCCCAAGCCCCCAAGCCCCAAGCCCCAAGCCCCAAGCCCCTGAACTCACTTACCTTAGACATGATTCCGAGCAAGACTCTTGATCAAAAATGCATAAAGAGACTCTTTTTGCCAAGCTCCAGTGACCAAAACGCGGTAGAATACCCTAATATAAAGTAGTTTACCTTGGTACCCCAAGGCAAAAAGTCAAATTTTGGTAAAAAAAAATTTTTCAAAAATTTCATTTTTGGTGTGGAAAAATGTTAGAAAATAACTTTTTCATCGTTTTAAGCATATAAAAATTACTTGGGAGTCGTTTAATAAGTGAAAAACCCGCTCCCCACAACCCAACAAGTTCCCTCACTAAAACCACTCTCATTCAAGCATTTCATAAACTTTCTTGAATAATTTTTACGCAGAAAAACGGAACAGAATCGCAATGCCTCGCGAACCGATATTTGGCCAAAATCCAATGCAGAAATCCCAGAAATTTTATAGACATTATTATAGACTGCAATTTGTGTAATCAAACATTTTTTGAAAATCCCGAATTCATGTTAGGTGTCTTGGAATATTTTTGGACAAAAATTTCGTCTCAATATTCTTCCTAAAGGATTTCAATTGCTTTGGAAATGGTTGACCTTCGGTGTATTCGCAGCGTTTATATTTCTCTAAGCAGCTCGCTAGTCCATACAGACACAAATTTTATATAAAAGCAGAAAATATTTATGAAAGGTCCAATGAAATCTCAGGACTGTTCTTATATGATTTTCGAAGTTATTCAAATAAAAAGGTCGTGAAATAAAAAAAATTTCGCCCTTCCAAAATCGTGTGCTGAACACGGTTTTGTGATATCAAAAAAAAACCGAATTCACTACCCAAAACCTCAGTATCATAGTATTTACGTACATTTGAATGAATACCCATTTTCAGGATCGGAAAATAGTATGTCAAAGTGTCTTTAACCTTTCAAGTGGATAATCTGCCCAGCATTAGCGCAATTCTTTAATCCACACCGTACTCTGACTTTTTATTGTCAAATTTTTTTAAATATTTAGTGTTCGGACAGGCTCAAAAGTGTTTCCTAAACAATTATAAATTTAATAGGGCGCGAATTCAAAATTTTAAATTTGTCGAAACTTTTGGCGCGAATTCAAAATTTTTAAATTCTTTGTTTTCTGTGTGTTACAATTTTAACTCTGAGAAAGCGTAATCAAACAAATACTTAAACAAAACGACATGTTGAACGATTTTTTTGATATACGCCTGGACGGCCTGAAAAATAAAATATGGTCAAAACAAAACACTAATTCTGACGTCGACAAATATTTATTTCAAAATGCTACAAATGTCCGGTTGCCATTCAGGTCAACCACTCGTTGAGCACTTTAACCTGACTTCTTGGCTGAGCCCAACCCATTTCAATCGGCTTTTGGCCATTTTGGACGATGACTACGAGATCTGTCAACTCTCTGCTCTGGAAATAGCTGCTCAAATCAACATTTCACATGATCCATTGGTATCTACTGCATCTAAAATTGGCACTTCTGCTGGTTACCGCCCTTTTGGATTTTGTCTTGGACACCCTAAAGTTTTTTTGACTTCTTTTTAGCCGCACAGTAGGCTAATGTACGTAAGTACAGACTCAAACATGTATTTCGAACTAATAGAAAGTAAAACAACCCGTTTGAGTCTGTCGTGACATACGCTAACCTATCCTGCGCCTGAAAATTTGACAAGGGACAGAAAAAAACGAAAGGAGGCGTGTGGACAGCAGAAGTACTCTGAAACCTTCTGGCACTTATGTACCTGGGGGAGCCTTTTTTAATTAAATGTGAATAGTGTTTAAATGTCGTCTAAGTAATTTTTATACGCTAAAAACGATAAAAACAGAGTTTTCTAACATTTTCCTTAAGTAAAAATTAGGTTTTCAAAAGAATCGCCCTGTTCTTATGAGTTAATCAACCCAAAAATAGTATTTGGATAGGCTTAAAAAGACCTGTGTCAAAAAGTGTCAAGTTATTTTCGTTATTCGAATGAAAAATTGTTGTTTAAAAACAATTTTAGACTTATGCAGACAGCACTTAAGATTTTTTTGCTTAAGAAAGATGGGATTTGAACATAGTTGTGTTAACTTGAGCCTACCGCATAAATAAACTCTGGTATGCATACATTTTTATGCATCCATGGTCCCTTTCGAGTGATTTGTGTCTGAGGTATGTGAGTGTGCGCATCTCAACCCCAAGCAACCAAGCCCCTACGCCCCCGAAGAGGGCGCAGGGGGCTTGGTTGGTTAGAGATGCGCACACTCACTTACCTTTGAAATGATTCCGAGCAAGACTCTTGATCATACATGCATTAAAGACTCTTTTTGCCTAGCTCTAGTGATCAAAATGTGGTAGGACATCACACTATAAAACATTTTAACTTAGGGGACCAAGGCAACTGGTGGTCCTGTGGCAACAAAAAAAAATTCAAAAACCTAATTTTTAATAAGGAAAAATGTTAGAAAATACCTTTTTTTATCGTTTTTAGCGTATAAAAATTATTTAGGAGATTAATTTAAACACTATTCACAGTTAATTAAAAAAGGCCCCCAGGTACATAAGTACCAACCTTCTTATTTATCTAAAGGTATTTGCAGGACCTCACTGCCTACTTCTATGACACCAAACAAAAAGTTTTTACCTACAAACCCTCTACCAAGGCTCAATCCGCCATTAATTTCCGTCTCCAATTCCTGACTCACCATTTATTTGACGAGATTTTGGCGCTTTTAGGCCAGCTGTTAAATAGTTTATCCTCAAATTGTTTGAAGCTGGAGTCTAATTTGCCTCTATCCCTGCTACAAATAACCGAATCCATGCCTATATACCCACTGTTGAGCCCCATTGAAGGAATTTTAAGAGGCATTTTTGAGTCAAATTCTGAATGGACGATGTCAGACAGAGGTGCAGAGACACTTTCACTAATTGTAGAGCTACTTTTTCGGGCTGCGAAGATTGTTTCGCCTGTTGTCCATAGCTCATCACCTGAAGGATTTCTGCCAGAAGAGTTTTTGCAGGAAATCGGTAATAATTTTGATAAATTTAATCTTTTGATCATAGGCTTTGGTTAAAAAAAATGATAAACAAAAGCCATTTAGACCAAAAAAATGATCTGAAAAGCTTGGCTGTCGAACAAAATTTGCTAGCACAAAAGTTATTGCTGGCTGCCTGGAGAACGCACAAAGCAGTTTCTTCATTGTTCACATTGGCGATGGAAAAGGTAACATAGTTAGATGGTCTTTTTTTAAATAAATCTGTGAACTTATAGTTTCCGCACCCAAAATTACTGAATGACAAACTTATAAAAGATATCGGCGACTATTTTTGGCTGCAATTGACGGAGTGCAGACATGTAGGAGCTTTTGGTCTAGCTGCAGATGCATTTGAATCGTTTTGCAAGAGATTGTGGACAATTAGTGATGTTTCCAACTCTTCAACTTCTCCACTGCATTGGCTGGATCAAGCTTTGGATGCATTGAGTGGAAAAAACGGTGAATTTTTTTTTATAAATGACTGCAAAAAAAGAAAAAAAGAGACAAAGAGTATTTTTCTCTGACTGTCTGGCTCGTCTTCAAACCCAGCACATAGTACAACAGCTATTGAAACTAATAATGCCCTCTTGAGCAGAGAATTGCAACATGATGATTTTATGAGTATCCGCCGTTTACCCATCAGACAGATCTGTGGTGATAAATGCTCTTATTATCTGATTGCATAAATGATCCGAAAAACTAATAAAAGGCAAACTCTTGGGCGATGAGTCAACAATTGCGGAAAATTGCTAGGGAACGATACAACATTTTTTGAATTTTGTGTTTATCGACTGGAAGTGGGTGACTCATGCATAATCTAAAAACACAGTTTTGTAAAGCAACTCAAGCGCTACAAAACTGGCCTATAATATTTTGCAATGACTAACTTTTTTTTAACTTTCCTACGCCTTAAAATCAATGTGAATTTTTTGTCCGACAAGTGATAGGGAACGATTTCTTTTTTTTAGGCTGATTGATTTTATTTTTAAGGTTTTCTGATTTCTGGTTTTCTGACTTTTATGGCCTTCCGATTTCTGGTTCTGATTTAAAAAAAAGTCGGTCCGAGCCCTGTTCCACACCATAGACCGTCAACACCTCAGCCGCTATGCATAACCTGATATATCTGAACAAACACAAATAAATCGCGCCCTACACGTCATACAGACAGGTCACACACACAACACAGTACAAATCAACTAATGAAGAGACTGTTTTCCTCGCACTTTCGGTCAAACCATTTCCACACAGGACAAATCCCCATTCAATTTCGGTATTATTTGCTGCCGCAAATCCCGTTCCCTTACATACGTCAAATTCTTTATTTTTGACGATCAAAATTCTATAATTACCGCATAAAAAATGGCACTTTTTGACGAAAAATGACCATATAAGCAGTGTTTGCAAAACTCATAATTACTATGGCTATGAGTATGACTATGAGTATGAGTTTTGTAAACACTGCATATAAGTTGCGAGAATCTTGCAGATCGTCTTGCAGCACCATGCAATTTTTCCCCCCAACAAAACTTAAATCACCAGATAAATGTTGCAGTGTCAAATAATGATGTCCAAAATATTTTTAGATACTCAAAATCTATGCTCGACTCGCCGAAGTGCAGGCTTACCTCATCTCATCTCTTCAATCCTAACCACCCAGCCTAAGTATTGCACTTCTAATGCTACCCTGCTTCATACCACTCTCGACATTTTGCTGGGTTGCCGTCAAATGGTCGAGTACCCTGAGCGGGAGTGAGTTATCTTGGTTCTAGTCAAAGTTTGAAAGTTATTTTGCTCTTTAATTGCAGAGTCCATTGTGTGAATGTGCTGAAGACCTTGTTTTCCAACAACACTTGCTCGGATGCAATAACTGGTCGCATGCAGGAGGCATTTGTTGTGTGTCTACAAGGTTGTTCTTCCTCCATTTGGGCCGTCCGAAATGCTCATTGTCAATTGTTCTCTGTGCTTGTGACCAAAGCCTTTCGAAGCTCCAAGTCCGTCCAAAGAGGCCTTCATGTGGAACAGGTGTTTGACTATTTTTGAAAACTAGGACTTTTTTTGGAGATGAATACGGCTCTCAACAAGATCTGGTACAGGATTTTTAGCTGGGGATTATTATCCTGAGTAAAATGCTTTTGAAGCTATATGCAAAAAGAAGGATGTCTGTCTACCAATACCTCAATCCATAAATTTCAGAAATGCAAAATGTCATCCACTGAATTTTTCTTGAGGTAATTCACTATTAACTGGCCATATTTATAGAGTTTTGAAATACAAAATTACAGATACCCCCAGCTCTATTCTCTAATGCACATCTCATTGACCAATTTCAACAGCACTATTAGTGGTCAGACCAATGTTTTCCCAGTGCTTATCCTGCTAACCCACTTGTACCCCATCCTGCACACGGATGTCCACACTCAACCCCTACTACCCTTCATTACTCCAATACTCAAAATCATGTTTTTGGCGCCTGTCCAAAAACTAAGAGAATTGGGTGCTGCTGCTTTGATTTCCATAACCTCCATATTTGAATTGCAAAAAGTTATGAATTGGATTTTGAAGAAGGCCAAATGTAGTGGATGGTTGGCACCAAACTTCTTAGACACAACTTTGACTCTGGTAACCTTTTCGATGCTGTCCGCCATCCGAACGACAGATTAAGTAAAATCTATGCAACAAGCAATATTTATTGGGTTTCATCAAATCTTAAATACAGTGTAACTAGGGACAGCAGGAGCCTATCGGCGCCTATATCGTATTTTGAAATTCAAATATAAATCCACTTTTCACTTTGAAAGGGCAAAATCTCAATTTTTTTCACAACAATCTTCAAATCTAATCGCAAAAGGTCCTCCCACATTGAAACAGCTTTCGAATGAGCATAAACATGCAAACAAAATTATTACACTAAAAAAAGTTTTCCTTTGTGACCAAACATGTACTCAAATTGGCGACAGACGTTCCCCGTCCCAAATACTATATAGAGATGGAACCCAACAAATAGTTATACAGGGTGTAACAAGAATTTTGCTGGTTTTCTTTCGGCCATAACTTTTTTGTAGGGCGAATACCGAAAATCTGTAAACGCCAATCGACTCAGAATTGAACAGCAATTTTTTGCTTCATAATGTCAAAAACACGATTTCCGCTTGGTCCCCCCTGTGGTTTGCGCCTTGTCCATCCAGGCGACACCCAGATACCAGGACCCAAACTACAGGCTGGACCAAGCGGAAATCGTGGATTTAACATTATGTACCAAAAATTGCTTTTCAATTCTGAGTCGAATGACGTTTACAGATTTTCCTAATTCGCCCTACAAAAAAAAGTTACGGACAAAAGAAAACCGGCAAAATTCTTGTTACACCCTCTAGTTCGTTTGAAGATTAATTATTTCTCTTGAACCTATACTTTGTGAATTATATTCACGGCCGCAAAAGTCCAACTCTGATTTACAATAGTTCCCAAATTCGCACTTTTATGTGTCACAATCAGTGCTGTAAATTCTGGCATCGGCTTAAATGCTGGCAACTGTTTTGAGTACTTATTAAGATTCAGCCCGGTGCCGCAGCAAAATATGGTAGCTTAGACATCGGCACTGGGCTAGGATTAAAAAATTAGTCATTTAACCCGTTCTCCGCACCGGCTTGGCACCGAAGCAATTATACCGTGAAATTCTCTTGTAAATTAACACGGCACCAAGCCGGTGCCGGTGTGTAGAACGGGTTAAACGGGTTCTAGGCAGCATTTTAGGCGGTGCCGGGGTTTACAGCACTGGTCACAATCAGTGACGTATTTTCGCGATTTTTCGCTCTGGCTCTGAAATCTCAGTTAAAAAAAAATTTGCTCCGTATCTGGCTCTGAGCTCTTGGTTTGAAAAAATTTGCTCCGGCTCTTGCTCCTGCTCGGAGCCAGAGCCAGAGATTTATACATCACTGGTCACAATGCCTCTGGTTTGACTCCTTTTTGCTTTTTTTAAGTGTCCGCACTGACACGCAAGTTTAAATGGGCAGTCAAAGATTGGGCCATTTCAAATTGGGCCACCGTAAATTGGGCCAATTTGAATTGGGCCAATTTAAATTGGGCCACCGCAAATTGCGCCAAATTCAAATTGGGCCACCGTGAATTGGGCCACGATTTTTACCGTGTTTGCTTTTGAACAGTGTCCACTTTAGTCTGTTTACCTGTTTCACACGTTGGCCAAATTTAAATTGGCCCAATTTACGGTGGCCCAATTTGAAATGGCCCAATCTTTGACTGCCCGTTTAAATGAATATTGGCATGAACTAGCTTATTATTAAGATCCAATTCGCCAACGAACTATGCCATCTTGAGCACCTCTCACTGATGCAGTTGTGCCGATCCATAGTCAACGATCTGATAACACAGAGATCTCTTTCTGATTTGTATGTTAAATTCCACCTGAATACACTTAGTAACCAAAATTATTTTCAGACCAGACGTGTGCCGTGCTTCCCTGCTCTCTTTGCTGGCCCAAATAGGTCATATTGAAACTCAGCAAGCAATACTTACACAGCTCCAACAAAGTGGCTGTGAACTGCATTCAAACACATGGAGCAGTTCTATTAGCCCTATAGCTACTCTTTTGGCCAAATCCCAACATTTCTGGCCTGAATTCAAAGCAATTGCCAGCATTCGATATTGTTTCTACAAAACTATAATTGTGCAACAAGTTGGTGTTGAAGAAAACTCTATTTTGGAGGAGTTACTGGAAGATCTACGCACCTGTAAAGATGAACACAACCTCAAATATGTGAGTAAAATAACCAGCTTTTTTATTTGTGAGACACTAGACAAAAATGTTAATTTTAGATAGTTTTATTGGTGGCTAGAGAGGTGGATCGAGTGAAAAATTATTTGGGAGCTGATAAAATTGAATTGTTAAACCAATTTATTGAGCGACAACTTCTAAATGATCTATTTATTAGGAGGTAAGTTAACTTTTTTATAGAGTATGTCTTAATAATAGCGGGAATGCAGGTATTAGGCCGACTTTAGGGGCTCTGATAGGAAGAGAAATGTTATAAAATATGAACCTAAAGAAAGGCCTTGTCCTTCGTCTCAGACCAAAACCGGTTTAAACGAGAACAGGCCCCAGAATTTAGAAATTCTGAAAATTAAAAGAGTGGTATTTAACTTTGCGCGGTAATATCCAAAAACTGCTAAGCCCATGATTAAAGCCCTTATTTTATCTGACAAACCAGTCCACACACTTGACAACCACACTAATGAATTTATTAATATTTTTTGAAACCCGTACAAAAATTAGAGTCGCAACAGGTCTCAATGCTAGATTTTTTTCACAACCCGATAGGATAGGTACTAACACAAATTTTGTTATACACCAAGTGGTCGAGGGTTCGAGTCGAATTGTAAGACCACTAGTTAAAAAACATTTTTTTGCAAATTTTACTATTATACTTTTTCAATCGGTTAAAAACTAATGGTATGTAAAATTTCAGCACATTCATTAAGCTCCAGCTTCACAGAACCATATTATATTTGAACAACTATGTATGTTCAGAGGATTGTGTCCAGTTTCTAAAAGCATGCTTGCAAGATTCACATGACGATATACGAATAGAGGCGCTTCGAATAGTTGAACAAGTTGTAAAAGCTACTAGAAGTATTTTTTAACTTTATCACCCCAAGCACCCATATTGGCTAAATTTACCCCTTCGCCCTCCACTCGATTAACCCCTACGCCCCCCACTCGATTAACCCTTACGCCCCCCAAACCATCACCATAGGAGGGACCAAAGCATATTTTTCTTCGTTTTTTTAAGATTTTTAAAATTAATTTAAAATTGTCAGAATTTAATGTTTGAGATATGTGGTTTGAATTCCCGCTTTATTGTCCCACCAAAAACTTTCCACTTTCTTACTCACTTGTTTAAGTGTGGGGGCATAGGGGTTAATCGAGTGGGGGGCGAAGGGGTTAAGTGCTCCTCAAAATTATTTATCTTCTAGACGAAATATTGCTAAAACTTGGTATTCTCAGACTGAAGGATGAGGAGGGCTATATAAGAGAATATGTATGTTTTTTTAACTTTCTTACAACCTAAAATAATTCGAGCATCATTTGTAGGCCTCGACTGCATTGACACCGTACTTCTGGCAAGGTGGTGTGCTGACTGACATAAACAGTGAAATAGCCTGGAGTCTAGCCATGGACAAATGGCCTGAAGTGGTGGAAGCAATACCCAAAGAAGAGTGCGACCAAGAAGTAATTTTCGAAAATTGCCAACTCAATCCATTTGCTGAAGCATTCCCAATTTTCCGCTTCAAAGAAGATTTTAGGGATGTGATAGAGAGTTTGTAGAAAAAGTAGATGTCTAGAGTTTTATGTGACATTGTTGTTGATTTTTTAACTGTTAAAAAGTATATAAAAGTTAAAATTTGACACAGTCTACTATATCTTGCGAATCCTTTTCTAATAAATTCTCTCCGGAAATGCCACAAAAATTTTATCACTTCGCTGGATCCGACGCTTAACCCGTTAATGCGCACTGGTAGGATTTTTATACCAGAAAACAACAGGGGGTTGTTATCATGGTTTTTTTTTAAATTTTTGTCGACATTTTTTTTACTTCTAAACCCTTTTCTAGGCTTATTTTCATCTATTTTTTTAATGTTTAGTTTTAGTGACCACATTGAAGGTCTTAGTTACAAAATATGACTAAATTTGCTTGTTTGTGTCATCAAATACAGATAAAATAGATTTTTGACCGAAAAATTTGCAGAGTTAAATAAGAGAAGTCAAATTTATAACTTTTTTTCCTAGATGCGCTGTTGAGCGCAGCAGTCAACAATCGTATGGCAGAGTTCGCTCTAAATGATATAAATGGATAAATACAGAACAGCGATTATAACACTCACCTCCGTCTTTGGCTGAGCAGCTTCCTGGAAGTCTAAGGACGACTGGATGATCAAGTCAACATTTCTTCGGAAGGCCACAATGTCTTGCTCGGTCATGTCCACAATGGTTGAAGCACCTAAAACAGCAGAGAAATAAATTCATAATTGCGAAATGAAATACCTGGAACTTTTTATTAAAATTAGTCTGCGCTGTATTCATTTTCATTATTTCCATGATCAGCTTTTTATTTTTTTAGATGGCACTCAGACGTAACGGACGTATTGTGCACCCAAGACACACCTGCCAAGTTGGATCGCCTTTTTGAGAACAATGATGAACTTCTATCCTTCCAGAGTATTCACGACATCGTTCCCATCAAAATAAGCTGCAAGAAATGTGGAGAAGGCAATATGACGCTAAATTAACGCTCTAACGGGTGAGTTTTTTAGAGCTCAAATTTTTAGTTCTTCGAGGTAATGGTGAACTTTTACAGCCAAGTTCGATTTCGATGCGAAAAACAAATTGTTCCCGGTGGAAAAAAGTGTAATGGTGAAGAAGACCTGCTGGTAAATTCGTTTATGTCTCGATCTCATACTCCAGTCATCGTACTTTTGAAGTTTATGTACATATGGTTGCATTTTATTTGAGGAAAATAAATATCATTAGCTATATTCTTATTATTTCAGGCTCTCTGGCATGGAACAGCAAAAGATCGCCGAAGAGGTTGGTATGTCGAAGAAGTGTGCTGTCTACTGGAATAAATTTTGCCGTCAAGTTGCCTACTGAGACATTCATAATCGCTCTTCTCCGATAGGTGGTTTCAATGACGTGGTATTACTGCTAGTCATGTTTTATGTCAGTTAAATACATTTATCAGCTCTGTTTGCAGGTGGAAATTGCCATATGGACAAAGCAATTGAAGAAGGATTTGTGTCTATGCGTAAGAAATAGTATTTGTAAATGTGCGGTTTTAAGTAATAAAATTAAGTATTAATTGACAGGTGGGGGTCAAGGTTAATTGACTGGTGGGGATGGCGGGGGGTTTATTCAACAATCGGAAAATTCAAAAACCGGATAATTCAACAGAGGAAAATTCAACACCCGCGTTTTCAAAAGACGAATAATTCAACAGTGGATTATTCAAAAAGCGGATAATTCAACAGAGGATAATTCATCAGCGGATAATTCAAAAGCGGATAATTCAACAGAATTTTTTTCAATAGTCGGACTTTTCGCCAAAAATTAATTCAACAGTCGGATATTTCACCAAATTTTTGCAAAACAGTCAGCATTCGGTCTAATTTCCTGATAAAACCGAAATCTCGCAGCTTAATTATCCGACCTTTGAATATAAATTTGTTAAATAATCCGACTGTTGAAAATTACTCTGTTGAATTATCCGCTTTTTGAATAATCCACTGTTAAATTATTCGTCTTTTGAAAACGCGGGTGTTGAATTTTCCTCTGTTGAATTATCCGGTTTTTGAATTTTCCGATTGTTGAATAAACCCCCCGCCGTGGGGATATAGGTAAAGTGCTCCAATTAAACACATTAAACAAAAATAAAATAAAAAAATACAACTTTCCTCTCGAGACAAAAACATTTAAATTCAAAAAGGGCAAATTTCAAGATCCTACCGAATGACCACCTCCTTAAAAGCGTCATGATCCCCGGGTTCCAGTCTTCATTTTTACCGATCTTTTTTAAAAAGCTGAGATTTTGGGCTACATTTTAAGAGTAGCACGTTTAAAGTCTACCGACAAAAACTTCGAGATTTTAACTCTTGAACCAAAAAAATTACAATTTGATCTCCAAAAACCAAAAAAATTCTCAAAAGCAAAATCCGAAAATACCATTTGACTCCTACGATCCTTCCTCCTTCGCTTCGATTTCGAAAAAATTGACCAAAAGAGCAAACAAAAACATACCAAACTAACTCAAAACATCAAATTTTTGCAGACAAAACAGCTCTAATACTATATAGGAGATCATAACCGCTGTAGAAGATATTACAAGCACTTTTGCACGGCATAGGTACCTTTGTCCCCTTTTTTGCAGAAATGCACAAAAGGAGACAAACGAATTACGTTATTCGTTTGTCCCCTTTTGTGCACTTTTTGAATTCGCGCCTTTTCCATTATATTTTTTCATGATCTTTAGGTGTTTATCATTTTCCACCTGCTTTTCTTCTAAATTTGTTGAAGTTTTTGCTACATTTTTCCTTTTGATATGATACTTTTTGCTTGGACTAACCCATATGTGGTCGAGACGCTGCAAGCTCTAAAGAACAAGGAAGTTTCGGTAGCGGATGTGGTCCAATTCTTCAAGAAGGAGTTCCATGTTACAAAATGGAAGCGAGCAATCTACAATCACATGCCAGCGACTGTCTCAGTGGATATGTTCTCGGGCGAGGATGATGTCATGTAAGTAATTTGACCAAAAATAGCATCTATTTTTTATCTTTAGTTCTCTTCAATCCAAGTACGGGAACAAAAAAAGCAGTCAAAGAAGGAGAAAAATTTCGTGTTTTTTGAAGAAGAAGCAAAGCGAGATTCATGAGTGCATTGACTGCAGGTAGTAAGTTTTTTGAGTCAGTTATCAGATAAGAAATTCGTAGTTTAAACACTGAAGAAGATGATAGACCGAAGCCATTGCCAACAGTGAATGAAAAAGATGGCTGTTATATGCTGAACAGAAGGATTCATCACAACACTTGTTTTCTGTGGAATCGGAATGAAGTTAGTGACAAATTTGCATAATTTGAATAAAAGCCTTCCAGCTTATCGCTAGAAATATCGATCGGAGAATGTGTCCAATCCCTCAATGAAGCCTCAAGAAGCACACGAAAAAGAACAGCGAGAAGCCCTGCCGTTTGCTAAAGAAGCCGGCCAGACAGGAAAATAGAAGGATTCAATCGCCGTTCTCTTTCAGCCATGGCAAGAAGTTCGGAACCATTACTATCGAAGACTCAAGATGTCTAATTGCACTGTCCCGAACCCGTTGAAGCCGCCGCTCATGTACCACAAGACTTATCGTGCCTTTGTCATGGAAAGCGACGAAAGGTTTGCAATTATTATTTCTGCAACTTTTTTTTCAAAGTTTTAGGTGGCTCTCGATAGCTGATGAAGAGACCGGAGTGGTAGTGTTTGCAGCAGATGATGATTATCGGGCGGCAGCAGAATGCACACTGCTAATGGCGGACGGTACCTTCGATCTGGGTCCAAAAAAATTTTAACAGATATATGCCACCCATGGATTGGTAAGGATTTCAGCATGCCATGGTGTTTTTAATTGGTTTGCGTTCAGTTCAAGGGAAAATGGATAGCACTCGTGACATGCTTAATGAAAAATCCTGAGAAGCTATCATATGCAGCCATCTTCAATCACTTGCAAACAAAGTGGAAAGAATTGGGCATCAAATCGGTCTTTGAGACGTTCCACTGTGATTACGAGAAAAGTGAGAAGATGTCTGCGATCGATTCGTTTGGAGTTGAGATGAATTATCAGTTTTTGCAAAGGTTTTTAAAAATAAATATTCGGAAAATTCATGGATGCCTCTTTAACTACACAAAAGCGATTATGCGCAAAGTGAGCGAGCTAGGATTCAAGTTAGAATATGAAGGATGACAAGCCTTTACAAGCTGATTTGCCTCGTGATAACCTTGCCTTTGCTGCCAAAGAATAAAATTGTGTCTTTATAGAACGAAAAGTCCAAGGAAGACTTGGAGCTTATCTGGGCGAAGACCTTCTGCGACTACTTTGAAAACTTCTGGCTGAAAATGACCGCGACCAAGTGGAACTTCTGCTCAAACATCGAACGACAAACATTTGTGAGTCATATAATGCTTTTCTGCAAGAGTGAGTGTTTCTGCTTACGCATATGTAGTATTATATAAATCCATGAGGCGACACGGGGCTCTACGCCGTCCTGGCTTTACGCTTCTCTTCCAACTTCTGCAGAAGCTACAGTATCAGCAGAGTGTCCGTGTTTCGCAGCTAAGGCATGGATGGAAACCTCGACCAGCAAACAAACGCTACGCAGAAATGAACGATCGTCTTCAGAAGTTGTGGGATAAATATGAGGTAGCAAAATTTTTTTTTTTCTGCAATATGTTCAATATTTAGGAGGACGCTAAACAAGCTATGCATGATACCAGCATTTGCCAGATACGCTGAAGTTTCTCTACGCTTCCAGTCATCTGCTCGCAACCGCTGAAAAGAAGGGACAGGGTTTAAGCAGCTAAAAAAGCGAGTTGAACGATTGTCCATTTTGGCTGCAAACAAAGCGGAAAGCCGGAAAAAAAAGAAACAACGCTGAAAGAAGGAGCCATCTAAAAGAATGAATCAATTGAGTTTATTCGGGAAGTTCAGCTCCAGCACGCTTTATCCATCTGTGGGAAAAAGAGGAGCCAAAGAAGTTCCTTGATGTTCCGGCCAATGGTCACTGTTTCTATGGGCATGTTTTTAGAGACTAGAGACAAATTAAAATTTTTGTTTAGATCAGTCACTTTGATCGTCTACCGGGATTTTAAACAACAAGCACGTGTCCGCAAAGAATTGATGGAGTTTCTGTACAGCAACTGTGATGCAAAATGGACTAGATGGATCTGCCCGAGAGACGAAGTTGACGACTATATCAAGCTCGATCGCACAACTCCTTATGAAGACTTTTGCGAAAGAAAGCACTGGGCAAATTCATCACTGCTTATTCTCGCCGCCCGTCTATACAAGCGAAATTTTGTGCTCTTTCAGCCTCAGGAACCAATCAAATTCATTCATTTTTCCGCTGGGTATAAAACAGTAAGTATTATAGATGAGATTTTACCAGACTTGTTGCATGTAGGTTTTTTATGTTCCAACGTCTCTCCTCAGGCACCAAAAAGATCATTTTGATGTTGTCAGTTATTTATTGAATATGTTGTTTATATTAATCTGGTGTTATATGGAATAAAATTTTTGATGGGTATGACTTGATGTTGTGACAAGTATAAGTGATATGTGTAGAATGTGACCACTTGAACATGCAAATTCGTTTTTGCGGTAGCATTTTGTGAAGCACTCTTTGGATTAGACGAAAATTTTGTGATCTACAACTTTTCTCGACCTAGAACTACATGCTAACGACTATTGTTATTGGGCAGAAATAATGTACAGCCATGATGCCATAACCAACACCAAAGGATGAGTTGTAGCCTTTTGGTCCCTTTTCCATTTCCTATGGATTTGTCTCAGCACCAGCACGCCTTATCAATCTGTGGGAAAAAAGGTTTTTTGCAGTTTGGAATACACGCTTGAGCCTGTCTTAAATTACGCTGGCCTGCTAAGCGCCTAAGTGCCTCTGCGTAAGTTAAAAAAGAATTGAAAAGAGCCACGAGCAGTGTTGTTCCGGCGCCGGCGCTAGCGCCGGCCTGCCCCGGCAAAAAACAGCGCCGACCCGGCGCTCGGCGCCGGCGCTGGGCCAATGAAAATTTGCTCGGCGCCGGCGCTGGCATCTCCTGACCCGGCGCTGGCCCCGGCGCTGTTTTTCAAGCAACTATGGCTCCGGCGCTGCTTCCGAAATTTTACTGTCCAATATTAAAAACCCCATTTTTTCTTAATTTAAGTTGAATATTTGTATTTTCATGCTGCATTTTCTTTCAATTTTTTTATATTATACATTTGCTCGATCTTCTAGTTTACTATATTATTAAATTTAACCGAGGCATCAAATCATATTAATAGTAAAAATTGAATTACACAAGTGGTTTTACAAAACAACTATAGATGCAAAAGACAAAGCACATGGAAAGCGAGCAATTGTCTCTATGTATCAATCCATTTTTGGAATTGAAGAAACACTTGACTTTCCCTCTACTAGTAGCAGTCCTCCATGACAGACTCACCTTTTGGTTTGGGACAGCAGAAATTGAAAATCCCAATCGACTTCCGAAACATTTTCTACTTTATCTGCAGAAATTAACTCTTATTTTGATGTTGTATTGGAAAAAAAAATGGGGAGTCTGGGTTAGATTTTCGGGCCAAAAAAAGCCAGGTAAGAAGCGAAAAATTGAATTATTTTGAATTAATTATTAATTCAGGAGTTTGCAAAGCTTTCAGCTAGCTTTGTGGTTTACCAATGCCAGCCACTTCAGAATCAGTTGAAAGATTATTCTCACAGCTTACATTTAATACTAGTGGTCATAAATCCCAATTCCCGCCCGAATCTCATAAAATTGAAATGTTTGCTTAATTTTAATCAAAAATTTATAAACATCTAAATGTACCTTTGAATTTTCTGTAAAAATTATGAAACACTATCCTTGTCAATATACCTGCCAATAAAAATACAATTTTTTTTAATATACAGCGAAACCCAAATTTTCATCCCGGCGCTGGCGCCGTCGCCGGCGCTGGGGCAATTTCTTTCAAACGGGAGGCGCTGGCGCCGGCGCTGGGGCAATTTCTTTCAGACGGGAGGCGCCGGCGCTGGCGCCGGAGCCAAAAATTTTTTATGGAGGCGCTCGGCGCAGGCGCTGGGGACTTTTTTGAAAAGAGGTCGGCGCCGGAACAACACTGGCCACGAGCTGAAACGAAAACAATGAAAATTTAAAAAAGGCGCGAATTCGAAAGTGCACAAAAGGGGACAAACGAATTACATAATTACATAATTCGTTTGTCCCCTTTTGCGCATTTCTGCAAGAAAAGGGACTCTTTTGTCCCCTTTTGCGCATTTCTGCAAAAAGGGGACAAAAGGCTACGACTCCTTTTGCACAAAACAATTTTACAAAATTTCCGGTTGCCGGTTGAACTTTATGCAAAATATACTTCTATCAATTTTTTTTTTTGCTAACTTTCAGTTGCTGATTGACCAAAACGTTTGAATCTAAGAGACAACTACAATGGAAAAGCAAAATGACCGAGAAGCGTCGGCTCATTCCAGTGGATTTGTGAAAGCCAAGTTCAATCTGAAGGTTTGGCTTTTCATTATTCCTTTACATAGCCTTTAAATTTTTACTAAGGACTCAACTTTGAAGAAAATTGGCCAGTGTGACACTCCGAAACCTTCTTCCGTCCTTCAGTTCAATCCAAATGGCAACGGTGAGGTCAGTTTTTCAGTATTCTTTGAGCTCTTTTATTTTTCAAATTTTAAGAATCAAACTCTTCAAAACCCCTCTGGTGATTCGTCTCATTTTTTGCCAATCAAGGAGGAAGCTGTCGAGGAATCGACCATGAGAAGCTACTGCGAGAGTCGTGCTCCAGTGTCGAATTCAGCAAAACACGTTGGAAGGAGTGCCAATAAGTTGCCAGCTGGACGACATTCCGCCAAGGGGAAGATAGCCGTACTACAAGACGCTTCATTCAGGAAGAGGCTAGAGCAAGTCATTTCAAAGCAGTGCCAGGCGCAGGTTGGCTGTCCAATTGTTGAGTGATTTTCTTTGCATATTCATTTTTCAGAGCAAGGAGCCTACAGTCAAGTCGGGTGATCTCTATGTTGGTGCTCCAAGCAAGAATCTGTTCCACTCCTTCAGCAATGAATTTGAAGAAGGTCGTCTGCGAGTTCAGCAATTCAAAGCAGAGCTAGTCGATGAAATCAAGGAATGCGTGGCGAACGTGAGTAAGACATATGTGTGTTGTCCTCTTCTTTAATGCCAAATATTTTAGCCTGCGAAGCAATTGGGAATCTCACAGGTTTTGTGGCACTGATAATACAATTTACAACCGACCGTTTGATTTAAGATGGGACAGCAGCAAGATCCTGTTTTGCCGCCTCAAGTAACGCAAGAAATCGACTCCTCGTCTTTCGACGCGCAGACTAAGCAGGTAACTTATGTATCAGTTGTACCCCTTTCAGGTTAAACCTTGAGTTTTCAGGAGAGTGGACCGGAAGTAACTCGTTTTTTTGAGGAGCAGATATCCTCTCCGTGCATTCAGCGATTCTTTGAACAGCAAAGCTCTACTTTTCAGGTTGGATTACTTGCGCGGTTTTAGTGACGTTATACTTTTTTAAGGAAATCGAATCGGGCATTGAGCGATTCTATGAAAAACAGTACATAGCATATTCTCCTGAAGCGCCGAGGAACATAGTTGGGCACATTGAAACGGGATCTGTTTACGATCATACGAATCACAATCTTTCTGTAGAACTTACTGGTGTGGAGGTAAGCCTACTTTGTAGTTTCTTCTATAGGATTTTATCGTAAGTATTTGATCTAGCGCCAGCATGATAAATCTCCTGAGTCCTCAGTTTCTTTCAATGAGCTAGTGGTTGATGGCACAATTGATGAAGATGTGACCAAGCCAGCCGATGCCAACACCAAGTTCTTTGACCTGGTGGTGACTGAGTTTAACGCTCTCGACTCTAAAAAGCAGCAGGATTTCAAGAAGTCAGTTATGAATTTGATCTATCACGATGAAGAGTGATCTCATAAGGTCTTGGCTGTATTAGGAAATTATGTTGGTTTGCGAGTGTGAGTTCTGACTTTCATAAATATGTACGCTTATTTTCAATTTGAATAAAATTTTGACTTGGTGATTTTTTAATTGTTTACAAGAGACTCCTTCTTTCAGCTTTTTCATGGATAATCACGCTAACTTTTATGGTATACGCTCCGTAAAGCTACATTATTCTATTCTACATTATACAAAGCTACATTATTCTGCTGAAAATGGTTTTTTAAGACCAAATGTTTTTTGAATATCCAAAATCTCAATGTCCTGGGTAGGTACCCAGTCCGAAGAGGTCAACTCCACATTGAATGAATTTTGTTGAACAAAAAGTTTTATCTTGCTTAAAAAGATGCCCTAAGCACATAGGTGGAGATTAAGATTGGGTTTTCTGCCGCCAAATTTTCATGTTGTACTTAAGCCGTTCAGCTGGACGTCCACCTGGAGAAGGGAAGAATACCTCCGTTTATATGGTGTTGATAAACCCCCTTCCCCGGAATATTTCCTTCTTTTAAGCCAGCCACCTCCTTTCTAAAAAAATTCTGGATACGTCACTGTGTGGTGCTCTAGGATAGCTAAGCTGGTTTGAGCCGGTAGGGACATATCCAGGGCGTGTTTAGCCCTTCGGAAATATTCCTCCTCAGCCACAACCCCAGCTACAATAGAACAATGACAATAGCGAACGAGAGAACGGAAAACTAAGTCAACTGGAGACACTAATTTCCAACTTAATTCGAAGATACACCTAAACAACTTTGAATTGAGAACAAAAAAATGTTTCGTGATCCCATGTTTCGCGAAACACCATATAAAAGTTGTTTCGGCGAAACTTGTTTCGCCGAAATCTGATCAGAGCTAAAGAAATTTTTAAGCCATCTCGAGCCAGAAAATACATCACTACTCGTGACGCGTAACTTGTGACTGTCCTAACTGGTTGGAGACTCAAAAGTTGGTAAAACCTAGGGTCGGATCATGGCCATATGGCGGGCCATTTGACCAACTCTTTTACTTGGTGATCATGGAAAATTTTCCAAGACTTACTTTCCAGCAGTTTTGCTACTAAAAACATTTAAATTTATGATTTGGAAATCTATGTAGGATTTTATAGCACCCGCAAAATAAGGAAATAGACGGCCGGAAATTTAGGGATCGTACCCTAAATCACTACCTGGACTTCTAAAAAACCTACTTGTCGACCACTTTGAACAGCCTTGGCAATCCAGTAGGTCTTTCTGTACATGTTGAGAATGAGGGAGATGGTCGAGTCGGCAGTCTCCTCCACACATTCAGCTGGAGTGTTGCAGATGGCTATGCCCAACTCGGTGGCTGCTGCTAAGTCCACATTATGCACTCCAGAGCCAATCCTCACCACCACCTTCAAGGCCTTGAACTTCATCAGGTCCTCTTTGGACAGGCTGATTGAGTGGTACAACAGGGCTGCCTGCACCAAATATTTTTCGTAAATTGATTAAAAAAATAATTATAAGAAAATTACCACAGCCTCGTTCAAAACCTGCAAATTAGCAAGCGGATTATCAAGGGTCAAAATTTCAGATCTGTCTGTTTTGCCTTAGGTTGTTGGATTGGCAGAAAGAATTTTCAATCGGCTTCGAAATTTAAGGCCTTTTTGTTTTGCAAATTCACCGCCCAATTGACATTTTTATGTGGCGTTCCATATCTTGGCAATGGGCAGCCATGGATGGGCCCATTCAAGCTGGACCAAAAAAGGGCGGGGGTGCTAGACATGGGTAGTGCTGCTTTATTTTCGGATACCCGTGGAGGGAGTACAGGTTATATACTGTTGTTACAGGTTATATACTAAAAAAAATTTGCTCCGGATCTGGCTCTGAGCTCTTGGTTTGAAAAAATTTGCTCCGGCTCTTGCTCCTGCTCGGAGCCAGAGCGGAGCCAGAGCCAGAGATTTACACATCACTGGTCACAATGCCTCTGGTTTGACTCCTTTTTGCTTTTTTTAAGTGTCCGCACTGACACGCAAGTTTAAATGAATATTGGCATGAACTAGCTTATTATTAAGATCCAATTCGCCAACGAACTATGCCACCTTGAGCACCTCTCACTGATGCAGTTGTGCCGATCCATAGTCAACGATCTGATAACACAGAGATCTCTTTCTGATTTGTATGTTAAATTCCACCTGAATACACTTAGTAACCAAAATTATTTTCAGACCAGACCTGTGCCGTGCTTCCCTGCTCTCTTTGCTGGCCCAAATAGGTCATATTGAAACTCAGCAGGCAATACTTACACAGATCCAACAAAGTGGCTGTGAACTGCATTCAAACACATGGAGCAGTTCTATTAGCCCTATAGCTACTCTTTTGGCCAAATCCCAACATTTCTGGCCTGAATTCAAAGCAATTGCCAGCATTCGATATTGTTTCTACAAAACTATAATTGTGCAACAAGTTGGTGTTGAAGAAAACTCTATTTTGGAGGAGTTACTGGAAGATCTACGCACCTGTAAAGATGAACACAACCTCAAATATGTGAGTAAAATAACCAGCTTTTTTATTTGTGAGACACTAGACAAAAATGTTAATTTTAGATAGTTTTATTGGTGGCTAGAGAGGTGGATCGAGTGAAAAATTATTTGGGAGCTGATAAAATTGAATTGTTAAACCAATTTATTGAGCGACAACTTCTAAATGATCTATTTATTAGGAGGTAAGTTAACTTTTTTATAGAGTATGTCTTAATAATAGCGTGAATGCAGGTATTAGGCCGACTTTAGGGGCTCTGATAGGAAGAGAAATGTTATAAAATATGAACCTAAAGAAAGGCCTTGTCCTTCGTCTCAGACCAAAACCGGTTTAAACGAGAACAGGCCCCAGAATTTAGAAATTCTGAAAATTAAAAGAGTGGTATTTAACTTTGCCCGGTAATATCCAAAAACTGCTAAGCCCATGATTAAAGCCCTTATTTTATCTGACAAACCAGTCCACACACTTGACAACCACACTAATGAATTTATTAATATTTTTTGAAACCCGTACAAAAATTAGAGTCGCAACAGGTCTCAATGCTAGATTTTTTTCACAACCCGATAGGATAGGTACTAACACAAATTTTGTTATACACCAAGTGGTCGAGGGTTCGAGTCGAATTGTAAGACCACTAGTTAAAAAACATTTTTTTGCAAATTTTACTATTATACTTTTTCAATCGGTTAAAAACTAATGGTATGTAAAATTTCAGCACATTCATTAAGCTCCAGCTTCACAGAACCATATTATATTTGAACAACTATGTATGTTCAGAGGATTGTGTCCAGTTTCTAAAAGCATGCTTGCAAGATTCACATGACGATATACGAATAGAGGCGCTTCGAATAGTTGAACAAGTTGTAAAAGCTACTAGAAGTATTTTTTTTTAACTTTATCACCCCAAGCACCCAAATTATTTATCTTCTAGACGAAATATTGCTAAAACTTGGTATTCTCAGACTGAAGGATGAGGAGGGCTATATAAGAGAATATGTATGTTTTTTTAACTTTCTTACAACCTAAAATAATTCGAGCATCATTTGTAGGCCTCGACTGCATTGACACCGTACTTCTGGCAAGGTGGTGTGCTGACTGACATAAACAGTGAAATAGCCTGGAGTCTAGCCATGGACAAATGGCCTGAAGTGGTGGAAGCAATACCCAAAGAAGAGTGCGACCAAGAAGTAATTTTCGAAAATTGCCAACTCAATCCATTTGCTGAAGCATTCCCAATTTTCCGCTTCAAAGAAGATTTTAGGGATGTGATAGAGAGTTTGTAGAAAAAGTAGATGTCTAGAGTTTTATGTGACATTGTTGTTGATTTTTTAACTGTTAAAAAGTATATAAAAGTTAAAATTTGACACAGTCTACTATATCTTGCGAATCCTTTTCTAATAAATTCTCTCCGGAAATGCCACAAAAATTTTATCACTTCGCTGGATCCGACGCTTAACCCGTTAATGCGCACTGCTAGGATTTTTTATACCAGAAAACAACAGGGGGGTTGTTATCATGTTTTTTTTTAATTTTTGTCGACATTTTTTTTACTTCTAAACCCTTTTCTAGGCTTATTTTCATCTATTTTTTTAATGTTTAGTTTTAGTGACCACATTCAAGGTCTTAGTTACAAAATATGACTAAATTTGCTTGTTTGTGTCATCAAATACAGATAAAATAGATTTTTGACCGAAAAATTTGCAGAGTTAAATAAGAGAAGTCAAATTTATAACTTTTTTTCCTAGATGCGCTGTTGAGCGCAGCAGTCAACAATCGTATGGCAGAGTTCGCTCTAAATGATATAAATGGATAAATACAGAACAGCGATTATAACACTCACCTCCGTCTTTGGCTGAGCAGCTTCCTGGAAGTCTAAGGACGACTGGATGATCAAGTCAACATTTCTTCGGAAGGCCACAATGTCTTGCTCGGTCATGTCCACAATGGTTGAAGTACCTAAAACAGCAGAGAAATAAATTCATAATTGCGAAATGAAATACCTGGAACTTTTTATTAAAATTAGTCTGCGCTGTATTCATTTTCATTATTTCCATGATCAGCTTTTTATTTTTAGATGGCACTCAGACGTAACGGACGTATTGTGCACCCAGACACACCTGCCAAGTTGGATCGCCTTTTGAGAACAATGATGAACTTCTATCCTTCCAGAGTATTCACGACATCGTTCCCATCAAAATAAGCTGCAAGAAATGTGGAGAAGGCAATATGACGCTAAATTAACGCTCTAACGGGTGAGTTTTGAGAGCTCAAATTTTTAGTTCTTCGAGGTAATGGTGAACTTTTACAGCCAAGTTCGATTTCGATACGGAAAAAAATTGTTCCCGGTGGAAAAAAGTGTAATGGTGAAGAAGACCTGCTGGTAAATTCGTTTATGTCTCGATCTCATACTCCAGTCATCGTACTTTTGAAGTTTATGTACATATGGTTGCATTTTATTTGAGGAAAATAAATATCATTAGCTATATTCTTATTATTTCAGGCTCTCTGGCATGGAACAGCAAAAATCGCCGAAGAGGTTGGTATGTCGAAGAAATGTGCTGTCTACTGGAATAAATTTTGCCGTCAAGTTGCCTACTGAGACATTCATAATCGCTCTTCTCCGATAGGTGGTTTCAATGACGTGGTATTACTGCTAGTCATGTTTTATGTCAGTTAAATACATTTATCAGCTCTGTTTGCAGGTGGAAATTGCCATATGGACAAAGCAATTGAAGAAGGATTTGTGTCTATGCGTAAGAAATAGTATTTGTAAATGTGCGGTTTTAAGTAATAAAATTAAGTATTAATTGACAGGTGGGGGTCAAGGTTAATTGACTGGTGGGGATGGCGGGGTTTATTCAACAATCGGAAAATTCAAAAACCGGATAATTCAACAGAGGAATTCAACACCCGCGTTTTCAAAGACGAATAATTCAACAGTGGATTATTCAAAAGCGGATAATTCAACAGAGGATAATTCATCAGGATAATTCAAAAGCGGATAATTCAACAGAATTTTTTTCAATAGTCGGACTTTTCGCCAAAAATTAATTCAACAGTCGGATATTTCACCAAATTTTTTGCAAAACAGTCAGCATTCGGTCTAATTTCCTGATAAAACCGAAATCTCGCAGCTTAATTATCCGACCTTTGAATATAAATTTGTTAAATAATCCGACTGTTGAAAATTACTCTGTTGAATTATCCGCTTTTTGAATAATCCACTGTTAAATTATTCGTCTTTTGAAAACGCGGGTGTTGAATTTTCCTCTGTTGAATTATCCGGTTTTTGAATTTTCCGATTGTTGAATAAACCCCCCGCCGTGGGGATATAGGTAAAGTGCTCCAATTAAACACATTAAACAAAAATAAAATAAAAAAATACAACTTTCCTCTCGAGACAAAAAAACATTTAAATTCAAAAAAGGGCAAATTTCAAGATCCTACCGAATGACCACCTCCTTAAAAGCGTCATGATCCCCGGGTTCCAGTCTTCATTTTTTACCGATCTTTTTTTTAAAGAAAGCTGAGATTTTGGGCTACATTTTAAGAGTAGCACGTTTAAAGTCTACCGACAAAAACTTCGAGATTTTAACTCTTGAACCAAAAAAATTACAATTTGATCTCCAAAAACCAAAAAAATTCTCAAAAGCAAAATCCGAAAATACCATTTGACTCCTACGATCCTTCCTCCTTCGCTTCGATTTCGAAAAAATTGACCAAAAGAGCAAACAAAAACATACCAAACTAACTCAAAACATCAAATTTTTGCAGACAAAACAGCTCTAATACTATATAGGAGATCATAACCGCTGTAGAAGATATTACAAGCACTTTTGCACGGCATAGGTACCTTTGTCCCCTTTTTTGCAGAAATGCACAAAAGGAGACAAACGAATTACGTTATTCGTTTGTCCCCTTTTGTGCACTTTTTGAATTCGCGCCTTTTCCATTATATTTTTTCATGATCTTTAGGTGTTTATCATTTTCCACCTGCTTTTCTTCTAAATTTGTTGAAGTTTTTGCTACATTTTTGATATGATACTTTTTGCTTGGACTAACCATATGTGGTCGAGACTGCAAGCTCTAAAGAACAAGGAAGTTTCGGTAGCGGATGTGGTCCAATTCTTCAAGAAGGAGTTCCATGTTACAAAATGGAAGCGAGCAATCTACAATCACATGCCAGCGACTGTCTCAGTGGATATGTTCTCGGGCGAGGATGATGTCATGTAAGTAATTTGACCAAAAATAGCATCTATTTTTTATCTTTAGTTCTCTTCAATCCAAGTACGGGAACAAAAAAAGCAGTCAAAGAAGGAGAAAAATTTCGTGTTTTTTGAAGAAGAAGCAAAGCGAGATTCATGAGTGCATTGACTGCAGGTAGTAAGTTTTTTGAGTCAGTTATCAGATAAGAAATTCGTAGTTTAAACACTGAAGAAGATGATAGACCGAAGCCATTGCCAACAGTGAATGAAAAAGATGGCTGTTATATGCTGAACAGAAGGATTCATCACAACACTTCTTTTCTGTGGAATAGGAATGAAGTTAGTGACAAATTTGCATAATTTGAATAAAAGCCTTCCAGCTTATCGCTAGAAATATCGATCGAAGAATGTGTCCAATCCCTCAATGAAGCCTCAAGAAGCACACGAAAAAGAACAGCGAGAAGCCCTGCCGTTTGCTAAAGAAGCCGGCCAGACAGGAAAATAGAAGGATTCAATCGCCGTTCTCTTTCAGCCATGGCAAGAAGTTCGGAACCATTACTATCGAAGACTCAAGATGTCTAATTGCACTGTCCCGAACCCGTTGAAGCCGCCGCTCATGTACCACAAGACTTATCGTGCCTTTGTCATGGAAAGCGACGAAAGGTTTGCAATTATTATTTCTGCAACTTTTTTCAAAGTTTTAGGTGGCTCTCGATAGCTGATGAAGAGACCGGAGTGGTAGTGTTTGCAGCAGATGATGATTATCGAGCGGCAGCAGAATGCACACATACCTTCGATCATGGTAAAAAATTTTAACAGATATCTCCAAATGGATGTAAGGATTTCAGCAAGCCAGGTGTTTTTAATTGATTTGCGTCAGTTCAGAAAATTGAACCATTCGTGAAGCGACTGACGAATTACAACAAGATAAACGGCCTACATTATCCCTTTTGCTTCCTGGAATTTTGTGTCTTTCGAATTTTTAAAAGTTACAGGGCCCTGCGTTCCTCGATCCCGTGTGTCTTGCATAAACATAGTTCTAGGAATGGAAGATAGAGCAAGGAGGCGATTCAATTTATTGTAGCTTCTGTCAACCTTAAAGTTTACTTTAGCCCAATTATTTTAGAACGCATAATCTAGGCTCAAGTTTGCAGCAGAATCTGAAAATGGAAATGAAAATCCGAGTTCTGTGCAAAGCACCACATATCAACCGACCCAGAAACCACTTTTTGACTTTTATGGTCAAAATATGCGTCCAGTCACACCAGTTACAAAAACAACTGGTGTAAACTTTGAAATTGAATCTTATTTTAAAGAAATGTGGAAAGCAACAACGCCAAATAATGCTGCTGCGTTTTGGAATAGTCATAAAAAAGTATGTTAGGTTTCACACAGGCATTTTTTGAAACAATTCTCGTTTAGGCTTATCCAAGACTTTCGTCGTTAGCATTCTCTGTTTTAGCATCACCTAGGAATAAGGAAAATAAGGAAAATGAATGAAGTCTTATCACTGATAAGTTATCAGCGTAGTGTTTGCAAAAAAAACAAAAAATTACAAAAATGAAAAGAATAAACAAGATTTGGGCTTTATTTTAACTCACACTATTTTTTGCGAACTGAACCATACGCTCATTATGTATGCGAGCCAAATGGCTCGCGAACAATATGGCCCGTGTATGTGTCGCAAGCACTTTGCTCTCTATGTATGGCTCGCCATATGGCTCGCCATACGTATCTATTGGCCTGTTAACAGGACGCGAGCTGCTCGCTCGCAAACGAGCCAAACGCACAACACTGGCGTTATAATAATGAAACAGTCATTTTTTTGGTTTTTACAAAAAAAAAATTCCCGCGGTTTCGAAATTTATTCTTTATTGTCGTAAACGTGTTTTTTTGACAGATTGTATCTTGAAATGGCGCCACTTCATCAAAAAATCCCTGTTGGTAGCTTCAAACCCCAAAATTATGGGTGGCGTTATAAGTATATATAAGTTATAAAAATGTATAAGTTATAAAAAGAAATACCAAAAATTTGAATACCAGATAAAAAAAATTTGAAATTTTTTTACAGAAATCAATTGTGATTCTCAAATTTTGCTTGTTTTATGGGCAAGTTATGGCTTATTCGAAAGCCCTATTAGTGTGAAATTTTTCAGGAACAAGCCTTGCGCAGGTAGCAGAGAAAACATTAAGATATATAGTAAAATCTTCTCACCTTCACTATATGGCCATTTTCGTCGTCGGTCACAAAAAAATGTTAAGGGTGTTTCGCCAGTCGGATCGAAAATCTGTAAACAAAAACTCTCAAAAGTTGGGTCTGTCCAAGTGAAAAAAAAGTTATGGCCACTTGAAAATTTGGTCAAAAACCACAGGCGGGATAAATGCAGTTTTTGGTTTCCTTTCAGGACTAAGGCATGGTTACAGGTTCAAATCCTGGTGGTAGCATGTATGATATTTTTGACTTTGCAAGTACTCTACGCAGTTCCTCGACGCTAGCAATGGTGCCACATCGCTGCAACAACAATATTCTAGTTAGAGAGGATGACGGGACGGGACAATTCCGTCACGTCCCGTTAATTTTAGAGAATCGTCCCGTCCCGGAATCCCGCCCGGAAATTTTTTGGCACCTGTCCAGTCCCGGTGTCCCGTCCCGAAAAAAAATATTTAAATTCCGTCTCGTCCCGTCCCGATTCAATTTTTCAACAACTACCTTCAACTTGTAATTACAGTCAACCCTCGATATAACGGACCCTCGGTATAACGTCCCTCCACGGCTGGTCCCACTGCGGGCCGTTATATTGAGGGTTGACTGTACCATGAATCAGATCTTACATGAAGCCCAACAAACGTGAATCAATCGGAAGAATGTCAAACGTCTGGAAATTGAAGCTCACCACGAAGCAAAAGCTCATCACGAAGCACCCCTCTATTTCAAAAAAAAAAAGCCTCACGGGTGGGGCTTGAAGCTCCGTGGTGGGGCCTTTTGTTTGTGTCGATTTTGAAAGCCCCACCGGTAGGGCTTTTGAAGGCTCCTTGGGGCCTTCTGGCATAATTGTTAATAAGTTGCTCTAATAAAAATCGTTTTCTAATTCCACAAACAGAATTCCTTAATTTCATAAATTCTATACAATAAGGGTAGCACTCGGTAGGTAATTTTGCTCAATCAGTGTATAGGTTACTCGCTTTTATCCTTTTTTATCAGGCTCGCATATACGGTGCGAGTAGTTTTAAAAGTAAAAAAACCCGGGTATATTGGTATCTAAACCGGTCAGGTATGTCTACCTGCTATTCTATTAGAAACTTCTAAAAAATTACTTTTGTTTAAATTTTTTTCTCAAACATTTGGCCATGCGTTCATTTATCTCCGATTATAAAAGACAATTATTCATCTATGATTATATTTTTCTGAGATAACAAATGTGATGAAACTTGTTGTATTTGGTTCTGGAACCGTTTTATTCTGTCGAATCTCAATATCATACTAATCAGTCGTATTTGCAGTCAATCATGCAAAGCTTCGATCGTATATACAAGCAGCTAAAGCTGGGCGTCAAACCAGTTGCTCATGATACAGATGATAATGCCCACAACTCCAGCTCTTCACTTCCAGTCCGACTTCTACCAAATCCACCATCGGAAAAGAGTAAAAGAAAACGTCACAGAGACGAGAAGAGTACAGCTAAAGACGATCTTGGAAGTAACTTTTCTTTCTATTAGCAGAAAGATAGTTTCTTTGGTCTCAAATTTAGGTATACAACTTTTTTCGGCATTAAATCAAACTGAAGCCAAGAAGTCCAAGTCTGAAGAGCATCAATCGCTTTAGAAAAAGCTAGACAAAATGACGTTGAAAGGGTAAATTTCCATTATTACCCTCATTTGTCTTTGATCTTTCTTGATTTTCAGATCAATCAAATAAGAAAGCTAAACAAAATTTTCACTTGGGGGAACGAAGTTCCAGATCCATTCGTCGAGTTTTCTGATCTCAATCTACCTGCCCAGCTCATTGAGAATCTTCAAAAGGGTTATAACATCACGTTGCCGACACCTATCCAGATGCAGTCCATTCCTATTATGTTAGAAAAAAGAGATTTGCTTGCAAGTGCTCCTACAGGTAGTATTTTTGGATTGTATACTCTCTTTACACAATGTTTCTAGGTTCTGGCAAAACGCTAGCTTTTGCAATACCAGTCATTCTCAAAACGATGCAGGCTATCAAGTTCTGGGAGAAGAAAAAGCTTCAGCCATCCTCGCAAGTATTGGCCATTGTCCTCGAGCCAACAAAAATTTTAGCCAGACAGGCAAATTTTTAATTTTCGACAAATTGCACTGTTCTTATTTTATCTGGTAAATTTTAGACATATGATTGCTTTATCAAATTCTGCGAAAACTTTCCGATCCACTGCCAGTACATGGAAAAAAATATTAGTGACGACTGTAAGTTCTATTTTTACATTAATAGGGCATTCAAATTGGGGGTCGGTAGTTGCATATCGAAGCCTTTGAAGTTGCGTAGCCCTATGAGACCTCAAATATTTCGTTCGCCATATTATCCGCCACCCTAAGGCCGGTCCTTTGGAGTGACGGTTAAACGTGTTTTGACTGTATTGCTCTAAATTAGATTTTATGGTCTTGGTTTTCATGTGAAAGTCATCTGAGAAAACTTTTGCGCACATTTTACGAAACTTCCTCGGGTTCTTGGCTATATAATATTCCTTAAAAAGTTTCCAAATACCATTTTAAAAGGATCGAACTAAATTTCATTATACTCGAGTAGTATGCACTTTGCAGCCAAAAACTATTATTTTTAACTGGCATAAATTTTTAAGCCTTATTTTGGTTTTAGGCAATATTCTGGTAACAACCCCTAATCGTTTGATCTACGCTCTAGATGCCTTAGAAGAAGTGAACCGCAAGAAACTGCTAAGAGATCTCAGGTGGCTGGTCGTGGATGAAAGCGATCGGATCTTTGATGTTACTGAAGGAGACCATAGCTTCAGGCAGCAGGTGATTCTTTAGCCTTACATCACGCATAACCATTTTTTTTAGTTGGCCAAGATCATGAAGTACTGCAGTGGGAAGTCAACTCGACGAGCTTTCTTCAGTGCTACCTTTTCGTATGAAGTTGAAGAGTGGTGTAATCAGAATCTTGTGGATGTGGCTATGGTCTGCATTGGAGCAAGGTGAATTTGTTTTTTAGTTTGGTATTTTATGAAGTCGTTTTCGTTTTAGAAACAGCGCCAACTCTTCTATTCAACAAGAACTCGTCTTCGCTGGATGGGAACAAGGGAAGGTTGCCGCCATCAAACAACTTATACGAACTGGATTCGAGCCTCCTGCATTAATCTTTGTGCAGGTTAATTTATATGTGCTTTCTATTTATCTGGAACATTTTCGCTAAGTTTTTAGAGCAAAGATCGTGCCAAGCAGCTGTATCTAGAACTAAAGTCGAATTTCAAAGACGTGCGTATGGGAATTGTGTCTAGTGAAGTGACTGAAGAAGAGGTTATTTTTAAAGTTTTTAATAGAGTCTTGTGCAGTAAAGGGCGATCTATATTTTTCGGCTGAAACAAGCAACCAGCGAATCCAATACAATATTACAAATCCACCTCTTCCTGCATAAATTTTTTCTCCCTTATGATTTTAAAAGCAAAATTTTAGTGCAACTTAACGATCAAGAGGTTTCGTGCTGGCGAACTATCCATTCTGGTATGCACTGAAATCCTGGGTCGGGGACTAGACTTCACAAATGTGAATCTAGTGATCAACTTCGATCTACCAACCTCAATCGTCAGCTATATTCATCGTGTTGGCAGAACAGGAAGGGCCGGTAGAAGTGGCAGAGCAATTACTTACTTCACTGAATCAGACTTGGGTATTGTCCGACCAATTGCTACAGTTATTCATCAGGCTGGCTTCAAAGTGGCGGATTATTTGCTGAAACTGAGCAAGGTGTCCAAGTAATTGGCTTTCATTGGCGTTGCGTTTCAGGTGCTAAAGTAATTTTTAAGGCGTGAAAAGAAAAAAATGCAGAAACATGCTCCGAAGCGAAAGGATATCAATTTGAAGCACAAGTGGAAGAAACCGGAAAATGTGAGCAGGAAGCAAAGGGGAGGAAAGAAGGTGTCAAAAGAAGTGCCTGCAGAAAAGGTTTTGGCATTCGCTGAAGAATAACTTCTGGTTGTTGTTATTTAGATTAAAAAGACCGTTGTTGATTTGTTGTTTTTGTTTTGGAGGTGTTAAAATATTTACTATCCTGTGAATAGTGGCTGCTGGATAGTTAAATACCAATTTCCCTCGGTGATCCATTGATCACAGATTTCAGTTAGTCTATTTTTTTATTAATTATATTATAGCTCTGTCGTAGGGTTTTATTAGAGGGTTTTTTATCTTTTCCATTATCATTGCACCATCATCCACTAGTTCTTGACCGTCTTCTGATTGCTAGTGCAACCACTTCATAGACTGTCAAGTATTGCTCACAGTTTTGCACCATGCTCGTCCTAGACTCCCTCAGCTTAGAGACTGTTTCAAAAATGTCTATCAGGTTTTCCCTCATCAACTGCTGAAGGAGTATGTCTAGTGCAATGTAAACACCTGTCCTTCCTACGCCAGCACTGAAATAGTCAAAATTAGATGCATATGCTTTTAATAAATTTATTAATTTTAATGAATGTATCATGTTTTTGTTTCTCCAATATTTTTTGGCAAATTATTTTTCTTTCATTATCTAATAGCGGGTAATAAGGGCCGAAAAATCAGTTTCAAAATTGAAAAAAAATTGCATGAGAAGAAAATAACTTTGGGAATTTTTAAAATTTCGACACTATGAAGAGTTTGGCTTCTAAGCTTTGGCCAAATCTTATGCCAATATGGTTGACAAGTAGGGTTGATTCTACTGACACTTTCGACTGTATACGCCAACATTCGATGCCTATAATAAAATATAAGAAAAGATTTACCTGCAATGGACTAACAGAGGTTTTTGTCTCTCAGCAGCCCTTGTCTGAGCTCTTATGTTTTCCATAAAGCTTAGCAGGTTTTCAGCATCATGTGGGCCAGCTGCGTCTCGCCATTCCTTGTAGTGCCATTGCAGGATCTAGAAAACTTTTTTACAAATATTTTTAGTTTTTTGGTTAATTCATAAAAGTCGGGTGGTATAAAAGCTACCTAGGTTCGGAAATGTGGCGCAGTGGATGTGCGTTTTTGATTTTTGGCCCAAGATGGTGCACAGGTTCGATTCCACCTGGTGGTATCCTACTTATTTTGGCTTGTTTGACCCATGTCTAGGGGTAATTGGGGTCGCCGAATCTGGCGCTAAAAAAGTCGAATCACCACGATAACAAGCCGAAATAAGTGGAGCAGGTGGAACCGAACCTGTGCACCATTTAAGGCCAAAAAAGTTTTAAAAAAAACACAAACGCATACCCACGCCACCGAGACCACTTTTTTAAACCTAAGTAGCTATTATCCCCTCCCCTTCGATTGAACCTGAGTCCCAGCAGTCATTTTGCCTCAGTCTCCCGAGACAAAAAAGTCAAATATCGGTACTTTTTTGTGAAATTTGAAAATCAAATTTTAACAGAAAATAGTTTAACCAAAGTTTGAATTTATTGTCTCATGGTACCAACGTAAAATGACTAGCAGGGCTCATGTTTAAGTGAGCACTACGGCTCAGTTTCAAGTACTCCGGTTCGGCCTATCAATATGAACAATCATTCGGTTGATCGTATCTGGGTTCGATATCCTCGATCCCCAAAATTTTTGAATGATATTGTTTTTGAGTCACTTTACAGTATTGGCTAATTCGATTTTTAGTTTGAAAATGTCCTATTTAAAAAACTTACCTTTCTCTTCTGCTGTCCATACTCTAACCACAACTCTCTTTGTAAACAAATCTCATCCTCCGTGATGCAGTAGAGGTGGATTTTGATGTTTTCGCTCACAGATATGCTCTCCCCAGCGTTCTCTGGCCAATACACAGCACACTTTTGGCGAACACCTTCCACACACTGCGTCAGCATAACAATGTTTTCTATGTTCTCTTGCCAGACCATTTGCCAGAAGTCTTCCACTGTGTTCACTCTTCTGCCATCTGCTGCTTCCAGATCACCGATTGGACCTTGAGCAGCGATGTAGGTGAGGCTGCCATCGTCTGTCTGAAATCAGCTAGTAAATTTCGAATGCTGGACTAAAACTATTTTGGCACCCTATCCTTGTCAGGTTACAGAATGCTAATTTTCATTTACAGTCAACTCTTGATTTAACGTCCTCAGAGAGACGGCTAAAATAGGAAGTTCAATGTTAGATGTTAAATGGACAAGAAAATTTAAATTGAGAGCCCCTTATGTCATGATAATAAAAATCCCTCTTTTTAGAATTTTTTCGTTTGTTTTAAAGGAAAAGTGACAAAATTTGATGTTGATCACGTCAATCTTCTTTTTTATTTTAATTCAGATGGACTTTATAAAGTTATGTTTTCCAGCCAAAAAAGCTGTTCCATGGGTGTTTTGGGCATGTTTTTGGTCATTTTTTGTGCTGTTCAATTTTTGGTCATTTTTTGTGTTGTTCATCATAATGAGCTTTTTTTTAAATTTAAATGGGCGTTTTCGAAATTTAAGAAATTTTAAAGAAAACTTTTGAAGCATATCAAGGCAGTCAGCTTGGTATGGCTGTAACTAAAAACACACACAATCAATTTTAGCCATTTTGTATACTAAATTTATTTTTAGCAAAATGAATAAAAGCTAATTTTGACGGACTCCATTCAAAAAAGTACATAGGTAAGTCAAAGTAGGAACGAGCCCCTGCGGGGTTGGTGATTCTTAACCCCACTACGATTTCTGAAAATCCTAGGAATTTTCCTGAAAAGATTGTGGCCGGCCGTTTCACCAACTCTAGTCGAATACGGTATGCGTGTTGGTTTTTTTTAATTGAGTCAACTTTTCGAGTAGTCTTGTTTTAGCCATCTTTTTCGGGTATTCTGACGCAGTTATAGTTAACATAACTTGTTAATATAATTTTCTGACTTGGATTTAGCCATTTTCTCGTCATATTGAGTCATTTTCGTCGTGGTGATCTTGAAATCCGTAAATACCCAGACATTATCTCAAGAGGCACGATGTATCACACTAAAGCCCTGATCGAATCTCAAATGACTAGCACTTTGTCATGGGTTGCAAAAAAAATTTCCTTTATAAAATTTGCAGAAAAAATTAATTAGTTTCTTAGTTTTTCTTTAGCTCCACACAGACTCCCGCGTAACACGACCCGCGTAATACAACCTGGCTGGTGTTACGCGTAACGGTTTTTGCGAGATGCGTAACAGAGTCACGTAACACAAGACGCGCAACAGAAATTCGTTTCATTTTACGCCGGAGTCTGGGTGGAGCTTTTGAAAAACTTAATTTTGAAAGTAATTTTTTCGTAAGTTTTATAAAGGATTTTTTCGCAACTCATCACCAAGAGCTAGTCTATTTAAGTCGAATCAATGACTTTTCCGACAACCTGGTAATTGGTGCCTGGAAATGTTAGGAGAGCAACACCGCAAAGTGTGCTTTCTGATGGTTTTTCATATTATAACAATATAATTTGATGGGCTTTAGAATTGAGGTTTTTCGACTCTAGCACAGAATCGGTACGTGTCAAACCGCCCCAACAGGCCGAAACACCCCAAGTCGAGAAAAGGGATGAAATGCCCCAAATCCTTAAGAATAGGGGACATAACACTCCCGTTATAACAAGTAAAAAACTTACAGCAAGTCAATACTCCTCGTTGTTTGATAGAACATTTCAGTACCGTTTGATAACATAGTTTTGTTTTGACCTACTGTATGCATACAGCATAAGTTATTAGAAAATTGTTTCAGATGAAAATTTAAGAATTTACCTCTGATTATTATCTATTGAAACCCATCCAGGCAAATATGTTGTGCTGTCTTTTTACGTTTTTGTTGAGTTACTGCTATACGCCTAAGGTGTAACCCAGATCATTAAAAGTTGTTTGCTGCTTATGTCCGTAGTGTTATGCTTTCGCAAATACTTTGTCGTATTTGGAACTATGTGCACGTCTGATAATTATGAAAGTTTAAACAATCCAATCCTCACATTTATATAGCTGGCGTTGATGTAGTCGCTCTTGGGTCTATTTTTCAGCTTTACTCTATTGAAATCATCTAAAATTATGTGAATGTTTATACTTAGACCCTTGAAGAAAAATAACTCACAAGGAAGTATGTCGTAGAACCGATTCTTGCGGATGTTTTCGTTGAGTTCTGCTATGGTAGATCTAGGTTTTAGAGAGGTCATCGCCTCCTGGTTGAGAATCTGAACTACTATTTGTTGGAGTGGCTACTGAAAATATGATCGCCTACATCAAACTCGTAGTAGAGCATCTCATTTTCATTCTCCTGCAACCGCTCCATTTTATTGGGAAATTTGCGCATGTTCAATGGACTATCTTTAGGCAAATCTTTGAGCACATTCTCTCGCTTTTCACGCTGCTCTTCTGCTGCCGTAACTTCCTCTTCCACCAATTCTGGTAGTTCATTGATTTTGAATGGCCTGAAAAATGATGGTTCAAAGTTTATCAGGTATTTGTCAAAAACAAGCATAGGATTTGTAGATTCAACATTTCGACCCTACCGGAGTATAACCGCCCCCCCAAATGAATTTTTTTTAAAGTGTTTCCAAACACCCTATATCAACCTAAAATCACCTCAGGAGTTCAAAAAAGACATTATTTTTGTGTTCTGGTCAATAAAAAATTGAGTTTTGGACCAATTGCCTGTTTTACTATGTTTTGGTCACTGGAGCTGGGCAAAAACAGCCTCTAAATGCATTTTTGATCAAGAGTCCTGCTCGGAATTATGTCTGAGGTAAGTGAGTGCGCGCATCTCTAACCAACCAAGCACCCTGCGCCCGGGGGCAGGGGGCTTGGTTGCTTGGGGTTGAGATGCCTACACCCACATACCTTAGACACAAATCACTCGAAAGTGACTCTGGATGCATGGAGGGGGCTTGGGGTTGAGATGCGCACACATATCTTACATCGAAAGTAACTCTGGATGCATGAAATATGTATGCATACCAGAGTTTCTTTATGCGGTAGGCCCCAGTTAGCAGAACTATGTTCAAAAGTAAAAAGTAGGTGAAAACACCTTTTTTTATCGTGTTCAACGTGTAGGAAATGCTTAAAAATGGTTAAAATGGTGTTTTGAAAAAGTTCAAAAAATATTTCATTTGGGGGTATACTCCAGTAACGCCAACATTTCTAATGCTCCTAAATATTTGCAGTAAATCCGAAATATCGCATGATTTTGTCTCCAGCACTTATGGAAGTCGCAGTCTGCAATTCCAATGCAACAAAACTGTTTGATGGGTTTCCAAATCGAATTTTTTTTCTGGTACATGAATTCTGAAACCCATCAAATAATTTTGGATTAATTATAATGAATAAAAAAATATTGAAAACTGCGAGGTCTTGTTGATACGAGATTTTCTAGACAACCCAAGTATAAGAAAAGTTTTTTTGTCATCCTCTCCTACTAGGATTATCTAAGTGTGATTTGGCTGACCTTGGTACCCCAGGCAAAAAGTCAAGTTTTGGTCAAAAAAAAATTTCTTCAAAAAATCAACTTTTTATGTAAAAAAGTATCTCGAAACAGCTTTTTATCGTTTTTAGCATATAAAAAATACTTAGAAGACGTTTAACCGAGTTTTTTTGGGGGTATAACCAGTAGCGCCTTAATTTTTATCCATGTCATTTGACTAAATCTCTACAAACGGGCTTTTTAGGACCCACAGTTAATCATCCCTCCGTAAGTGGGCTCTATAAACAGCTCTAATCCCTCTATAAACAGGCACCCGAGACCTGGTCCCTATGGGTGCCCATTTATAGAGGGTTGACTATATCCAGTGTTTTGTTGGCACTCCCAGAAATCAACACAATCGATTTTAACATTACCGTAAATGTTCTAATAGAGCCCCCGGGGGCTCTATTTTTCAACCCTCCGAAAATCGGGAAAATTTTGGGCCGATCTCGAGATTTGTAGGTGAAAATTCAAAATCTAAAAAGCAGAATTAGTAGAGCTCGTGGGAGTTAAGAAAATTCAATGAACAGCTTTACAAAATATCGACTCTGCTCCGAGATTCGGACCCTCAAAGTCGAGAGGTGGGCTCTATTAGAGACGGGGCTCTATTAGAACATTTACGGTAATTGGCTCTAACACAAATTAATTTGATCACAAATTAATTTGAAACAAACAGTTCTGGAAATATTGGGTTGATGCATAAGTCCTGCAAGAACCCCAAAGTGACTTGCACTTTTTGATGGGTTGCAAAATATTTTTATTTATAAAATATGCAAATAAATTTTTATGGGTTTCACAATTAACCTTTTTCTGCGAAAAATTTAATAAGTGAAACCCATAAAAATTTATTTGCATATTTTATAAATATAAATATTATGCAACCCATCAAATCACACTTTGTTGCAGGACATGCATCAACCCGATAAACCGAATAGTTATGTCTTTGATTTCGATGCCTCCATACCATACTTACGCCTTCTCCGAAAAAAGCGCCTCCGCCGCCGGCGGAAGGCGGCTGCGTAAGTATGCTCCCTACCCCTCATACTTGAATCCCTACCCATCCTGCTGGTATAATTAATTTTTTCCATACCTACCCAAGGGCTCCAGATTAATTGGTCTACAGGTCAACTGGTCCCTAAAATTGTTCATCACCACCAAATGCCGAACAAATTATAATACTCAACCCAAAATCGTGTGCTGAAAATGGTCTGTTAAGACCAAAATGCTGTTTTGACTATCCAGAATCTCAATACCCAATCAGTCCCTGGGTACGTACCCACTCCGAGGTGGTCGACCCTAAATTTCAAGGATTTTTTTTGAATGAGCATACAAATCATGATGTATTTATCACAAGTTGGTGATTAGAACGGTTTTTAAATAACAAAACTTGGATTGGACTTATCAACATCTGAAAAACTGAGGTAATTGCCCTTCCTCCAGGTGGGCGTCCAGCTGGACAACTTGAGTACAACCTGAAAATTTGGCGACAGAAAACCTATTTTTAGTATGCTCAGAGCATCGTTTTAGGCAACGAAAAACTGTTTCTTTGCCAATTTTTGAAAAATTTCTTCAAATTTGCGGTCGACAACTTCGGAGCGGGTACCTACCTGGGGTATTCAGATTCTGAATGGTCGAAACAACATTTTGGTACTAAAAACCAAATTCTCCACACAATTTAGAGTTCGAAAAAATAGTTTGTTTTTTGTTTTCAGGCAATTTTCATTTTTCGGGCATCCAGGTGGATATCCACCTGACCAGGAGATTTTTACCCCAGGTTTTAGGCTTGGAATAGGTGAAATTGCAACTTTTGTCCTAACAAACGTTTTCATATTCAGACTGAATTTTAATTTTTGAGGCGATAAGGGGGATATACACCTGACCAGGAGAAATCCTACGCCACTTTTTGGGGTTCGGGTAGGTAAAATCGCATTTTTAGTCCTGTCAAAGCAATATCCCCATATGATTTTAGGTTAGAAAAACAGGTTTATTTTTGATTGTGACTGAAAATTTTTAAGGCCATTCTGGTGGATGTCAAGCTCTCCGAGTGGTACCTACCCCAGATTTCAGGGTTCGGTAAGGTATACGCGAGTGTCATAACAAATTATGTCAACTTTATTTTTTCTGAAAACAGTTGTTTTTAAAAACAATTTTTTTCACAGTCATTTGTGTCAGAGTCAATTTGTGATAGAATTAGCGTAAATACTCTAATAAACGGGCCCCCTACAGTTAACTATTTTCAAATTTGTTTTGCTTTTTTAACCCCAACATTGTTTATTTTTTAAAATGTACGACAACTGATTTTGTAGATCTTTCCAAACTCTACAAAATGAGTGGTCGTACGTTTGAAAAAATGAATAATGTTGGGGTTAAAAAAGCAAAACAAATTTGAAAATAGTTAACTGTAGGGGGGCCCGTTTATTAGAGTATTTACGGTAGTTAATGTAAGAATCAATTGTGTTAATTTCTGGGAGTGCCGTTTTGCTGAGCTCACTCTGAGTGAGAATATCACTCAGAGTGAGCTCACAGGTTATTTTTCAGTTTTCACTCTCACTCACTCACCTATGAGGACAAAAAAATGACGCTACTCGTTTTACACGCCCCCTCCCCCCAAAGCTACTCGGTTTTATCCAACACCGCCACTTTTTGGCTGCTTTACCATGTTTTTCAACTGGAGCCGTGGAAAAAATAGACTCTATATGCATTTTATGATCAAGAATACTTCTCGGAATCATGCCTAAGGTAATTGAGTGCGCGTATCCGAAACTCGAGTTAGAGATGCGCGCACAGACTTACCTTAGAAATGATTCCGAGCAGGAATCATGATCAAAAACGCAAAAAGAAGCTCTTTTTGCAAAGCTCCTGTGACCAAAACGGGGTAAAATACCAAAAAATGACCAAAACCATAAGGGGGACCAAGGCAAAAAGTACCAAAAACCACAGGGGGACCAAGGCAGTCGAAAATTGTTTTTTCGAAAAGTGTCCTTTCCACACTTTTTCGCCTTTTCTATTGTTTTTAGAGCCTAAAACATACTTAGACCTTCAAAAAACGACGTTTTGGCTCTGGCCAAATAGTGTACTCCTGCCAAGCGTCCTCAGCAAAAAACTGGTTTATTACACTCACCTATTCTTGAGTGTCAATTTGTCGCCTTGTGGGCTAATTCGCAACACATGTGCGCTTTTCTCCTCCTCCATGGTCAGCTGTTCAATTTGGTTTTTGTTGACTACGGAGTAGTTGTCGATCACAATGACACTTCTTAGATCCCCCTCATCTTGTTGCTGCTGTTTGTGGTTGTGCTTGCTGGTGTTATTATTAGCATCATGTGTAGGGGTAGGCGGCGGTGGTGCTTCAAATGTCTTCTTGGGCATGGTTGGACTGCCATGGAATATTTGGGCAAAACCGTTTTTCACCTCCCCTTCTTTCTGCTCTGAGCTCCCCAATTTGAGGTCCGGTGAATTAAAACCAGAGTTGGAGATCCCCACCTAAAAGATTTAAAAACATGTTTTTATTTATTGGGTTGTCTAAAAAGTAATCATTAAAAGGGTCCTCATCTGCTTTTGTCTTTGATAAGTTTTAAAATTTATATTCATTCAAAATTTAACAAAACTTATTGATAGGTTGCAAAAAAGAAATTAAAAAAAGATTATATAGCTAAAGGCTTGATGGGTTTCACATTCTCATTTTTTCCGATATTTGAATTCTGGAACTCATTGAAGAATTTTCACTAAATTTTTTGATTTCGCATTTTGAAACACATCAAGAAAAAGTCTTGTAAAGCCGATACTGTCGGGTTGTCCAGAAAGTTTGGCTAGAAAGTGCTTCTGTTTAGGCGCTTAGATGGGTCACAAAAATAATTTATAATAAAAAAAACTAAAATTGTTTGATAGGTTCCAGAATTTAAATATGGATAGAAGAAAACTTTTGATTTTGAAACCCATTTTCTTAGAACCGGTCTTCTTTCTTACTGAATTTATATTCTGCAACCCATTTATAAATTTCGCCAAATTTTTTATATATCTAAAATTTGAAACTTATCAAAGAGTCGAAGTATTGTTGATAGAAGACTTTCTAGACAACCAAATATTCAGCTAGCTGGACGCTGTTCTTAGAAATTAATATACATAGAGCGCATAATTTGATGGGTTGAGGAAAATTAGTAGGTGAAATCTTGAAAACTTTTCCGCTCAACTATCTATTGAAATCGCACCTGGAGGAAAACTTTGATCCCAAAAACGTCTTCATCAAAACGGCGCACATAACTTATTTAACCACGTATGGAATAGCAATTTCACGCGTTTAATTCGTGATATGCCAAAAAAATATTATTTTTCGACAGTGCAACCTTCGATAGTGCAACATTACATATTTTTCTTAAGTCTTTATTATTAAATGTGTTCACATGTGCTGGTGGAAGGTGGGCGACCGCAATGTTAGAGAGCACAATTTTTTTATTATTCTGCAATGGTCAAGACAGTACACCATGATAACATATTAAGATTTGATTCCCATTACTAGCGTACGATCCTTGCCAATTTCTTAGCGAATCAGCGAGTCAATTGATGTTAAAACCGATAAAAGCACCGATCAATATTTTATTGGGATCTAGCATAGTTGCGAAAGACCACAGTTTTTTCGTTTAAAATAATGCCAATTCTTTATGAAAAGAAAAGGGGCTGCAAACGATTGCGCAAAATCAACTTATCAGATTTCCTGTGAAGAACCAGTATGTCGGGTTTTTTTTAGAGATAACACAGTACGCAAGTGAACATAGCACCACGGTTCTGATTTAAAATGCATGGTGTAATACAGTTGAGCCTGTATAACCGGACACCCCGATAACCGGACACTTTTAAAAAATTTGTTTGGCCGTCAAAGAAACAAGGAAAAGCTTGCCCACATAACCGGACACCTCGATAAGCGGACACCCTGCATATTGTACAAATTGTTTGAAGTGGACATCGAAGAAGTGGAAGACGAAGAACCGAGTATCAGCCGACAAGAAGCCCAACGCGCCTTGAATCTCGTTCGTCGCTAAGTGGAGAAAAACTACGCCGATCCCGCCATTCTCAAGCTCAGCGATGCTTTGGATGCAGTCTTTTACCACGAGCGAAAGAAGAAAGAAATTCAGAGTCAACTCCCAAATTTTTTAGTGTTTTGATTTGTTTAAAATAAACTTTTCGGTACTTATCCAGGGCTCGTATCTCAAAATTTCAAAAAAGGACATTTGGTCAAAAAAGGACATTTTGACCATTTTTGAAGGAAAAAGGTCATTTTATCCAGTGCTTATTGCCATTTCGAAGCGAAAAAAAAGATTTTGACTAAAATTTAAAAAATAATAAAAGATTTGGGGACCCGAAAAAAGGACAAATCTTTTTAAAAAGGACATATACGTGCCCTGTACTTATCCCTTATCGGGTCAGGTTTTTGGAAAAATTTTGAGCAGATATTTTTTGTTTTGTATCAGATAACAATTAGTAATTATAAGCGAGCATGAATATATTTGATCTGCAAACCTCAAATATATTTATGCTCGCTTATAATTATAATTGTTATCTGACTAAACAAAAATCTGCTCAAATCTGACATAAGATAAGTACCAACTTTTTTGTGTCTAACTTATTGGTATTTGCTTCGATTATTTGTTGTTATTTTTTGTTTAAAAAATTCACAACCCTACACCCCCGATAAGCGGACACCCCGATAAGCGGACACCTTGAGCAAGCACCCAGGGGTGTCCGCTTATCCAGGTTCGACTGTATTAGTCATAGGAATCTTCAGCCTTATCAGCATTTTTCGCAACTCGCATTTGCGCAATTTGAACTTGAATCGTCGGCTGCCCAAGAAAAGTTTCGGAAATTGTAGAAAATTTTAATTAAAAATTTGTTCTGAAATACTCCGTAATCAAAATATCAAGAAAAAAATCAGTCCCTTAATTAACTTTTTCGGATTTCAAGGATATACAGAACGCTTTTTAACGCTTTTACATTCCGATGATAGTCGAGAAAAAAACTTTCAGGTTGCGAAAAACAATTGCAGTCCAAACTGTAGGTTTCAGGCAGAAGCTAAATACTGCAGGACTTCTTACAACATGTACTACCTTTTCCAGATGAATTCGCCTCTTCCTATGCCTTTGACAGAAATAGATGAGTGTGCCAATAGCCACGAACAAGGCAAGCACAAGTGCCAGTCCAATCACCAGGAATTTGATTGCTAGCTCTGAATATTGACTTTTCATTTAGGAGATTAGTAAGAAATGGGATATGAGTTCCCCTACAAAAGCAATACTTTTGATGCTACCTCGACATAAACTACTTATGCTAATATAGCTATCTATTATCCCACCAAACAACTCACCATCCATTTGCGTAGTAGCTATCTTGTTGTTAAGCTGGAGTTTAGCCTTTTTTCTAGTGTTGCTTCTGTTGGATTATTTAGTGGAATTAAGGCAGCTTCTAGTAATGAAATACCTGCAAATAAAGTATTTGGCGCTACTTGCATATAACCGCCCAAATCAAGTTTTTTAAATGTTCCCAAACACCTTATATTGACCTAAAATCGCCTCAGGAGTTCGAAAAAGACATTATTTTCAGGTTCTGGTCAATAAAAAAAGAGTTTTTCGCATTTTGAAAAAAAAAACAACAAAATTGAAGTTCGACCTTTCGGTCCACAGTTTTTCGTACCTGGCATGGCCTCAATGACAACTAAAACTTTCACCTACTTTAAAATGAAAGAAGTTGAACATAGTTTTGAATACTCGGGCCTACCGCATCAATAAACTCTGGTATGCATGCTTTTTCATGCATCCAGAGTCACTTTCGAGTGATTTGTGTCTAAGGTATGTGGGTGTGCGCATCTCAACCCCAAGCCCCCTCCATGCATCCAGAGTCACTTTCGATTGATTTGTGTCTAAGGTATGTGGGTGTGCGCATCTCAACCCCAAGCCCCTCCATGCATCCAGAGTCACTTTCGAGTGATTTGTGTCTAAGGTATGTGGGTGTGGGCATCTCAACCCCAAGCCCCTCCATGCATCCAGAGTCACTTTCGAGTGATTTGTGTCTAAGGTATGTGGGTGTGCGCATCTCAACCCCAAGCCCCCTCCATGCATCCAGAGTCACTTTCGATTGATTTGTGTCTAAGGTATGTGGGTGTGCGCATCTCAACCCCAAGCCCCTCCATGCATCCAGAGTCACTTTCGATTGATTTGTGTCTAAGGTATGTGGGTGTGCGCATCTCAACCCCAAGCCCTCCATGCATCCAGAGTCACTTTCGAGTGATTTGTGTCTAAGGTATGTGGGTGTGCGCATCTCAACCCCAAGCCCCCTCCATGCATCCAGAGTCACTTTCGATTGATTTGTGTCTAAGGTATGTGGGTGTGCATCTCAACCCCAAGCCCCCTCCATGCATCCAGAGTCACTTTCGATTGATTTGTGTCTAAGGTATGTGGGTGTGCGCATCTCAACCCCAAGCCCCCCATGCATCCAGAGTCACTTTCGATTGATTTGTGTCTAAGGTATGTGGGTGTGCGCATCTCAACCCCAAGCCCCTCCATGCATCCAGAGTCACTTTCGAGTGATTTGTGTCTAAGGTATGTGGGTGTGCGCATCTCCACCACAAGCAATCAAGCCGCCTTCGGGGGCGCAGGGGGCTTAGTCGGTTAGAGATGCGTCACCCACATACCTTAGACATAATTCCGAGCAAGACTCTCGATCAAAAATGCATTTAGAGGTACTTTTTGCCAAGTCCCATGTTGAAAAACAGGGTAAAACAGTCATATGGTCGAGATTTCAAAATGCCCAAAACTCGATTTTTTATAGACCAGAACTCAAAAATAATGTTTTTTTTGAACTCCTGAGGCGATTTTGAGTCGATATAGGGTGTTTAAAAACACCTTAAAAAAAATTGATTTGGGGGGGGGGCGGGTATATGCAAGTAGCGTCAAGTATTTTGATTGAATTGTGGAATATTGCAGTGGAGGTGTAGCATGCCCCTGCTATACAGCCAAACCTTGTTTAACCAGCCACCCCAGTAACAGACCTTAGGGTGGCGGACAACCGAGCTTGACTGTAATATTATACGTGTGCAGTCGTATGAGTGCCCTTACAAAGAGTGTCCTTATCTCTCGCCAAGTTTTTGATCTTTTTGAAATGAAACTTTTTTCTGATACAACCTGGCTGACCCGTCACTCCAGTAACACGTCACCCCCGCTAACCCGTCACTTCAAAAAAATTTGGTCGGCCGAGAAAGAAATTCCGCTAATCTTACCCCCATTAACCCGTCACCTCCGTCCACAACCAACAAAGAAAATTACCCTTGCTAAGCCGTCACCTAGCATATTGCGGAAAAGTTTTCAAATTTCCGCCAATTTTTTTAAATTTAGGAAAAAGAAATGAACCGGAAGCCTTTTACGGAAATCCATCCACTCTCTTATACTGGTGGCAAACCACTGAAAGTGGCTAATGTGACTCAAGATGTGTATCGCACATTCCGTAAGTGTAAGAACTCAAGGCACTACTCCGGGCTAAAACTACCGAAGGGGCATCACTCCGCTCTCCCTACTCTACTGGGGGAAACCACTGAAAGTGGCTAATGTGACTCAAGATGTGTATCGCACATTCCGTAAGTGTAAGAACTCAAGGCACTACTCCGGGCTAAAACTACCGAAGGGGCATCACTCCGCTCTCCCTACTCTACTGGTGGCAAACCACTGAAAGTGGCTAATGTGACTCAAGATGTGTATCGCACATTCCGTAAGTGTAAGAACTCAAGGCACTACTCCGGGCTAAAACTACCGAAGGGGCATCACTCCGCTCTCCCTACTCTACTGGGGGGAAACCACTGAAAGCACTCAGGACCATTCACTAGGGCAATTCACAGGCATATCTCGCAGTGATTTGAAGCCTGCACCCCCAAGCTCAGGCGTATAAAACATAATTTATATAGGGGGAATAAAGCGCCGATCATCACACCAGCACTTTCGACAGGCGCATACAAAGACAATGCTAGAGACCTAACTCCAACGGTGTATTGTGCCTTCGAAAGATCTATAGCTGCATAGGCAAACTACAGGGTGCGGATTTTCAGCTTGGTTTCTAACAAAACTTCACCTAAAATAAAATTATATGCCTTGTTTTGTTAGAAAGCAAGCTGAAAAATGTGTACACAAGTTCAATGATTAGGTAAATTTTTTTTTGAATTGGCGGGGGACAATTAAGAACGCGTGACCATGGTCCTTTGAAAAAACATCAAAAATTTAGAAAGAAAAGGCCAGTCCTCGATATTATTATAACATAACTTTCTGCTGGTCACTGCTTCGGTTCAGCATAGGTGTATGTTTACATATTTTCCCCTTTTTTATCACTATCAGCAGCAATGTAAATGGATCATCACTCCAAAGTCAACACTAATTTAAACCCCAAATAATTACTTGAGTAAAAAAAGAAGGATTAAATTCAAATGTCTAGACTAAAGTCTGAATTTTCATTTTCTTGACTAATCCAAACTTCTGCATCTTCTCCATACTTGCACGAGCGGCGCCGCTCGCCGCTGTAATTTTGTCCCACTGCCGCCGCTGCCGCTCATTTTTTGGTCACGCCGCTGTTTTTGCCGCTTATTTTTTTGATCCGCCGCTGTATCCGCCACCGTAAGCGCCGATGATTTTTGTTACGCTGCTCTGTTTCGAAACCCTTTTTTCTCAATCTGCCACTCTTTTTGTTCATTTTTGCTGCTACATAATTAATCTGTCTAAGAGTCATTTTTAAAAAGTTTTTTATGAAATCATTAAACATAAAAATAAAAATTTTTAGATTCGAAAAGTGCAAATAATAAGCCGACGCTCGCCGCACCGCTCTTTTTTTTCGAAGCCGCCGCTCGCCGCACCGCTTGCAGCTCTTTTTTGACCCGCCGCTACCGCCGCCGCCGCTTTTTCCGCCGATGCCGCTGATTTTTGAAAACGCCGCCGCTACCGCCGCTCGCCTCTGCTTTTTTCGGACGTGCAAGTATGATCTTCTCCATAATGTCTACGTAATTTGTTCAAAATTTTTATGCTAGAGTGTAGCCCTAAATATCAGCTTTTCGACAAGCTATAAAGCTCTATTGAGTAATTTAAAAAAATTCAAGATAAAAGTATTTGAATAAAATGAATTGTCGGATTATTTTACTCGATCCGAAAGACTAAAAATCTTTGTATTTTGCAAAGCACTTAGTCGAACTTGATAAATTGCTGGAAAGCTGATCTCCAGGGCTGCAGTCTAGTATAAAAGTTTGGAAAAGCGAGCCTTTTCTATCATGGAAAGGGGGCATGACCATCCCGTAACCTGTAAAAAAAAATTTCTGCCACAAAACAGCCATAACCGAGGTTGTTACTGGTGTGTAATACAAGAACACGATTAAACGGGGCTTTTTGTTAGAATTAATATGTCTGTGATACCAATTTCAAAAAATCCATACAAATTACAACTAAAATAAAGAATTGATTGCAAAAAACCTTCTTCCAGTGTTTACACACATCAAAAACATCAATAACTACTACCATAAAAGATCAAAATAAGTCAATTAAACTGCCATAGTGCTGTTGCCTTCCAAACAAAATCAGCAAAAACATCAATACAGGCCTGTGCGTGGAAGTGAAAACAAAAGCAGACAATTCAGAGCAATCAAAAAAAAGTGGAATTAGCAATAACAGAAGAACTATCTGTCAAATCCATTTTGCTGGTTTTAATCCCTGTGCATGCCCCCTCATCCCACCCTATCCCCAACTTACAAACAAAGTTCTCAAGCCGGCAAGCAAAAACAACTGTGGAAGTTGGGTGTGCTCCTAACCTCGCTCTTCACACACAAATAGAAGTGAAGGGGGTTGAACAAGGCCAAATCCCCCCTCTTCTACCTCTCCACTTCAATAGTAATAATAGGCAAAGAATTGCATAGTAAAAATTTCTGTTGTTGCTGTTCACAAACACCGTTTATTTTTGTTGTATGGGGAACAGGGGTAGTTGGAATGGCAGCACAATGGTTTAAAAATTGTTGGTTTTAGAAACTTTGGTAAAAAGAAAGTTAAGAAATGTGCCGATAGGTGGTGAGACATACCCCCGGTTTTGTGATTGTATTATTTTATTGCGTGGAGCACTCGAACTTGACCCCCACCAGTCATCCAGCTTGGGGGAACCAAGGCAAACATTTTTTTACACTTTTCAATAACTTCCAATAACTTTTTGCCCGAAAAGTGTGAAATAAATTATTTTTGAGTTTTTTTTTTATCATTTTTACGCAAAAGAATTCTTGGTATTTAAAAAATTACCTTGGTCCCCCAAGCTGAATGGTGGGGGTCAAACTCAATTAAGTGGTGGGGGCTAAGTTCAATTTAGGCTATTGCGTTACAGTCGAACCTGGATGACCCGACACCCCCTTAAGTTCCTTCGGCTCTTACCCTTTATCCCCACCCCACCCTAATTTAAAAGGGTACCGGGATACTGGAAAATAGCCTAAAAGTATGGAAATTGAACAAATTTTTGTCAGCTTGGTCCTACTGCACTCTGGTGTGCATGCATGTTTTATGCCGCCAAAAAGGCGAATCAACTTATTTGTGTCAAAATAAAAATAAAGTTCAACAACCAAAACTTGGGTGGGGTTGGGATAGAGGATAAGAACCGTTCGTTCCCACCTTGGATCCTTTTTCACACTTTTTTTACTTCGATTTTTGAAATCTTTTGCCAAATGTGATTCGCCAGTCTAGTCCGAAATATCGCAAGGATTCTGATTTTGCCGGTCGTTTTTCCAAAATCTTTTTTTTCGCCATAAAGACCCCCGAGGACCCTTTTTGAAAATCAGGTGTCGGGTTCGAGGTTCGCGAGTCTTTATGGCAAAAATAAGATATTTTGGAAAAACGACCGGCAAAATCAGAATCCTTGCGATATTTCGGACTAGACTGGCGAATCACATTCGGCAAAAAATTTCAAAAATTGAGGCAAAAAAAGTGTCGGACCCAAGACGCGAACGAACCTAAAGGGGGTGTCGGGTTATCCAGGTTCGACTGTATTAGAAAATTTAGAAAATAGATTTTTGGACACATTACCATACACACGGTCTTTCAAAACGCCCAAAAATGTGCATTTTGAGCTTAAAGCTAACTTTTGTGAGAAACTAAAAAACTCTTCTAATTTCTAATTATAAAAAATGTGCAGAAAATTTCAAGATGTCCATGGAAAAGAGATGTCGATGGAAAAGAGGTTGGCGCCAGCGCCGACCTCTTTTCAACAAAAGCCCCAGCGCCGGCGCCGAGTGCCTTCATTGAAAAAAATTTGGCTACGGCGCCAGCGCCGGCGTCTCCTACCTTGAAAAAAATTTGCCCCGGCGCCGGGTTGAAAATTTGGTTTTTGCTGTATATTTTACAAAAAAAATTGTCTTTTTATAAACAGGTATATTGACAAGTATAATCTTATATAGTATTTGGCATGTGTGGGTGGGTGGGTAACGCTTTTTTACTTCGAAGGCCAGAACGGGTCGTAGATAGCGAAATCACTTTTGTCGCTAATACCATCGTGTTCCCCAGAATGTCAGCTTTCGTTTTAAAAAAAGAACAGGCGAACAAAATGAGTTCTAATAGGGGATATACCTATTTTTATGAATGAAGTCATAGCCCCTCATTGAAATTTCGAAATACTATAGAGGCGCTGATAGGCGCCTGTGGTCCCTTGTGACAAATAATTGTTATGGAAAATTTAGATATTTATAAATTTTTGATTGAAATTAAGCAAACATTTCAATTTTATGAGATTTGGGCCGGAATTGGCTTTATGACCACTAGTATTAAATGTTAGCTGTGAGAATAATCTTTCAACTGATTCTGAGGGAGTCCACCCGTGGATCAATTGAGATTCTTTTGATGAATTCATCGACATTTCGGCGTTTTGTTCTTTCGAGCTGTTTTTTTCTCGACTTGTTTTCTTTCGATTTGTTCGTAATGTTCTTTTGAGATTCGGTCTTTGAGATTCTCATTATTTATTGTTTCCGAAAATTCAGTCGCTGACGCTCTCATTATTTTCTCAGTTAATTATCAATTTTTTCGTTTAGTCTCTCTCTCCTTGTCAGGACATCTCAAGTAGAGTAGTAAAAAGGCAGATTCTGAAGTTGCTGGCATCGGCAAAACCACAAAAGCTTTAAATCGAGGGTTGACTGTAATAGAGTGAATACGGTATATCTATAGTTGTTTTGCAAAAACACTTATGTAAATCAATTTTTTTCGGGTGCATTCAGGTTTGCATTCTATTTGCATTCTAATTAATTCGTCATTACCACATGTAGACTGCCCGCAGAGTCCACCATCTGAGGAAAACACATAAATAAAACTGTGAACCACCCCTGGATTACCGAAGGTTAACCACTGGACCAAATGAGGTCAGTCTGGGGACAACCCGTGAATCACCTGAAAACCACCCGTAACACACCAGCTTCGGAGCACCACCTGTGGTCTTATTGCCTATATTTGCACTAAAAACTCTTTTTGTGCAGAAATTGTTTTTTTAAATAAAAATTTTTCGAAATTTTATATGATATTGGAAATGCTGAGGCCGGATATGTGCTAGTTGATTCGCTAGAAGCTTAAATAAAATCTCCGCCAGCTACCACCAAGATTTGAACCTGTGACACTAAAAACATGCCTTGGCCACCCTGTGGTTTTTCCGAAAAGCCACTTTGGGACCCATTTATTTTCAAAAAAAAAATTCTCTACTAATTCTGACACTGCATTTATGCTCAGCGTAGTCGATTTACTTTAGTCGATTTACTTTTAAAGAAACTTAAACTTAAAGAAACCGACACTTCTGTTTTGATTTCGAATTTCTCGCAAGACAAAAAACATTTCAATTCAAATTTATTTTTCATATTTTTAACATAAAAATGTTTTTTTTTGGCATAAAACCATAAAACCGGATTTGTGCTCAGCAGTAGTTAATTTGGCTACGCGACATTTGCGCACCGACACTTGCGCACCAAAGGTCACAAACAGTTAAATTCGTCATCTTTGTTTGCTACCTATTATTTTAAATGATTTTGCATTCTTTTTGCTGGATATTTAACATTTCTGGTTTAATTGTGTCTTCCAGGCGTAATGGCATCACTCTCCAGTAAGCTAAAGCTGATTGTGTGCTGCGAGGGCTATGAAATGCGACACGACAAATCTAACGGCATAATGACAGTTCAGTATTCCAAGTGTTTGAAGAAGCATTGCAATGGCAGAGCGAAGTCGATTTTCGGAGCAAGAGCAAATCTCGTTCACAGATGTCGCAGAAGTGGAAGCAATATTCAAGTATTTAATGGCTGAATTTTTTAAAGCTTTATGTTTTCTTTGTGCAGTATCGCCAGCAAATTGCGAGGATCAAATCAGAAGCAGTTTAAAGTTACAGTATGGCCTGCGCAAATGTCATTTGAAATGAAAAAGATGGTATTACTGATGGACAACTTCTTCGACTTCCATACGATAGTGCTCTACAGAGGATAGTTCAGCTCATCAGAAAACCTGTGGGTGCAAGCAGCGTTGACCGACCTACTCGAGAAATTCAATGCTTAGATTTCTTTACTCGAACAAAACACGGTGACACATTTTTGTTGATCGATTCTTGGTAAGATTTTGAACGAAATACAAAAATTAACATACCCATTTCAAGTACAGCCTCAGTTGGAGCCGTTTTTCATTTTTTTCAGATTTTGGTCTTCAATTGCTAACTCAGAATCTGGTGGTCAGAATTCGGTGGTCAATTCATTTCTGCGCTCCAAAACACTTTTATCACAAGCTTTACACAATCAATCAACAACTCTTCCAGCTGCCAATGCAATTGCCGGAACGCTGCTATTGCTGGTATGCCGAGAATTATGGTCAGGTAACAATGTTTTGTAGTTGTAAATCAAGAAAACGACTTTTTAACCTCATCCTTTTATTGGTTCATAAGCCTACCGTAAATCGAGTAAACTATATAGAAGAAAGGCTTATTACGCAAATTCCATTTTTTTGGATCGAGTAGTTTACCTAACCTTTAGCTGCTTCACTAATACTGTGTTACTCTTATATTTTGGCTTTCTCTCTGAAAAACAAACTTATCTATTTGCGACCTTTGGTGCGCAAATGTCGTGGTGCGCAAATGTCGCGTAACCATTTGAACCTGTGACAGCCAAAAATCATGCCTTGGTCCTCCCTGTGGTTTTGTTGAAAAGCCACTTTTTGGACCGATTTTTGACCACAAATTTTTTTGTATGAGCAAACTCGTGATTCTGACGCCGAATTCGTGCTCAGCGTGGTCGACTTCCTTGAGATACTACTCTTAAGACAATAACTCTCGGATAATTTTCGAATTCCTCGCGAGACCACAAGCATTTGAATTCAAATTCTTTTGAAATTCTCGGATTTTTCGATTTTGAGTACTTTACACGAAACCGGGAGATCCCCAGGTTCCGCTCCCATCATTTTGACCTGATCTATTTTTTATTCGACGCGCAATGAGCAGGTGCACAATAGTGACTATTGGCACATAAGCTTTTTTCTCCGCCGAAACACCCGAAAAAATCCGAAAACCAATATCGAAATTTTTTTTGACTAAAAAAAATTTTTCACCTGACCAACTCCAATTTTTTATTGCATATTCGCTGCCAAAATCATGTATATGTAAAAGTTATTTAAGGTACGACTTTAATTTCTGATGGGTGGCGAGCGTATAAAAGAATCAGCAAGCTTCCTGAAGGTTATGAACACCTAGCTGTTAATCATTCGGAGCAATTCGTCGACCCAATCACAGGAGCGCATACAAACAGCATTGAATCGGAAGGTTGAAGTCAAGAAACAAGAAAGAATATGGCAGAGCTACGTCTGAATTCGGATCCTATATTGAACAGCACCTATTGTTCCACTTGTTCTCCGGCTGCGACTGTTTTTATCATTTAATGTCACAAATTGTTGAAATGTATCCATGTGAAAAGTGATAATGAACATAATTTATAGTAATTAATCGATTGAACAAGGTCAAAATTTAATGTTTGAGGGGGGGGGGGGGGGCTACTCGGAAGAAGTACCCTTCCACGCCACTTTACGCTACACGCCACTTTCTTTCAAAAATTTCATTTGGGAAAAAAACCTGCTGCTTACCATGGTTCAAAAAAAACACAAATATTTTTTTCTTTAATTTCTGGTATACGTTATTTTTAGTTGATCGTGTATTTTCTGTTATTTTTTTTTGCATAGGAAAAGGCTCACATTAGCAAGCAGCGATCGACTCTCATTACGGTTCTTACCCTTTATCCCGACCCCACCCTAATTTAAAAGAGTACCGGGATACTGGAAAATAGCCTAAAAGTTTGGAAATTGAACAAATTTTTGTCAGCTTGGTCCTACTGCACTCTGGTATGCATGCATGTTTTATGCCGCCAAAAAGGCGAATCAACTTATTTGTGTCAAAATAAAAATAAAGTTCAACAATCAAAACTTGGGTGGGGTCGGGATAAAGGATAATACAGTCCACTCTCGATAATCCGTCACCCCTTGGGACCGGCCGTGGGATGACGGATTATCAAGAGTGACGGATTAGTGAGATGACGGATTATCGAGAGTTTAATGCATATAAAAAATTAGGAGAGTGACGGATTATCGAGTGACAACTCAGGAAGCACATAACTATTACCAAAAATACAGATTTACATGAACAGTTCGATAAGAACTCCACTCTACAACATTAAGCGATTAAAATCCGTTAATTCAACCAAAAGTACTGTTTATTTGAACACCTCATCGAAAGAAAACTGCGCTTTAACGGTCATACGAGAAGAAGTTAGTGATTTGCGACTGCTTCTTTTGACGCGCCTCCTCGATCGTCCTTCATGAGCTTCTTATCCCATTTTTCCAGAAAGGTCTCGAAAATTGACCCTGATAATTTTATCTTAAAACAGGGCACGTATATGTCCTTTTTAAAAAGATTTGTCCTTTTTTCGGGACCCCAAATTTTTTTTTATTTTTGAAATTTTAGTCAAAATCTTTTTTTTTTCGCTTCGAAATGGCAATAAGCACTGGATAAAATGACCTTTTTCCTTCAAAAATGGTCAAAATGTCCTTTTTTTGACCAAATGTCCTTTTTTTTTGAAATTTTGAGATACGAGCCCTGTCTTAAAACAATAACATTTGAACATGTTAAAATACCCGTCATCCAAGCTTTCTTGTTGGCTTCGTACTCTACCGGCACATTTACATTCTTGAAACATCTTGGCTTTGTTTCTGGCTCAAAATGTCGTTAATAGTTGTTCTAGGCACACCGAATTGCTTGGCTAGCGCAGAACGATTGGAGTTTTTGGCCGCCGCATCAAGTATTGCTTTCTTCTCTTCCAGTGTTCGCTTGTTGTTCGGACGTCTAGGATTACTCATCGGTAAGTTAAAACAATAATAACATAAAGTGACGGATTAACAAGAGTTGATTTATTGATAATGTTCACCATTTAAGTGACGGATTATCAAGGGTGACGGATTATCGAGATGACGGATTAGCGAGTGACGTTTTGCCTTATTTAGGGCAAAACCAACCAAATCGTCACGAAGGTGACGGATAATCGAGAGTGACGGATTAGCGAGATGACGGATTATCGAGAGTTGACTGTAACCCTCATTATTTCCAAAAAAGAATTTGCATCCAAGCAAAAAAGAACAGTCATTGAATAATCCCGTCTAAGGTGACGGCAAATCAGATGGTCCCACTCACATACGCGTATCCACAAAGTCAATCGCTATAGTTATTTTTCCTTGATAATTCAAGTTTACAAAGCCAGAAAATATTATGCCAATGCAAGATAATTTTTCAGTTAAATTGTATGCTTAAATTTTTCTGAAGTAAACAAGAATTGTGAACAAAAATAGGTCTACAATAGTGGTTGTAATTAAAAGTTCATGTTAAAAAAAAAGTTGACACAAATTGCAGGAAGTAGCATGTCATCAGGAGGTAAACTTTAATTATTTTACAAAAGGTAAGGAGAGATAATTGTGCGATCAACAGGTGTGACATACAAGCCATCACAAAATCAGGCTCTACAAAACACAGCTGCAGAGGGGTGGAGCACATGAGTCATACACCGCGCACGTTACAACTTTGCAAAAAAGGGGCTGGCTGCTTGAGGATGAGGCAGTGGAGAGGATCTTCCACTTATAAGATCCATTTTGGTCGGTGGCGGTCAGCCCTTAAACTTTTTCACTCCCTTCTCCTAAATGGAAGCAGGAGCTGTAAAAAGGGAAGAGTGATCGATGCAAAGGGTAGCAGTCGCCAGCACAAATAATTAGATAGGCCAACAGGTGTACAACACCAATAAAGGTAGTAGTGGCATTAAACCTATGTGTGGAAATGATTCTCTAGCTAGAATAGGCACCTATATTAGGGTTCGGGAAAAACGGAGGGCTGTGCTACGAAGAAGAGAGAGATCATGGGTGCGAGGGATCGGTCGTAAATCAAACCTGCAATACTGTCCGGGCCAGGCCGAGCTTTTGAAGTAACGGTTCGACCCGATCAACAAATCCTTCAACCCCTAAGATTACTTAAAAGCAGCAAAAATCTATGGCAGGTTTCAAAAAACACAAATTTTGATCAAAAAAAAATATGGGTCACCTAATTTTTATGGGATCACATGGGGTCTATACAGATTGCTAGAATAAGTAGCTACAATCAACCCTCGATTTAACGTCACCGCCAGCGACCGGCTCTAAGGTGACGTTAAATCGATGGTGACGCTAAATCGGGGGTTCACTTTGACTAAATTTAGGTCAAGGCTGACCAAATTGGTCCATATTTGGGTGACGTTAAATCGAGGGTTGACTGTATAACTAAAGGTAAAAAAAAATCATGTATACAAAAAATTTTAGCCTTGGAATTATAATCCGAAATGTTTCCAGACAGCAATTAGATTCACCAGATTGCCTTTTTTGTTCCATTCTTGACTAAAAGCTGGTAGATGGTAGAATGAATGAGGATATGTGAGCATTTAAATTTTTTTGACCACGGGGCAGCACAGGAGTTCAAATGCCAGGAATAGGGTTGGCAGATAACCGATATTTTCGGTTTCGGTTACCCGAATTGGAACCGAAAACCGAAATTTTCGGATAACCGACCCGAACCGTAACCCGAAAACCGATATAAAAAACCGAAAACGGGTACCCGAACCACCAACGCTAGCCAGGAAGGAAGGGGGTCTACGAGTGGGCCATAATAAACTGATTTTCTATTTGATATAGGTAACGAAAAATTTGAAAAAAGTAAATTAATTCAAAAAATGCAAATTATGAATCAATTTTGTAAAAAAATTCAACACTTATCAAACAGTCAATGGATGATTGCACGCTTGTAAGGTGCAAAAGGAAGAGGATTGGGTGAGTATCAGAGATCTAATCTGCCGCCCAACAACATATCTTCACCGACCTTGCTCCTAAAATGCCAGTTGCGCAGAGTAAGGGAGTCAAAAAAAGCGGTGAAGATAAGCTAGTCCCCCTCCAGCTGCTACTACCTACCTATATATTGGGTTAATCGACCAGAAGATGATTTTTTGTGCGAATAGAAAGGCATACATTTCTCTCATACCCTTGCATGGAAAACTGATTTTCAAGACAGGTGAGTGTGGATAAACCAAACCAACTTAACTTTAAAAATCACAAGGAAAACTTGAGAATATAAGTCATTCGTAGTGCGCAGAACAGATAAATTTATCTCAACCGATAAATTTATCTATTACCGTAAATGTTCTAATAGAGCCCCGGTGGCTCTATTTTTCAATTCTCTGAAAATCTGAAAATATTGAGGTCAATCTTGGGATTTTTGGGTGAAAATCCAATACTGAAAAAGCGAGATCAGTAAAACTCGTGGGAGTTAAGAAAATGCAATAAACAGCTTTGCGAAATATTGACTCTGCTTCAACATGCTTGTAGCCCTACTTCTGTAGTTTCTCATGAGCCATCAACCAACCTGTAATGATTTAGAAACATTGATTAAAGTTATCTTTCATGAGCAATTTTTTTCCTCAATGTTATGTTTTTTCCCAATTTTTCTCAATGTTATTCAAATAATAACAAGTTGGTTGATGGCTCATAAGAAGCTAGAAGAGTAGGGCTACAAGAAGGTTGAAAGAAATAAAAAAGTTATTAAGATATTCACCGAGAAAACCACGTTTTAAAAATTAGATGGGAAAATTCAGAAATTAGATGGGAGATTTCAGACTTTAAAGGGTGTTCTCAATTTGATCCTACATAAAATACCAATCGATTTTATCTGATAGGTGAAATTTATCTGCCGGCTAAAATTTCATCCGTCAGACGAAATTTAATTTTTATATATATTCATGGAAAAATTAAAAAATGAGTTTCATTATGAATTATGTTTCAGAACAAGGGATATGAGCAAGGGATTAAGCATAAAAAAATTACTTAAGAGACGTCGAAACACTATTTTTAAATAAATGAAAAATGCGCCCCCCAAGTGCATTAGTACCGGGTCGGTGCCTTGAGCTTGTGCCGGTGCCATAATTCTAAGATTTCAACACTGATGATAACTGATGTTCATATACATGAATTTCTCTACGAGAACAGAGTTTTTCTGCTATATTCCATTGTAACCCACTCTTCAAAAATCGTTGATTGATTGATCCTATGCGGTTGATAAAATTTTATATTTATATATACATTTATCGGAAAATTAAAAAATGGGTTTCATTATGAATTTTATTTGAGAAAAATTGGAATGAAAATGTTTGATAGGTTTCCAAAAAAAATTCTGTGAGATAACAAATTCAATTTTGGAAACCCATCAAACATTTTCATTCCAATTGTTCTCAAACATAATTCATAATGAAACCCATTTTTTAATTTTTCCATGAATATATATAAAAATAAAATTTCGTCCCTGCAATGCATAAAATTTTATCTAGCAGATGAATTTTATCTGTCAGACAAAATTCATTGGTATGTTATCGATAGATAAATTTATCTGTTCTGCGCACTACGAAGTCAACAATGCACATTGGATGTTCAACACGCCAACAGGCCAAAATAGTTTGAACAGAGAGTTTGTAAATAAAAAATTCCGGAAATTCGGCAAAAAATATTCGGGTTGCGGTTTTTGTGCGTTCTTGGGGTCAGAAATATTTTGGATTTAGCAAAGTTTGGAAAAATGTATCGAATAAGGTCCAGGACTGGGCACGGCTCGGCTTTACATCGGTCCAGGCCAAAAGAAGCTCAGGCAAAGTTCTACTCGGCCCATTATTTTTAGCAAAAACGTAAAAATTATAGCTAATTTCCAACTTTTTGCGGATACTTTTCCCTTTACCTTAAAATATGATCTTTTTTCAATAAAACTACTCATAGCTGCCAATTTTTACATAAAATCTCTATACCGTATTTCCTCTATTAACTCCCCTCCCCAAAAGTGGGACTTCTGAATTTTATGGTATTGCCTATCGGCCCACTTTTTTAAATAAACTTTTGAGCATGTAACCTGTCAAAATGTAGCTGGGAATCTGAGGAGGCGAGTTAAGAGAGGAAATGCGGTGATTGCAAACTTTCGAAAATTAAATAAGTGGCTTTTGAATAGCAATTTCTGGATTGAGACTGTTCACCATGCGCATCACGCCGAGCTTTTCAAAAAATAGCTTCTGCAATAAAATGTCCATTTATGCACATCCCATTTTATGAAAAACGGCAAAAATTTCTCGTGGGTTGTAAAAATCAGCACACATATACACGGTCACAACCTTTCAGAGTATTTAAAAATGGGCAGTAGGTGATTTTCAAACAATTCGAATAGATTTCGCGGGAAATCCAAAAACTCTTGGAATTTAACTAAAAACGGTTTCCAGACTTATTATGGCCTCTAGTTTTTAAAGCTCTAATTTTTAGAAAAATCGTCTAATTAATATGAAAGAGGAGATTCTCAGCTTTCATTTGCTACATGGAACGTCTTAAAAAATGCAACTTTTCGAATTTTTCGTGCAAGAAAACTATTTTCCTCCTTTTTTCCTTATATCTGATGTAAAGTCTGCAGTTTTTCTTGAAGGGGCATGCCCGTGCGTTTTAAATAGTTAAGGCTGGGGACCAGTGTTTTCAAAATTCAAGGTCAAGTTTCATCTTGACATTGAATTTTAAAAACACCGGCGGGAACCAGCAAAAATTTTGAATCATACCATTTTTCACTCGTTTTGGTCAAATTTGATATTCATGACCTCATACACTTTTAAAAACTAGGCAGCAAACTTTGAAAACATCATCGAGAACGCATAGAAAAAAATTTGCGATTAAGAAAAACACTGGTGGTTTCCGCCTTTTTCCCGTGTAACGCATGGGCATTCCCCTTTCAAAAGAATATGCCCGTGATGTAGCTCCGTAGCAAAAAATTACAGGGAGCAAAATCCTTAAAGTAGGGGGGCCGAATGATTGGATATGTGGATTGGATTGGAAGTCATATCGATTGGTAATTTTCAACAACACCTACCAGGCCTGAAGTCATGATCCAACAGCCTCTAAGTTGTACCGTCTCCTCAATTTGAAAAACAAATAGATATTAGCTTGATGAGTGTCGAAAATGGTCCCTGCTGCAATTCTATGAGAGTTATTAAATAGTTATTAAATCTGCTTAAATATAAATTGGGTTGCATAATCTCACGGCGTTATGCGGTTACCGGCAAATTCCCGGTATTTACCGCGGATTTTACTGGTGAAAAAGACAAGAAAATTACCGCTATTATCCGCGGATTTTACCGGGATTTTTCCGGTGTTGGCCGCGGATTTTACCAGAAAATTCTCGGTATTCGCCGCAGTCAAGAATAATTGTGTCGCTACTGCTAGCGGATTTAAAGTCAGTTTGGACCCCGTATTTACCCTAAAGTCCATCATCCGTCTTTTCGTCACCTGGTTTTTTTGCAGGCTGGACATAAGCATAGTGACCGCGCTTCTTAAAATTTGGACGGCGTCCCGTCTCCGTCTTAGACGTTTTTGACCGGCCGTCCAACCGGCCGTCCGAAATTTTTTTCTAACGGCCGGCCGTTTTTATTATCAAAAATAGAGTATTAGCTTGAGAAATTAACTGAAAGTAACAAAGGGACAAAGGGCTGTATTGGGAGGGGAAGGGTAAAAGTAGGGGCTGATTTTTTTTCAATTCGGCTAGATTTCATGTTTTTATATTCCTGTCTTTTGTTATAATACAACTTTGACGTAAGTATGGCTGAAAAGTTGAAAGTTAGGGTGAATGGAAATATGGCTGAAAAGGAGTACGGACACCATGCCCCAACCTTACTTTAGGCTTAGGTCTTAGGCTTAGCCTTTAGGCTTAGCCTTACTTTTTTACAAAATGAATTATATGTTTGGAACCTCTGTAAATCATATATACGGATATGTCTGTGAGTCTGTATTTAAATTGAATTGTAGTGCTGAAAATTTGCATGTGTTTCATGTTTTTCTTGATTATATTTCCATCTAAATATTCTACTGCTGAATTTATGTAATCATACAAACTTTTAAACTGTAATTAGGAATTCAAATAAGTAAACAGTTTTTGTGTGTAAAAAACTTTACAAAAAAAGTGGCTCCTTGTATTATTCCCTTCCCCTCCCAATACAGCCCATAATCCCTTTTAAATTGCTTTCCTGGTCCTAATATGGCAAAATTATTGTATGAAAATGGTTTTTGAACACTCCTAAAAGTCGATTTTGGGGGTATATTACAGTAGGTCCGATTTGGGGGATGGTATATGACAGTAGCGTCGAAAAAGACGTGCGGGCGCGATAACGGGACAGGATTTTAGCCCAAAATCGTGCGGGACAGGACGGGGTCCCGCACGGGACCCCGTCCCGTTTCCGTCTCTAGAAATAATTAAGCAACTTAAGAATTATATATCGAGTTATATGTCAGAAGTGTTCGAGACTTTAAGAGTTCTTCGTTAAACTTCTGGGTCTTATTGGAATAGATGTTGTTGTGAACAAAGGAATTGATTACTTTGACGGAGATTCTTCAGAAGAAACACAACACCTACTCGAAAAATATCTCGATGAATTGATAAACAAACTTCGAGATCGTAAACGTTTGAATAAAAAGCCTGAGCAAGAAAATTAGTACGATTAAATGATTAGTTATTATACATGTTGAATGAAATAAACATAGGTTTTCAACATAAAAAAACCAAAAAAATATTTTTCCAAAATTTGTTCGGTATAATGAAGGACGGTCTCAGACGGACCGGCCGTCGGCCGTCCGAGTTTGTCGTTGCCGGCCGTCTGCCGTCTTGGACGTTTAGCCGGCCGTCCGCCGGCCCGGCGGTCGGACGGCCGGCAGGCCCGCCGTCCGACCGTCCGGTTTTTGGCGCCGTCCGGACGGGGACGGGGACGGGCCCGGCCGGACGGGCGGTCACTATGGACATAAGTAAGTATCTGGTTATGTGCTGTTTGCTGAGGAAAAAAATTCGTAGTATAGTAACTGGTGGAAAGAAAGTTCGTAATGGGTTTCTGAGCCAATTTTTTTCAATGAAAATCTTTTTTTTTAAAGTTCCAAATATACAGGGTTGAAGCATTTTAGCTCCTCTTTCAAATGGTATATAACATAATACATCTGCTTTAATGTTTAATCGGTATAATGGGAATAAGAAATACAGGGCAGAAAAATGAATCATCCGCCAGCTTTTTGGGTAGTTTTCTTTGTTGCTTCCCCTTTCTTATTAAAAATTTTGCTTTATTCCATTTATTCAAACTAAAATGGGTGATTTGCGTCCAGCTATTGTACGCCTTTATCAAGAGGGTAAAAGAGTGATGGAGATTTCTCGACTCCTCAACATACCCCAGCCAACAGTCAGCAAAGCCATCAAGCGATTTGAAGAGACTGGCTCAAATGAAGACAGATCAAGAAGTGGCAGGCCGGTTACAGCAACAACTGAGGAGAACATCCAAGAACCACCAGCTTGCACTGCCCCTCACAACTCAATCCCACAATTGAAAGAATCATTGGTCAGAGAATGGGATGCAATTCCCCAGAGTTATATTCAAAATGCAATCGATAGTTTCCCTAAACGGTTGCGTAAATGTATTGCTGCTAATGGTGGTCATTTTGTGGAATAGATATATATTATGTTATATACCATTTGAAAGAGGAGCTAAAATGCTTCAACCCTGTATATTTGGAACTTTAAAAAAAAAAGATTATCATTGAAAAAAATTGGCTAAGAAACCCATTACGAACTTTCTTTCCACCAGTTAGAGTCTTCCTTTAAGTTACACTGGGTCCGACACTTTTTTAAACCCAAATTTTGATTATTTTTGCAACATTTGATTTGCCAGTCTAATTCGGAAAATAGCATAGATTGTAATTTTGTTCAACCCTCCCTTAAAAATTGAAGTTGCGGCCGTGATAATGTGTTTATTTTAAGAATCGGAGTTCTTGGATTAAACTCCTAGGTACCAACCCTGGTTATTACCGGGTAACACTGCTGAGGTTCTCCAACCTATTTACCTGATCTAAACATGATCTCACGGCCTAAACATTTGGGCTCCGACAGTGTCAAACTCGTCGGAAGCCGAAAACGGCAATTTTACTGTTAAGACAAAGAACTGGAAAAAGATCATGCTTCTTGGTTTCTTCTCATATTTTCTCAACTTTGTATTCTTGTTTGCAACCTATGCTTATGTGCTGGGTTGGTGCATGAGTTCGTGGGTTATACGTAAGACATATGGGTTGCAGATATGGGATACATATGGGTTGCAAAATTTTATTATAAAAGAAAATTGGCACTCAATTAATTGCTGGGTTTGAAAATCGGAATTTCGACTACGATTTGAGATTTGAAACCCATCGGTTAATTAATAAACGATTATAATAAACGATTATTAATTAACCGATGGGCTTAAAATCGTAGATTGTGTCGATTTTCAAACCAAGCAATTAATCGAGTGCCAATTCTGATTTATAAAAATTTTGCAACCCATATGTAAATATGGTCTGTTACGTATTTATCGGAAATACTCAAAGAACTCGTTTGAAATTCGCAGTTTGACTCTGCCCTAGCGTTAATTCAAACTTTTTTGTTGAAACTTTTTTAAATTTTTATGCAATTTAGTAATTTTTGTAAAGTGGGGTGCACATCCAATAACGAATATTTTGAACTCTCAGATTTGATTCCCAGTGGGTGCACACCCTTTTTTATTTTATTTAATTTACAAGTTAGGTGTCAAATGATCTTCATACTGATCCTCATCTTGACTGTCCAACAAAATCATCAGAGCATGATTTGACAACATCTTGAGCTGATTTACAGGCTAAGACCTGCTAAATTTACGAAAATCAATCTTTTCAGTGGTTTTTCTCTGACTGGTTCGATTGATATTTTCTGACTTCTTTCTACAAGTCACACGTTTCATATACTAAAATGTAGCCAAGATTCTGCACTTTCATTTGAGCTATTATGCAGAGAAAATGTAAACTCGAGTCATGATTAAAATTCGAAAAGCATTCAACAATGCCCAATTCTTTGCCACGGGAATCTTTCCTACCCAGGGCTTTCCCAGAACTTTTCAGTATTATTTTTGAAACTGAAGTTTTTAATCTTTAATTTACATGTTCATTTACAATCACATATTCAAAATGTAGCTCTTCTTGCTGGCGTCATTTTCAGTATATGGTTGTAAATTATCATGCAAATTAAAATTGCAAAAAACCTGAGTTCCAAAATAATACCGAAATCCTACCCCTCAAACATACTCTTTTCTCCCTTGGTCAAACCTTTGCAAGTTACATATTTTTCTGAAGTGATTTTGCTGTGCTACTTTTGTTATCTGATTTCTCATGAAATTTTGGCTCTAGAAAGTTACTAAACGCGTTAAGAAATAAAAAAATGTATAGAGGTTCAGGCGATATAAAACTACGTACGTATCATTTGGACTGGTTTCCCTTTATTTTGATGGTCACTCACATGAAATCGCAAATTGGGGCAGTAAGTGACAGTGAATCAGTGCTGGAAATGATTGCAATCGATCGCTCAATATTTTTTGGCCCTAGAAGTCTGTGAACTTAATAAAATACGGAGTAAAAAAATAAGTTATGCATTGTTATGCACCCCCCCCCAAACAATAGAGCAATTCCTGGGCAATCCAATGATTTAAAAATTTCGGCGCTAGTATAGAATACCCCCAAACTTATGCCTTCTAAAACTTAAGTAAAGAGCACCCAAATACAGTAGCGAGCAAAAAAAATTACCCAAGACAAATTGACTCAGATTAAATGGTTCAAAACTGAAGAAGTAAAAAAACCTTCTTTTTACCTTATTTTGATGCCTTTTTACTTCTTCTGTTAATAAAAGGAAAATGTTTTCATAAAATTAAACACTCGCCATAGAATGTTATATACCATTTGAAAGAGCAATCAAAATGCTACAACTTTGCTTTTCACATAATTGATTCCGTGCCAAAAATAAAATGGTTGAACCGCATTTAAAAAAAAATCTGAGTCAATTTGTCTTGGGTAATTTTTTTTGCTCGCTACTGTATATGTTCCAGACCCCAGAAAAAGTGCGTAAAACACTTATTAGTCACAACTTCCATATGCTGGCCTACCCCTAAGCCTAAGTAAAGAGCACCCAAATATATGTTCCAGACCCCAGAAAAAGTGCGTAAAACACTTATTAGTCACAACTTCCATATGCTGGCCTACCCTAAGCCTAAGTAAAGAGCACCCAAATATATGTTCCAGACCCCAGAAAAGTGCGTAAAACACTTATTAGTCACAACTTCCATATGCTGGCCTACCCTAAGCCTAAGTAAAGAGCACCCAAATATATGTTCCAGACCCCAGAAAAAGTGCGTAAAACACTTATTAGTCACAACTTCCATATGCTGGCCTACCCCTAAGCCTAAGTAAGAGCACCCAAATATATGTTCCAGACCCCAGAAAAGTGTAAAACACTTATTAGTCACAACTTCCATATGTTGGCCTACCCTAAGCCTAAGTAAAGAGCACCCAAATATATGTTCCAGACCCCAGAAAAAGTGCGTAAACACTTATTAGTCACAACTTCCATACGCTGGCCTAGCCTAAGCCTAAGTAAAGAGCACCCAAATATATGTTCCAGACCCCAGAAAAAGTGCGTAAAACACTTATTAGTCACAACTTCCATATGCTGGCCTACCCCTAAGCCTAAGTAAAGAGCACCCAAATATATGTTCCAGACCCCAGAAAAGTGCGTAAAACACTTATTAGTCACAACTTCCATGTCTGGCCTACCCCTAAGCCTAAGTAAAGAGCACCCAAATATATGTTCCAGACCCCAGAAAGTGCGTAAAACACTTATTAGTCACAACTTCCATACGCTGGCCTACTAAGCCTAAGTAAAGAGCACCCAAATATATGTTCCAGACCCCAGAAAAAGTGCGTAAAACACTTATTAGTCACAACTTCCATACGCTGGCCTACCCCTAAGCCTAAGTAAAGAGCACCCAAATATATGTTCCAGACCCCAGAAAAAGTGCGTAAAACACTTATTAGTCACAACTTCCATACGCTGGCCTACCCCTAAGCCTAAGTAAAGAGCACCCAAATATATGTTCCAGACCCCAGAAAAGTGCGTAAAACACTTATTAGTCACAACTTCCATACGCTGGCCTACCCTAAGCCTAAGTAAAGAGCACCCAAATATATGTTCCAGACCCCAGAAAAGTGCGTAAAACACTTATTAGTCACAACTTCCATACGCTGGCCTACCCTAAGCCTAAGTAAAGAGCACCCAAATATATGTTGCAGACCCCAGAAAAAGTGCGTAAAACACTTATTAGTCACAACTTCCATACGCTGGCCTACCCTAAGCCTAAGTAAAAGCACCCAAATATATGTTCCAGACCCCAGAAAAAGTGCGTAAAACACTTATTAGTCACAACTTCCATACGCTGGCCTACCCCTAAGCCTAAGTAAAGAGCACCCAAATATATGTTCCAGACCCCAGAAAAAGTGTAAAACACTTATTAGTCACAACTTCCATAAGCTGGCCTACCCCTGAGCCTGAGGGCTAAGCCTAAACTTGTTGTTCCAAAGGGTAGTTACAACGGTTTTTAGAAGGTCTGATTTTGGGGGGGGGGTATTCTATACTAGCGCCCAAATTTTTCATTTTGTAAAAGGCAACAAGTAATGAAAAACACAATAATGGTACGACAACTTCGGTGGCTGAGTGGTGGAGTGCTGACGTAGTCCGAACCTGGTTGGATTCGGTTCCAGCACGCTGCATACTTTTTTAAAATAACAAATTTATATTTAAAAATAATTCTCGTTTGAATATACCTGATCCCCGCCTTTTGCCAATTTGAAATTGCCCGTGTAACGCGCTGGCACGCCCCTTTAATTGTTCGATTCGCCGTCGAATTATAAATTAACCTAGTGGTTTTATGAAAATTTCTGGCCTTTAGTAAGCTAACAAACCTCATATCTCTGATAATATAGTCTAATTTGGAAAAATAGATGACAAAATCTGAATCCTTGCAACTTTTTGGACTAGATTGATCGAAAACAACTGACCAAAGAAAGATTTTAAATCTGGAATAAAAAAAGTGTCGGACCCTAAGCGCTAACGAACATTTTGATGTGTCGTTAAAAACACAGCAGAAAAATAAGGTCATACTCAAAATGCTAATGACAGAACGTCAGCCTCGATCTCGCCTTTAGACGTGTTTGACACGCCGTCCGCAGATTATCATTTCTGGAAAACATCATTTTTTACCTTCGAAAAACTCATGTCGACATCTTCAGACATATGTCTAAAGTTCAGAATTCCCCCTTGACCCAAAAGACCATTAATTTTTTAACTGAAATTGAAAAAATTAAAAGAGGAACTGAAATCATGGCGGCAAAAATTGACGGCAGAAAAATGTCGGCTTTTTGAAAGGAAGTTTTTTTCTTCTGAAAAAGATCTTGTAGGAATTCGATTATTATCATTTATCCCGACGCCACCCAAGTTTTGATTGTTGAACTTTATTTTTATTTTGACACAAATAAGTTGATTGGCCTTTTTGGCGGCATAAAACATGCATGCATACCAGAGTGCAGTAGGACCAAGCTGACAAAAATTTGTTCAATTTCCATACTTTTAGACTATTTTCCAGTATGCCGGTACCCTTTTAAATTAGGGTGGGTCTTATTAATAAGCACAGACCCGAACCCTGAATGTAGCTAAGAATTCCTGGTTCTTATCCTTTATCTCGACAAGAGTTGGCAAGGGTAGTGTTAAAACGAGTTGCCGACTAGTTGCTGGGTTTCACAGCACTTTTTTAACACGCTGTAAAATCTCCATTTTTTAGCATTTCAGAATTTTTTTTGAACTTTTATACGCGGAACGGCAAAATCTACAAAACAGTTCGAAAAAAAAATTCTGAAATGCCGAAAATGAAAATTTCACAGCTTATTGAAAAAGTGGTCTGAAACCCAGCAACTAGTCGGCAACTCGTTTTAACACTACCCTTGCCAACTCTAGTCGGGATAATGGATAAGAACCAGGAATTCTTAGCTATTTTACATTCAGGGCTCGGGTCTGTCCTTATTAATAAGATTTGTCCTTATTTTTGAACTCCATATCTAATTATTTTTTTAAAATTTTGCGTCAACATCTTATTTTTGAGCTCCAAAAGAGCAATAAGCACTGGATAAAATGGCATATTTCGCCAAAATACCCAAAAATGTCCTTATTTTAAAAATTTTGAGATCCCAGCCTTGGCTACATTTCAAGATACCTTAAATGTCCTAATAGAAGGCCCCCCCAACCCTCACCTCCCTAATGAAGTCACTCCTGAAATTTGAGCGTCTGTATCTAGGAGTAGAGTCAGTATTTTGCAAAGCTGTTTATTGTATTTTCTTAACCTATTCTGTATTTTATTAAAAGTTTCCCGATTTTGGGAGAGTTTAAAAATAGAGCCATTGGGGTTCTATTAGAACATTTACGGCAATATGGTTTTTACCTTGCGGTTTGGAAAAAAACTGTGGAAATGGGCAGTTGCTGAACGACACGTATCCAAGTTTGTTGACTTGAAGTAAAAAAAGTTCAGATGAGTTTTGAAAAACAGAAATTTGCTATCAAAAAATCTTATAAATCAAAATATTTTGTTCTTCTTGTCTTCCTTTAATCCTTTTCAAAATCTAATCAATCAAATTCATATATTCCAACGCACATTTTACAGCAACCACAGTGCCGAAAAGTAGTATCTGCTTAATTTTTAGAGGCTGTTACTAAATTGCTTATAAAGATTCTGATTTAAAAAATGGAAAGTTGAGCTTAAGAGAGGCGGATGAAAATTTATAAAATTACCGAGCTATTAAAAGTCAGTGTCTCGCAATCATAAAGATAAAAAGGAGGGGAAAATATGGATACCTTCTGATATTGATTTCTGCTACAGTTTTTACCTTCATTGGCTACATCCGAAGAGTCTTGAGGATCCTTAAGGTTTGAGATAAGATCGGAGGGTCTATGGGAGATTATGTGAATTGTTTATTTATTTTTCAATCAAAAGGGTTAATTATAGGGTTGAAACATGACCGGTCATTTTCAAATCCAGTCAAATGACCGGCCATATTCGGTCATTTTCTTTGTATTAAATGTACTAGAAAGTTAACTGTGCTGGAGGGCTAACTGTACTGTACCCATATTGTCTTTATTATCCTAGGGAGGTAGCAAATAAAAGTATAAATCAACGTCAAAAGAGCAATAAATGTCTCCCTCCTTTAAACTTTCGATTTCGTCCATTTTCAGAAGTACAATCATGTCCACATCTCCAGCCGATCACAAAGACATCAAGCCAGTAATAGCAGGCAGTCCAATCAAGAGCAAAGTGGGCAGAAGAGATTTGTCCTATCTGATGGAGCGCTCAGATGATTCTGACTGCTACTCCGGTTTGACTCAATTAAAAAAGCTGGTCCAATGCAGTGCCGGTTTAGAACAAGGTGCTCCCACACTCAAATGGACTAATCATACTCGCATAGAATTGGCCAAACTCTACCAGCAACACCCTGAACTGTGGTGCCCCACTGATCCTAACTATATCGAGCCCTATTCAAATGGATCTGTTCCTAAAAGGAAACAGAAGATTGCTGAAATTACAAAAGCTTTGCACACTTCCTACACACGTAAGTTTTAATCGTGACTTTTTTATCTGAAAAAGTCAAAATCTATATATAATAACCACTTCAGTTTGATCCCAAACTTTTACTAAGATTTTCGGTTTTTAGACGAGCAAGTCAGAACAGAAATCCAGAGTCTTCGAATGCGCTACAAGAACTATCTGGTGGAAATGATGAAAAACAAGAACAGTGGAGATCCTGTCCAACTTCCCAATTGGCCAGTCTTCAGTCACCTCAAATTTCTCACTCATACTGTGCTCAACGAGGAAGACCTCAAGAAAATTGAAAGGTATTTGGTGATTAGACAAGGATAGCAATATTACTTTTTGACGCAGCGGGGTGTGCGAAATTTGAATTGGCGGGGAAAGTTATCTTTTGCCTAGGACCGTACTCTTTTGAGTTGTTCGAGATCATCCAAAAAGTACAGTTCTAGACTGAATAGAACTGTCCCTCGCCAATTCGAATTTCGCACACGCCGCTGCGTCCAAAAACCATGGTCCTTAAAAAAGATTTGTACTTTTTGGAACCCCAATAATTTTTAAATGTTAGAATGGATAGGGGATAGAATAAATTTTTCGTACAAAGAATTTTTTTCGTAATTTTTCATTCCATCCTTGTGATTAGACCCGTCTGTGTGGTGAGACCTTAAAAGCAAATTTGCAGCCCATATTGTTTTTAAATCAAAGTCCATTTGGACGTATTTTAAGGTTTCGTTTGCGCCGTTCTGAACATGTACACGTTAAAGAAAAAGACTTAATACAGGGTGACACAACTTTTTTTTACCTTTTGTTTTCGTCATAACTCGTTGTTATTGCAACCTTTTTAATACAGCTATATGTTCGTTGGAAAGCCCTTGATTTACAATTTCGTTTAAAAAAAAGAGTGGCTCTTTATCTCAAAAATGAGCGAAGTTATGCCCAGTTTAAATGAGACCACCGAAATCAACAAATCTATGCAACAAAAACAACGAAATTCAACCACAAATTCTTTTATTGGCCTCGCTCATACTCCATTTCAAATTTCAGAAATGTAAATAAAATTGAAATTTTAGATGATTTCAATTTCAAAAACGCTTTCATAGTCGTGGAAATTGAAATTGAAATAATTTCTGAAATTATTTCAGTTCCTTCTATTTCATTCTGAAATTGTCTTTGAAATGCAAAAAATTTGCATTTCATAAATTTTTCAAGACAAATTTGAAATGTTTTGTTGATAAATGACTTATTTCTGAAATCATTTCAGAAATGTGACTCGAAATACTGAAATGCGTTCTGAAATATCGGTTTTCGGTCTTACTTTTGTTTCGCAATTTTTTTCGTGCCCAGCTTTGTATTTGTTGTAAATGGCTTTATTGATATTTTGGTTACCTGCTCTCAGTTTAGGAAAGAATTGCTCTACATATTGCACTCGTTCTCTGGCTGCTGTACGAAGATGACGAAACTGAACGCCGATACTACGTAAGGCCTGCTCATTATCCGGTGATTCATAACAATTTCGAAATGTTCTACAGGTTGATTTAGAGTTTATTTCTGAAGTTACAATTGCTAGTCACTATTCTTTTAATTGCAGGTACTACTACTCCGCCGACCCAAAGGATATGCAGGACTTCTCCGCCTCAATCGAGAAGAATTTGATCAGTTGCATGCCCTTATCAAGGATCTCCTCGCTCACAGTCAGAGTCACAAGCGGCCAATCAGCTCAAAAAGAAAGACTTGCCGTGTTTTTAAGGGTTGTTTCACAAATATTATCGTTATCTAGAACAATGAGAAGTTTAGATTTATGGCTCACGGTATCCCGCTGTCCGCGCTTGAGCATGAGTTTGCCATCGGGAGCAGCATCGTGTCCGGGAATCGTCAGAGAGGTATCGCAAGCGATAATGATCAAATTGAAGCCTATTTATCTACCGACACCGACAAAGGTTGTTTGGAAGTTTTCGTACTTTACAAGTTGCTCAGTTTACCTGTTTAGGCAAATTGGCTTGATAACGCACAAGAATTCGAATACCGTCACGGTTTCCCGCATGCATGTGGAGCGATAGATGGCAAGCACTTTTGGGTGAAAGCGCCATCAAATACCGGTGATGTGTATTTCAACTATAAGGTAAAATTAAGTTAATTATAAGCTCTGAATAAGAAGTACTTATGTAGGGACATTTCTCAGTCGTGATGCTTGCTCTTGTGGATGCTAGTTCTCGATTCGTTCTTGTTGACATAGGTGGAGCTGGTCGAAATTCTGGTGAGCACGATTTACGTAATAATTATATCAATATAATTTGTGTATCATGATGGTTCTTCTAGATTCTTCGCTTTATCTTAGTTCCCGGATCAAGACATTCATGGAATCAGCTGAGTCGGATTTTCCGGGACCCAGATTACTAGATCCTGTTGGAAGACTGCCTCATGTTGTGCTTGCTGACGGTGGATTTGCACTTACAGATTATGTAATGACGCCTTTCTCGGTCCCTGCATGTACAAGCCGACAAAAGATTCACTACAACATGGTGCTTTCCAAGTGAGTTCTAGATATATTTTCTTACCTCTACATCGATGATTATTTGTCCTTCTTCAGGGGACGTTACGTTGTTGAAGGAGCTTTTGGGCAGTTGGTTGCTCTGTGGCGCGTGTTCCTGCGAATTCTAGAAGTGCAACAGCCTGAAAATATCATACTCTGTGGTGTGCTGCTCCATAATTTCAAAAAGCCAGATGTGGAACGAACCGACGAACCGTTACTAGCGATCGACATCACTAAATTTCATGCCGTCTCCCACAGGTCTTTAAATTGCATGGGATCCCAAATTTGTTGACATTAAGTTACTGTAGATTGCTCCTTTTCTCGATGGTTTTGGACCTAGAAGTCAGTTACTAAAAAGTGGAGTAAAATAAATAGGGTGCACCAAAGGGGATACAAACCTCCGACCCTAGGCGATGCGTATAAAGAACCTTCCTCTTAACGCCTTTTGCATTTCTGAGATTATTTTAGAAATTTGAAACTGAAATTGAAATTTGAAACTGAAATTGAAATTGAGACGTGAATTTGAAATTTCGCATTTCAGATTTCAATTTTGATTTCAATTTCAGGAAGTATGAACGGGGCCATTGGATTGGTTCATATGCACTGTACATAATATTTTCGCATGGGTTTCAAACTTTTTTATTCACGTTCATTACCACTTTACTAACTGATAGGTTTCACTATCAACATTTTATTAGAAAAATCGGAGTGAAATCGGTTGATGGGTTGCAAAATTATAATTTCGCTGCGCAAATTTCGATTTCGAAACCCCATCAAACAATTTCACTCCGATTTTTCTAATACAATTTTGATAGTGAAACCCATCAGTTAGTAAATTGATAATGAAGCTGAATAAAAAAGTTTTAAACCCATGCGAAAATGTTATGTACAGTGTGTAACCACCTGCGAACTTGTGGACCAGCGCAATATCTGGTCTCAATGCTCCTTCTATTTCTTTCTATGCAGGAATCGAGGCGCCGTCGAGGCACCATTTCTTGCGGAAGCTGACCCATTTCTTCGATGATCTTTTCACGCAAAGCATGAAGATTTGCTTGAGGCTGATCCGTGTAAACCCTGCTCTTCACATAACCCCAACAGAAAAAATCCATCCAGGTTAAGACAGGAGACCTAGCAGGCCATCTGATTGATGCAGGATCTCTACCAATCCACCGATTCGGAAATTGTTGATTGATATGATTGATTGATAAAATTGATATGATATTGCTCACCAATTTATTTCATTGATATGATATTGATGTGATAATAATCGGGAAATTTCTGGCTGATGTGATGCTGATATGATGAATACGGTTGGCAAGGGTAGTCTTGAAACGACTTGCAGACTAGTTGCTGGGTTTGACAGCACTGTTTCAACAGGCTGTAAAATCTTCATTTTCAGCATTTCAAAAACCTTTTGAACTATTTTACGCAGAACGGCAACATCTACAGAACAGTTCAAAAACAAATTCTGAAGTGCCCAAAATGAAGATTTTACAGTCTGTTGAAAAAGTGCTGTCAAACCCAGCAACTAGTCGGCAAGTCGTTTTAAGACTACCCTTGCCAACCCTAATGATGAACCAATAAAAAACGAGGCTTTGAGTAATACAACAGGGAAAAATATTCCTGTTTTCAGGACCTGGTCATAAAAAGGTGAGATGACAATATGAATAAGAGGAATAAGAGTCTTTATTGATCGTGGGAACAAGGGGGATTCAGGAATTAATTTTTTGCTTGATGTGATGATCATTGAAAAATTTTAGGGTGATATGGTATAGATGTGATATGAAAAACTTTTTTCCAAATGTGATGTGATAGTGATGTGTGTCCTCCGTCAGATCATATGATATCAGCATCATATCAATATCATATCAGTTCTATATCATATTTTCTGATATCAAAATAACACTGGTCCCCAGCTAAAACGCCTCACATTAGGGTATTCTACCTCCTTTTAGTCACTATAGCTGAATCATTGCATTTCAGTGTCAAACGCAAAAGAGTATCCACTACTAACGAGTCCACCGCCAATTCCCCAGCATCTGCACCCACACCCAAGAGAGCAAAAAATCAGAGCAAAGAGGAAACAATACCCTGGCCGCACCCATTCAGCAGTTCCAATCAACAACAGCTGCAACTAGTACATACACCAACTCAGCCAACTACATCCAAAACCTGTGAAAACCAAAATAGCCAGCTTGTGAAATCTGCACCAGTGAAATGTCAATTTCAGGAGACTTTGAGGCCAGCAATACAACCACAGGAAATTTTTGAGAGGGAACCAGTAGTTTCTGCTACTCCACAAAATGTACCTGATACAGCTACTGAAAACAGCTCGCATCAATCTGAAGTGATTGAAAATAGAACTAATGATAGTCATCCAATTGAAAGTATTGCAAGATTTTGTGAGTTTTTTTTTAATTTTTGGTGTATTTTGCTGATTTTCTGAGAAGTACTGGTGAATTAAAAAAAAATCTTATTTTTTCACGGTAGCCTCTTGCCTTACCGAGTTCTGGATCCAGCAAAAGACACATTCTAAAAATGATTGGAAGTGTAACTTCTTCCTCTTCCGGGTCCTTTTTAAATTATCAGGTCATACGGAAAGTATTGACACAAAATTTCAAATCCTTGTATCTCGCTCATTTGTTAACATTTTGTGGCAATCTTTTTTTTGTTTTGTAGCCCTGAGTCTACTCTACCTCCGTTGTTTATAGAAAATGAAAGTCAACGTACACGTCCGCCATTGCATGCTGTTTTTGTTCGACCTTGGAAAGGGAGCAGATGAAGCTACAGACGACATTTGTAAAGCATATGGAGAAGGAGCCATCAGCAGGGAAACGGTTTTCCGTTGGTTTAAAAGGTATCAGAGAACACCAAATTTAAAAGTCAGTATAAAATTTCCCGTCAATCACAGATTTCGATCCGGAGATAAAGAATTGAAAGACAAACCTCGAAGCGGTCGCCCAAGCGAATTCGACGAAGGAGCATTGAAAGATTTAGTGGAATCCGAGCCCCGTTTGACGGTCGACGAATTGGCAGAGAGGATGGATGCACCACACACAACCGTTCAAGATCATTTGGTGTCAATAGGAAAAGTGAGCAAGCTGGGAAAATGGGTGCCACACAATCTTTCCGACTCAAACAAGGAACAGCGTCTGACAATCGCCACTTCACTCTCTTTGCTCTTTCCTATTTTGTTGAATGATTTGTTTATTGTTGAATAAAGTTCAGTTATTTCCCATAGAGTAGACTCAGGGCTACAAAACAAAAAAAAGATTGCCACAAAATGTTAACAAATGAGCGAGATACAAGGATTTGAAATTTTGTGTCAATACTTTCCGTATGACCTGATATTTTACAATTCTGACATTAGTGTTTCTAATGAAACTTTTAATTCTGCCCATTTTTTGTACGCGGTAAACAGTGATGTATAATCGCGATTTCTCGCTCTGGATCTGGCTCTGAGTTCTCAACTTGAAAAAGTTAGCTCCGAAACTGGCTCTGAGCTCTTAATTAAAAAAATTGCTCCGGCTCTGGCTTCTGCTCGGAGACTGAATTGTACATCACTGACGGTAACACTGGACTGTGAACCAGAATCGCCCAAAAACGGCACTAAAATATGTTAAGATAAGTAATATGAAATAGGTCATGATTGGAGGGGGGATTTACAATTGAATAGCACCTTTTTCAATTCCCCCTGTAGTACAAATTTTTGTTTCAGCTGAGTTTGTGGTGGAGGCCGTTCAAAGGATAGCTTGGAGGTATCCAGAAAGAGTTGTTAAATTGTCAAGGAGCATCACTGAAATCATGCGCAAGATTGAGTTTGAGTAACTTGGTAGCGAACAAAATGGAAATTGAATAAGCGAGATTGTTGTGGTCTTCGTTCATAATTTTCAGTTGTAATGATACATAGACACCTAATAAATACTGATATATAAATGCTTTGTGTATACAGTCAAAGCTCTATATAACGTTCGCCCTGGGCTTCAGGTGAACGTTATGTAGAGCTGAACGTTATGAGGGGTGATCGTTATATAGAGCGTCAACTCTCGAAGAAGCCTTGGCTGAACGTTACAAAGAGAGTTTTCAATAGATTTTGTGCAAATTATTGCGAGAACATTTCAACAACAAATTTCTCTTTAGCGACATAATAATCGGTAAGTGGTTTCTGTTTTATTTTTATCAATTGTTCTTCGGCCAGAAAGTCACCCTATTTGTCAAACAGATGAACCATTTTCGTATCAGTAGCCTTAGCTTCAGAACGACGGCAAAGGCTCTTAATTAATTTCCATGACATCAGTTGGTTTTCATTGGCCTCTTTCGCTTCGGTTCTCAAAATATTTGCTGCGATTTCAGCCAAAATCAATGTTTTACCAGTTGCCAGGTGCTTGTCCACAGCCAGATAGTCTGCAAGCTTGCCTCACGCATTGTTGCTTGCTTAAAGTTTCGCCCAGAGTCGGTCTATTTAGCAACAATCTATTAAAGGACCCTGTCTCTTCCTCATCATGGCAATGTCAGAGATTTGAATGAGCGCGGGACCACATAAATTTTGGCAATAATTTTTTGAATTACTCTTTTGTTTGCATTTTAAATCTTAAATGTTATGTTCCATTCGATATAAGTCACATTTTGACAGTGACAGTTGTGGAGCAGTGAATGTCGGGTAACTTGTCCAAATTGTTCTAACTTTTGAACAAATTTATAAATTTATTTTCTGAACAATAAATGCAAACAAAAAACAGTTCCAAAATATTATTGACAACATTTGTGAAACTTTCAAATTGCCATGATTAGGAAGAGAGAGGACCCTTTAAAAAATGATTTAGAACTACTGTCAACTGTAACATTGTGCTGGCTGAAATAAAGGATCGGCCAAAGTCCGACTGACGGAACGCCAAGACTGTTAGAAAATTTTTTGGGTGAAACAAAGTATTGGTTCAAAAAGAAGTTTGGCCATCAGACGTTCGGTGAGCTTCTTATCACTTATATTTTCACAACCTAGCGAAAATTTTTTGGCTGAAACAAAGTATTGGTTCAAAAAGAAGTTTGGCCATCAGACGTTCGGTGAGCTCCTTATCACTTATATTTTCACAACCTAGCGAAAATTTTTTGGCTGAAACAAAGTATTGGTTCAAAAAGAAGTTTGGCCATCAGACGTTCGGTGAGCTCCTTATCACTTATATTTTCACAACCTAGCGAAAATTTTTTGGCTGAAACAAAATATTGGTTCAAAAAGAAGTTTGGCCAAAAATCGATCGGTCTACTCCTTATCACCTATATTTTCACAACCTAGCGAAAATTTTTGGCTGAAACAAAGTATTGGTTCAAAAAGAAGTTTGGCCAAAAATCGATCGGTCTACTCCTTATCACCTATATTTTCACAACCTAGCGAAAATTTTTTGGCTGAAACAAAGTATTGGTTCAAAAAGAAGTTTGGCCAAAATCGATCGGTCTATTCCTTATCACCTATATTTTCACAACCTAGCGAAAATTTTTGGCTGAAACAAAGTATTGGTTCAAAAAGAAGTTTGGCCAAAAATCGATCGGTCTACTCCTTATCACCTATATTTTCACAACCTAGCGAAAATTTTTTGGCTGAAACAAAGTATTGGTTCAAAAAGAAGTTTGGCCAAAAATCGATCGGTCTACTCCTTATCACCTATATTTTCACAACCTAGCGAAAATTTTTTGGCTGAAACAAAGTATTGGTTCAAAAAGAAGTTTGGCCAGAAAACGATTGGCCAGTTTCCCCTCACCAAAAAACGTGATTTTTGAATTGGGAAACCGGTTTTTGAAGAAAATTTTTTTGTCTAAATTTGACCAAATTTTTCCTTTTAGACATTTTGGTGATTTTATCTCCTCTAAACGATACGTTTATAACCAAACAACCAAACTATAACAATAACCAATCTTTATTCGCATCGGATCCTTACAGATTTCATGCAGTCGAATCAGATTCAGAGAAATAAAGAGCTATAACAACGCAATAAATTTGCTTAAACAAAAGCAAGAGCAAAACAAGTACACGACCGAAAAAACAAAACAAAAAAGAAAATTTTGGTCAAATTTAGGCAAAAAAAATTTTCTTCAAAAACCGCTTTCCCAATTCAAAAAAACACGTTTTTCACATAACAGCTTAAATCGTCTAAGAAACGTGTTAAAACTGGATTCTAAGTTATGCGATAAAACGGAGTTTAGCCCGTCTCACCCTGTGCTTGATGTATGTCTAATACAAGCACTGTCTCTCATAAAAAGACAAATACGAAAGAAAAAGTAACAGAAATCGTGCAGAGAACATGCCAAGAACATCAGCATCCCTCAGCATTATTAAAGATAACTTCAAAAAAAGTTGAACCGTAAGTGGATCAACCACTATGCTGGGTGCCAAGAAAAGTTCGGCATTCAGACAACACTACTTAAGTTTACTTAAGTTACTTAAGTTAGTTATAAAACTTCATTAAAAATCTTTGATGGGTTTCGATGGATTCGAAGTTTTAACATAAAAATCTTAAAATTTGAAACCCACCCAACAATTGTATAGAAATTTTTTGAAACTATTTTCAATTCCGACAAATCATCAAACCCCATTTCAACCCATCAAAGAATTTTATTGTAATATTTATAATTGTGCTTGTTTTGGACTCATCGGTTAGAAGTGATGGCCGCTTCGGTCGGGGCCCATATTATAATACCGTGATAAATGGGATACCATGGTAAATTACCATGGTATTTTACCATGGTAACCACGGTAAGCTTTACCCTTATTATAAAACCATGGTAAGCACTTACAATGGTAAAATTTTTACCACGAGTGGTGGCATGGTAAAAATTTCAAGGTTTTTAAATTTTTTAAACTTTATTAAGACGTGAAAGAAGAATAAATGCTATATTTTAACGACTAAACTTATATAAATATTTACATATTTATTGAAAAAGCAAAATAAGATCAGTAATTTCTTATAATACCTTACCAAGGTAAATTACTATGGTTTTTACCTTGGTAATTTACCATGATTATTATAATACGGGCCCTGGTGGTCGGACTTTTCCGACAACCGAATACGTTAAGCTTCTGTGCGTATCTCAAGCTTACGCCTGGCGATTCAAACTAGCCACAGCAACAAACACACGTGATACTATTAATAAATTAAAATTAATTTATGCATATAATTATTCATATCACAACCAAAACTGCAATGTCCCACACCAGGGGTGGGACGGAAGACAAAAAAGTCGGAACAAAAATAGGAACCGGAAGAAAAAAAAATTCAAAATCTTAAGTCGGAAATCGGAAGGAAAAAAGTAGAGACAGAAAAGTGCCTTCGGGGCGGGTTTCGGGTTGGGGTTTTACTCTGTTGTACTGTTCGGGGTCGGGGTTCTCAAGGTCTTTCGGGGCGGGCCCCGCGGGGCCCCGAGCCTAATTGCGGGGTTTTTTCTATCGTTATTCTGAAGTCTCACATGGGACGAAGTAATTTTCTCCTCACTGCTAAAAACGAATAAACAACAAATAAATGAACTTGAAAAAAATGAAGAAAACGGTATTCTTTTATTACCTTTTTTTGCTAAAATCGGGGCCCCGAAAATTCGCGGTCTCATACAAATTTCGGGGTCGGGGTTTTGAGAAAACTTCGAACGGGGTTTCGGGTCCGGGTTTTGACCCAAAATCGGCTCGGGCGGGTCGGGGACCCGATCGGGGCCCCGACCCGTTTCTGTCTCTAGAAAAAAGTACCGGAAATGGGAAGACGGAAATCGGAATTCCGTCCCACCCCTGTCCCACAGCACCTTATTCAGTGCACAAAAAGTAGCCAAAGCACCAAGTAGAGCACCAAACTCCAAACAGCCAATTTCAATAGTACTCCAGTAGTAGTTCCACTGAATTGACTCAAACTTGGGTACTCTACACTGTGCAATTGAACAGTCATATCCACACTCAACGACATTACTGAGGCTCTAGAACTGGCGCAGACTCCAGGCAAAAAGCACTTGGTGGACTCTTTCTCATTGTTGGATGGCTCTTGTTGTATTCGGCCATAGGAGAAGTCATAGGAGCGCTGAGGTAGCACTTCCACTGAAGTAACAAACGAGGAATGGGCTTGAGCCTGCCAATACAAGGGGTACTTAAGATTGTGAGTGTCGTAAATGGCCACACTGCCGCTCATGGTGCCAATACAGGTGTAATTGCCACATTCACTGCTGGCTAGACATGATATGGTCTGAAAGCTTTTGAATTTATTGAGTTTTGATATTTATATTTGTTGACGGACAACCTCATTGCAGGCTTTCTGCAGAGATATCAGATGACAAGCCTTTTCCTGTTTGCTGTAGGCCCACAGAGCTAGATAGGAGATTTCTTTGGAGGTGCGCACGCGTTGGTTGTAGGCCACGATGAAGATGGCATTTTCACCCGTCTTGTCCAATGGCAGGAATTTGAGGGATCGGATCTGAAAACGCTTTGATGATGCCTCATATTAAAGCAAATAAAATTTTTTTTTGAAAGCGATAAATTCAATTGCATTTTGGTGTTTTGATTGTAACATTTTAAAGGGGCGACACCAAAAAATAAATCTAGAACGTTTCTTAAGAATGCGATGCTTAAAATTGACACCACCACCCCAGGAAACAGACCTCAGGTTAGCGGTTTAAAATCTGAATAAGAATGAACAATGACCTGGTCATGCCGAAAAATGAATTTTTTTATGTCAGTTTTGTAGCAAAGTAAGCAAAACATTTCAGAAGTCCAGAACCGTTTCAATTTTTTGTTTTCACTCAACAATCGGCTGAATTGAATCTGAGCTCCCCCCAGTCAAATGAGCTTGGGGGACCAAGGAAAATTTTTTATACCAATAGTTTTTTTGTATAAACATGATTAAAAAATGTTTTTTGAGGCTTTAGATGAGAAAATAATGCAGTCAAAAATTTTCGAAAAAAAATTTGCCTTGGTCCCCCAAGCTAATTTACTGGGGGGCTCAGGTTCAAGTGCTCCCAACAATCTTCGAGAAGAAAGCATTTTAAGTTAGTCAATTATGCGGTAATCCACTTTTTGACTTATTAGATTCAAATGTCTATCGCTTTTCCCAAAATCAATCAACTGACCAGTAATTGCACACGCCATCGAATTTTTCTTGCTTAATTGTTTTCAAACTTAAAACTCTAAGGTGGGTCACGCTAAAGAAACTTAAACCCATTTGTGTGTTTTACCAGGGGCTTTACCTGGATTTTCACACGCAAATTTTTCAAATTCTTGAAATCGTCAAAAGTTGTATTTAATAAAAAATGCATTTGAAGCTTCAAAAGCAGAAGGTTTTTGCCCGTGGCATTAAAATTTATTCGATTATGTGTTGTATCTCATCAACAAAATATCAGAGCACGAATGATCCCACATCACTCCTTTTATCAAAAAAATGCATTGCTACGACTTCTCCTGCCGATAAGGTTGGCAAGGGTAGTGTTAAAACGACTTGCCGACTAGTTGCTGGGTTTGACAGCACTTTTTCAACAAGGTGTAAAATTTTCATTTTGGGCATTTCAGAAATTTTTTTTGAATTTTTTTTGTACATTTTGCTGTTCTACATATAATATTGGGTTGATGCATAAGTCCTGCAACAACCCCAAAGTGACTTGCACTTTTTGATGGGTTGCAAAATATTTTTATTTATAAAATATACAAATAAATTTTCGTAGGTTTCACAATTGACCTTTTTCTGCTAAAATTTTAATAAGTGAAACCCATAAAAAAATTTTCGCATATTTTATAAATAAAAATATTTTGCAACCCATCAAAAAGTGCAAGTCAATTTGGGGTTTTGTCAGGACATGCATTAACCCAATAATCCAAGAAAATATTCTGAAGTGCCGAAAATGAGGATCTTATAGCCTGTTGAAAAAGTCCAGCAACTAGTCGGCAAGTCGTTTTTAAACTATCCTTGACAACCCTGCAGGCTGACTATTTATGATTTGAACAATGCAGGAAAAAGAAATGAATAAGTTGTGTAAAACTTTTTGGTACTTTATACGGTTCCCCTCACCCATATCGAAATTTTTTCAAAAACAGGTTTTAACCATTTCTAAGCAATTCTTACACGCTAAAACCGATAAAAACGTTGTTTCCGACCACTTTCCATCAAAAATTTTGACTTTTTTAGATTTTCTACCTGCCTGCCTTCGGCAGGCAACCTACTTCAACAGGAAGCCCCTTTGGTACCCCCCATGGTCCGGGCCAAGGGCTGACCCTCTATATACCAAGAAATATATATCTATATCTCTTGAAAAAAGAGCTGCCTGCTTGCAATGTAGAAGGGGTATAAAAAAGATTAAAATTAACATTGCAAGGCTGGGGAAAATACTACATTGCTGCTACTATTGTGAAATTTTGTTCTTTTGTTAGGGCTTGGAATAATATGCAAATAATTTAACTGAATTTTTTATAAGCATTTTTACATTTATATTTTCAGTGGTTTTTTATTGGTTAAATTTCCTTGATATATTTCTTGATATATAAAGGGTCAGCCCTTGGCCCGGACCATGTACCCCCAAAGGGGCTTCCTATTGAAGTAGGTTGCCTGCCGAAGGCAGGCAGGTAGAAAATCTAAAAAAGTCAAAATTTTTGATGGAAAGTGGTCGGAAACAACGTTTTTATCGGTTTTAGCGTGTAAGAATTGCTTAGAAATGGTTAAAACCTGTTTTTGAAAAAATTTCGGTATGGGGGGGAACCGTATAAGTACCAACTTTTTTTTTCTTATTTACGACTATTTTCGAAAAGAGGTGCCTTCATATGAAAAAATATAAAGGTTTTGTTTTATTTTAAATTTTGCAATTTTTACATGTGATTATGGAGCCAAGTTTTGATCAAGTTCAAACTTGTACAGAAGTAAAAGTTGGCTAAGAAAAACATCAATATCAAAATTACTAAATTTCTTCAGAGAATCACCTGAAAATTGAAATGAAATAGAAAACTAAGCAATTTTTTTCGATTTCTTTTCCACCTTCATTTTTCAGACATTCTTTGAAAAAATTTAGTAATTCTGATATTGATGTTCCTAAGCCAACTTTTACTTCTGTACAAATTTGTCTGACATTGAAACACCCGATTGTAAACAAAATATGGCTCTAAAATGACATTAAAAAGTGCAAAATCTGAATTGTCCATTTCGTGTCCAGACTACCTCGCTTTTATTTTTGTTGAAACGCACGAGACTACTTTTTTTCTCTAAAAAAACCGGGAATACTTTTTTCTGCCCTAAATATACTTTTTTGTCCCAAATCTGCTTTTATTCCAATGTAGGTTCTTTAAACTTTTTCTAAAGATTAAATTAAAGCTTGTGGCGCCTACCTTAAAAGCATCCCGCAATTCCGGTATATTTTTGAGCACAATCAACGGAGTAGCATCAGAAGTGTCATAGAAAGAAGTTTGCTTGCTGCGAATAGCAGCCAGCACTGACCCACAGCAAGACACATCCAAATCGTCCACCAATTCACTGCCAGTGTTAATCTCCAGCTCCGGAGGCTCCTTTATTTCTTGCAATTGCTTGTTGCTGTTTTCAGCTGTCTGTTCAAGCGGCTTCACTTTTTCTTGGAATAGCCATGAGACATTCCACACCCTCACAGTTCCATCTGAACCACCTGTGGCCATCCATAATGTGTTTTTGAAGAAGTAGAGCTTGACACATTTCTGAAATTGCAAAAGAACATTTTGTGGATTTATGGATTTTTTCAAGTAAATTGATACCTGATATGGGTCTTTTGAGCTGTTGTCTGTTTTCAGCCTGCAAACAGATTGGAAGTCAAATGATAAGGCGGCATCATTGTTGTTGTCATCGCTAGTGGCTTTATTCATGCTGAATCCATTCACTTGGTACAGACTGCAGTACTGAAACTTTGGAATGCACTTTGAAATAATATGACATGGGTAGTAAATAGTCGAACAACCGGACCGGTCGATTAACCAAATTAGTCGGTCAAATAAAAAAACCAGGTACAGCAAATTTTTAAATTAATTAACGACGAAATTAAAAAAGCGGGATCAGACCAGATGCAGTCCAACTTCAATATAACGACACCCAATAAGTTCGTTCCTTAAGTGGGTTCGACACTTTTCCCCTGCCATTTGTTTCTGAAATTGATAAAGAGATTTGACTGTGACCATCCGACAGAAAAGGCGCATTCAAAAACCGGGTTTGAAAAAGGCAGAGTTTTTTTAAGTGACCGGTACAAAAAATCAACGCAGGACTTTTTGACAACCCTAAACCTTGATTCACTTAGTTCTAATTACTAACCGAACCCCTTAGGGATTTCAAGAATCACGGTAAAAAACCCGAAAAAAATTCACGGAGTTAGTTTTTTTTTGTGTGACAAAGGGAAGGGAAACCAGCTAGAAGCCATTTACCGTATTTTCTCTAATTTAACGGCCCCCAGAGGGTCGAAATTAAAATTTACCGGCACTCTCTAATTTACCGGCCCTCTCCCTATGGCTGTTTCATCCAGTGCTTGAAAAACAAATTTTAGAAATTTTTTATCTTTGTTTTTGTCGAAATGTTCTTCTTGAGTCTGTTCTGCATTCTTATTTCGCTTATTGATTTAGTTATCCCAATAGATCGAATTTCGGCTAACTATAATTCTGACAGTGATGGAGGATAGTCACTAGCGTTAGGAGTGCCTTATAATGGGGTTGCCCAAAAAGTGGTTTTAACCACTTTTTGGGCGTTTTAGCTGCTAAAACGTGTAGGAAACATGTTTTTAGAAAAAAAAATTTTCACCAAAAATCGAGTTTTTGCCTTGGGGGACTAAGGTAAAGGGTACTGGAGGGTATCTGGATACTTTAATTTTTATATACATGAGAGTATTCTACCCCATTTTGGTCACTGGATCTGAGCAAAAAGACTCTCTAAATGCATTTTCAATCAAGAGTCTTGCTCGGAATTATGTCTAAGGTAAGTGAGTGCGCGCATCTCTAACCAACCAAGCCCCCTGCGCCCCCGAAGGGGGCTTGGTGGCTTGGGGTTGAGATGCCCACACCCACATACCTTAGACACAAATCACTCGAAAGTGACTCTGGATGCATAAAAATGTATACATACCAGAGTTTTTTTTCTGCGGTAGGTCCCAGTCAACAAAACTATGTTCAAATTTCATCTTTTTAGGGAATCTAGATACCCTCCAGTACCCTTTGGGCTTTACCTTGGTCCCTTAAGGCAAAAAGTCGATTTTTGGTGAAAAGTTTTTTTTTCTAAAAATGGTCGACCGGGCCCTAAAAACATGTTTTCTACACGGTTCAGCAGTTAAAACGCGCAAAAAGTGGTTAAAACAACTTTTTGGGCAACCCCATTATAAGGCACTTTAGCCCCACTAGCAAAGAAGTCAGGAAAGCGTAAAGTCTACACCACGTTGCTGTTCTTCGTTCAAGTTGGAAGTTGTGCGGCACTCGAAGCAGTCTTCTATTCACTCGGCTAGCAAAAAGTACAACATCAGCAGAGTTTGCATTCAGGATTGGAAGAAACAAGAAAACCAACTTTACTTAAGTTAGTGCTTTTCTGTTTACTTGCACCGAGAAGTATTTTCTTTAGGGAATCTTCGCAAGACAGGAAAATAGCATATTTTCGGAGCTGGTTGTCAATAAAAATAACCTTCATAGAATTAGACAGTGATCTTGCAGTGTAATTTCAAAACGACAAATTTTTAGTTACTTGTCATTTTGTGGTGTCAGTTGTCATGTTGTTTGTCATTTCTGAACCATAGTTTTTACAATAACCATCCCAGAATCATTAGCTATTTTTTATAATTATTACATACCTCCTACTCACAACCTCGTCTACATCTGATACATGGTTTGCTTGTTTTAAGACTGTAAAAGTAAAGGCTTCATAAAGCTCTAAAGGCTCTATAAGCAATCGCAGTCTTGAAAAATATATTCCTTGTCCCCCTATTGTTTTTATTTGCAATTTTTTTTTCTAAAAATCTCAAAAACTACTTATGCTTATAACTACGTTCAAATTTCATCTTTTTAGCGGTTTCAGGGGTATCCACGTACACTTTTTCTGGTGGTTGACCTTGGTCCCCCAAGGCAAAAAGTCAAATTTTGGTAAAAAAAACTTTTATGCTACGTAAAAATGTTACGTACTTTTAAGAAAATGAATAGAGTCAAGCTTGGATAAAAAAGCATTTAGACGATAAGGAGACACAATAATAATTGTGCTAAATGAGTAATGAAAATGATGCAGATTATAAAAAGTTTATTTTATAAAACGCTAGTGAATAAAAAGTATTTTTTGAAAAACCTACCATTGTAAAAATTGCTATTGCAAAAAACGTACTTTTTTAAAAACCACCATTGCGAGTCTTGCTAGTGTTCGAGAAGAAAGTTGCGAATATGTTTCTTGTGTTGTGACACACCGAAAGAAAGAAAAAAGAAAATCAAAGGATATCAATCAAACCAATCAAGGAAGAACCCAAAAATGACGGAGTTTTGAACAAAAAGCAGGTATCAGGTATTGTTTTGGCCTCCAACTCAGCCGGAGTAGTTATTCAACCGTGCGTTGATGGTGTTGTTGCATAGCCAACAGCCTGAGCATCATTTTGATACCACAATTGTACATAAAAAATGGCGTAAAAATTAGGGTATGCACTTAGGGGGATTTGAACCCGTAGGAATTCGTTGTCAGTGTTGTGCCCAAAAACGTGTTTTGACCACTTTTTCAGTCGTTCAAGCATGATTAAAGTGTAGAAAAAGAGTTTTTAGGTGGGGCTCGATAATTTTTCAAAAAAAAATTTTTTTGACCGAAAATTGACTTTTCCACCAACATTTAAAACTATTGGGTTGGTCATAAGTTCGCGAGTGCTTATACGTAACAGCCCATACTTATATTAAAATTTTAAATGAAAATTGGCACTCCATTACTTGCTGGGTTTGAAAATCGAAATTTTGACTACACAATTTACGACTTGAAACCCATCGGTTAATTAATAATCGTTTGCTCGACATGATTTGTACCTCAGTGGGGTTGGCAAGGGGAGTATCAAAATGACTTGCCGACTAGGTGCTGGGTTTGTGAGCACTTTTTTAACAGAGTGTAAAATTTTCATTTTTGGTATTTCAAAAATTTTTTTTTGAACTTTTTTTTAGATTTTGCCGTTCTGCGTATAATTGTTCAAGAAAAAATTCTGAAATGCCAAAAATGAGGATTTTATAGCCTGTTGAAAAAGTGCTGTCAAACCCAGCAACTAGTCGGCAAGTCGTTTTAAGACAACCCTTGCCAACCCTGAACCTTAGAGTTCCATGTTGACCATCGCTTTGGCTGAGGAGTTTTTTTTAGATCATATGCTTTGCATTTGCAGATTACCTCATCCTGACCAGCAGCTATCAGATACCTTCCTTGTTCAGCTGTATCCAGAGCAATCACATCCATGTTCATGTTAGAATAAATGGTTGTATCGATCAAACCGGTTTGTTTGGCCTGCAAAACCAATTGACCCTTATCTTGAGCTGATAAATTTCCTAATAGCTGGTTGTTGTAGGTGAGAAGGTAGAGCTGAAAAAAACCAGTCCAATTACATCCCAAAAACATATTAAGAATAAGCCTACGTCAATTTCATTCTTGACCCCTGTCCTTGCAGCCCCTCCTCCTCCAGCCAACAAAAAGTGCCGACTTCCAATAGCTTTGATGGAGTATGGTGGAATGTGGCATTGGGCTATCACTGTTGGTTTGGCCTTGGAGTTGAAGCTGCCCATTTCTAGTGCAACTGAAATATATATTGCAGGACTAGATATTTATTTTCAAAAAATGCTTAAGTTTTGGCATACTGCTGCAGCCAACTGTTTATTTTAGTGGTGTTTTTCATGCACTAATATGAACGAAATATTCTTCAAACATATTTCTACACATATGTTATGAGAAGATCTTTGGTCTTTTTCAACTAATTTGTGATAATTTAACTTAAAAAAATCTTTTTCAATTTTTTCAGTCTATTGTCACTATTTTTCATGTTAACACGTTCCCAAATTTTTTTATCAATTGCACAAGAGATACTAAAAAATAAGACGATTTACGTTCATATTCATTTTTTCGATCCATCTTTACCATAGTTGCACGGGCGCCGGGTGGCGCCACTATAATATATGTTCAATATATGTTCCAGACCAGTGTTGTTCCGGCGCCGGCGCTGCCCCGGCAAAAAACAGCGCCGACCCGGCGCTGTTTTTTAACCAACTATGGCTCCGGCGCTGTTTCCGAAATTTTACTGTCCAATATTAAAAACCCAATTTTTCTCGCAACCCTTTGCTTTTTTTATGGAGGCGCTCGGCGCCGGCGCTGGGGACTTTCAAAGCTTTCAAAGCTAGCTTTGTGGTTTTACCAATGCCAGCCACTTCAGAATCAGTTGAAAGATTATTCTTACAGCTTACATTTAATACTTAGTGGTCATAAATCCAATTCGGGCCCGAATCTCATAAAATTGAAATGTTTGCTTAATTTTAATCAAAAATTTATGAACATCTAAATGTACCTCTGAATTTTCTGTAAAAATTATGAAACATTATACTTGTCAATATACCTGTCAATAAAAATACAATTTTTTTTAAATATACAGCGAAACCCAAATTTTCATCCCGGCGCTGGCGTCGGCCCCAGCGCCGGCGCCGGCGCTGGGGCAATTTCTTTCAGACGGGAGGCGCCGGCGCTGGGGACTTTTTCAAAAAGAGGTCGGCGCCGGAACAACACTGTTGCAGACCCCAGAAAAAGTGCGTAAAACATTTATTAGTCACAACTTCCATACTTTGGCCTACCCCTAAGCCTAAGGGCTAAGCCTAAACTTGCTGTTCCAAAGGGTAGTTACAACGATTTTTAGAAGGTCTGATTTGGGGGTATTCTATACTAGCGCCGAAGTTTCTTTTTGATTGAAATAAAGTTTTTGTTTTCGCATTATCTTATGCTGTTTTTTCATCATCAACTACCTATTTAAGTTCTCTTTTTTAAAGCAGAAGAATTTTTTTAAAGAACTAATTTTTTAGACTACTCACTACGTGTGAACACATCCAATAAGTACTATCCGACAATATGGACGGAATCCCAAGAATCACTATGATCGGTAGAACAATTTTAAAATACCGTATTTAGTCTAATAGAAGCACATGTGCGTCTATTTTTTAGATTCCCAATACTTTTGAAATTATCAATTAAAAATAGCCCTAACTCTGAAATCTTAGTCAAAAAAAGGGGGGCGAGGGGGTGCGTCTATTAGAGACTGTGCTTTTATTAGAGTAAATAAGGTATATAATAAATTATTTAAAAAGTTTTGAAATTTAAAAAATCAGGCCAATATTTTATGGCAAGAAACTTATCCTTGCTGCTGGTAAAATTTATTTGTTGCCATTTTGCAGCCATTTCGAAAATACTTCCGAAATCCTTCAAAAAAAATTTACTGGCTTTTGGGACATACTTAAATTATTATATAACCAGATCAAACATTTTAAAAAGTCAAACCATAAGAGTAGGGTTATTACACAGTTAACTCGAATTTTCAAAAATTTTTGACCTTTTTGATGTTTTTATGTGTACTTTTTTACAAAATTTTGAGTATGTGACCCCGCAACTGAAAGCCTAATTGTACAACTCGAAATTGTTTTTATCAAAATAGATCAATTTTTGTGAACTGAATGAAGAAATTTGTATACCACTATGTAGCCACTGAAATAGTCTTTCAGTTGCGGGGTCACATACTCAAAATTTTGCAATAAAATACACATAAAACATCAAAAAAGGTCAAAAAAATTTGAAAATTCGAATTAACTGTGTAATAACCCTACATAAGAGTCACCAAACTAATTTCTGAAAAGAAAAAAAATGGGAATTTTTTTAGGGACTTCCTGTTAATAAAAAAACTAACATGTATCTTACAAGTTTAGCACCCGACATGAAAATGGCTGATCGACCCCTTCCTGGAAGCTTCGAAAACAAAATCAGAGAAGTAATATTTTTAGTCACTATTAATAAATTCTACTAAACTTGATTAATTTTTAAGTACATTGTGACCCACTACCAAGATGACCCTAGCAAATTCAACGAAGCTTTTAAAGAGATAGACTCAATGCGAAATGTAAGCACAGCCATATTGCACTAAAATATCAATATAGTTGTGTGATTTTGCAGACTATAATGCGAGGCGGTGTAGATGTGGAGTCTGTGTGTGTTATGAAACGTTATTACGGCCAGCTAGTCGGCATCAAAAAGAGATTTCCTATGGAAGAGGGTGACCCTTTGGCTGTGCCTTTTTCTTGGTATGTACCGTAAATACTGTGGCGGTAGTGGGTAGGTTGTGACTGTTATACTCCGGTAGGGTCGAAATTTGCTGCACTTTAGTTTGCATTGAGGTGACGAATTAATTGATCCGTACGATATGCGTAGGTCCACAAAATTCTGTTTTCGGTAAAAGTATAGGTACGAAATCCCGTCCCGGGATCTCGTCGGCTGTTGACTTTCTAATATTTTTGCTCTAACATCTTGTCTGATGCAACAGAGTGGTCTGAGCTCCAAAAATATAGTGGTTCCATTAAGGGCAGACAGAGCGCTGGATCTACCCACTTCTCTAGTCTACGAAGATATCAATTTCGAGTTGTGCTGCATTATGTTCAATATTGGAGCCGCACATGCCCTAATTGCAGCCAGTGAGAGCAGAAATGACTTAGATGTAAATTATTCACATAAAGTATGGTTGAGTTGGTTCACTATATCAGTTTAGAGCATCAAAAACTCGTTTATGCATTTCCAATGTGCAGCATATCCCATCCAATACCTGCGTGACCAGATGGGTTGTGGCAAATACAGTGCTCTAGACTTTGAGCCATCTTTCCTAACCTTCTACCTGAATGTAATGCTTGCTCAGGCACAAGAGTGTTTGTTAGAAAAGTCGATGATTGGTAAGCGTTCTTTTTAAACAAAAAATACTGTATTTCTTCTGATGAGCGCCCTCCCAAAATCCGTATGCTATATACCAAAATGTAGCGCCCATTCCCAGCTACATTTGGGTAAATAACATATGTTGCGTTCAAAAACAAAAACCTGGTATAAAAGGCGGAGAATGAATTTAGGAAATTCCGGCGCTAGTATAGAATACACCCTCATTCTATACTAGGGTAGTTAGTTCTTAGGCTTAGGGGTAGGCCAACTTATGGAAGTTGTGACTAATAAGTGTTTTACGCACTTTTTCTGGGGTCTGGAACATATATGTGGGTGCTCTTTACTTAGGCTTAGGGAAGGCCAACTTATGGAAGTTGTGACTAATAAGTGTTTACGCATTTTTCTGGGGTCTAGAACATATTTTGGGTGCTCTTTACTTAGGCTTAAATTTCCAGCTTATGGAAGTTGTGACTAGTAAGTGTTTTACGCACTTTTCTGGGGTCTAGAACATATATTTGGGTGCTCTTTACTTAGGCTTAGGGTAGGCCAGCTTGATGGTTGTGATTCTAGTAAGTGTTTTACGCACTTTTCTGGGGTCTAGAAAATATATTTGGGTGCTCTTCACTTAGGCTTAGGGGTAGGCCAGCTTATGGAAGTTGTGACTAGTAAGTGTTTTACGCACTTTTTTGGTGGGGTCTGAACATATTTTTGGGTGCTCTTTACTTAGGCTATGTATCCAGCTTATGGAAGTTGTGACTAGTAAGTTTTTACGCACTTTTTCTGGTCAGAACATATATTTGGGTGCTCTTTAGTTAGGCTTAGGGTAGGCCAGCTTATGGAAGTTGTGACTAGTAAGTGTTTTACGCACTTTCTGGGGTCTAGAACATATATTTGGGTGCTCTTACTTATGCCGCAGGGTGGCCAAAATATGGAAGTTGTGACTAAAAGTGTTTACGCACTTTTTCTGGGGTCTAGAACATATATTTGGGTGCTCTTTACTTAGATTTTAGGGGTAGGCCAGCTTATGGAAGTTGTTATTGCAAAGTGTTTTACGCACTTTTCTGAGGTCTAGAACATATATTTGGGTACTTTTACTTAGGCTTAGGGAGTAGGCCAGCTTATGGAAGTTGTGACTAATAAGTGTTTTTACGCACTTTTCTGGGGTCTGAACATATATTTGGGTGCTCTTTACTTATGGCTATAGGGGTTAGGGCCCAGCTTATGGACGAAAAGACTAGTAAGGTTTACGCACTTTTTCTGGGGTCTAGAACATATATTTGGGTGCTCTTTACTCAAATTATTAGGGGTTTAGGAAAGCTTATGAAGTTGTGACTAGTAAGTGTTTTACACGGCTGGAGTTTGATCTGGGGTCTAGAACATATATTTGGGTGCTCTTTACTTAGGCAGGGTAGGCCAAAGTATGGAAGTTGGACTAATAAGTGTTTTACACATTTTTCTGGGGTCTAGAACATATTTTGGGTGTACTTTACTTGGCAGCAGGGTAGGCCAAAGTATGGAAGTTGTGACTAGTAAGTGTTTTACGCACTTTTCTGGGAGTCTAGAACATATATTTAGGTGCTCTTTGATTAGGCTTAGGGGTAGGCCAGTATGGAAGTTGTGACTAATAAGTGTTTTACGCACTTTTTCTGGGGTCTGGAACATATATTTGGGTGCTCTTTACTTAGGCTTAGGGGTAGGCCAAAGTATGGAAGTTGTGACTAATAAGTGTTTTACGCACTTTTTCTGGGGTCTAGAACATATATTTGGGTGCTCTTTACTTAGGCTTAGGGGTAGGCAAAGTATGGAAGTTGTGACTAGTAAGTGTTTACTTTTTCTGGGGTCTAGAACATATATTTGGGTGCTCTTTACTTAGGCTTAGGGGTAGGCAAAGTATGGAAGTTGTGACTAGTAAGTGTTTTACGCACTTTTCTGGGGTCTGGAACATATATTTGGTGCTCTTTACTTAGGCTTAGGGTAGGCCAAAGTATGGAAGTTGTGACTAGTAAGTGTTTTACGCACTTTTCTGGGAGTCTAGAACATATATTTGGGTGCTCTTTACTTAGGCTTAGGGGTAGGCCAGTATGGAAGTTGTGACTAGTAAGTGTTTTACGCACTTTTCTGGGGTCTGGAACATATATTTGGGTGCTCTTTACTTAGGCTTAGGGTAGGCCAAAGTATGGAAGTTGTGACTAGTAAGTGTTTTACGCACTTTTCTGGGGTCTGGAACATATATTTGGGTGCTCTTACTTAGGCTTAGGGGTAGGCCAAAGTATGGAAGTTGTGACTAATGAAGTGTTTGCACTTTTTCTGGGGTCTGGAACATATATTTGGGTGCTCTTTACTTAGGCTTAGGGGTAGGCCAAAGTATGGAAGTTGTGACTAGTAAGTGTTTTACGCACTTTTTCTGGGGTCTAGAACATATATTTGGGTGCTCTTTACTTAAGTTTTAGAAGGCATAAGTTTGGGGGGTATTCTATACTAGGGTAGTTAGTTCCTAGACTTAGGGGTAGGCCAGAGTATGGAAGTTGTGGAAATTTTATGGAAATTTTCAAAATCGGAAGTCGGAAATCGGAAGGAAAAAAGTGTCGTAAATCGGAAGAAATTCAAAAAATTTCTGAAAAAAAATGTTTTAAATTTTTTTCTAACTTATTTATTTTCTTCCGAAATTTCCGAAATTTGACCCATTTTTTCGGAAGTCGGAAATCGGAAATCGGAAGACGGAAATCGGAATTCCGTCCCACCCCTGGGGTCGATTTCAGCAGGATGGATAAGATTCAAATTAAAAATTATCTTTAATTTTATCTGCCCTGCTGAAATCAGGATAGACGGATTAAAGATAATCTTAAACGCGGATAATTTTTAATCTGGGATAGGATTAAAGATAATCTTAAACCGGATAATTTTTATCCTAAGATAATTTTTAATTTTCTACAAAATGAAGCCCAAGATCAATATTTTTCACTCTTTTTAAGGAAACCTTTATTTAATACGAATTTCTGGAATCCTCAATACACATGAAAGGGTAAATACTTACTGTATTCGAAGTGGGAGAGGTTGGTGGAGGCGTATTCGGTATAAACTTGCAAGTTTTTAATGCCGATAGCCCCCACTTAAACGGCAGATAAAAAGATTTTAGGTATTATTTAACTTTAAAAAAAGTTTTTGGTTGGGTTGCAAAAAGTTCAAAATGCTTTCAGGATCTATGCATCCATGATTTAAAGCCTGTGCCGGATTAGTTTTCCAGGCTCTTTATCTGGTCATGAGTAAAAACAGCGATAAACATGCCAAGTGAACCTTATGCTAAGCAAAGCATATGCCCGATCGGTCTGTACACCCATGTACTCCTGGTTTTCGAAAAAATCACCCAGACCATAAACCCAGCTATCCGGGAACAAGCTTAAGACAAAATGCCGCACGCGTGCTGTTCTAAAAAAATTGCAGAAATTTGACAAAAAAATTCCGACACCTATCAATGATTAAATTTTTTTCCAAGGTATTAACTAAGATTTTAAATTGCTTGGTTGACAGATCAAAGAAAACCATTAGTTATTGCAAAAGTGGCATTCTACTTGCGAGATGTCTACAAACAATGTGTCTACCATTTGGACAATTCTGGCATCAGCGAGTTGGTTTCCACCAGCAAATTTAGAGTAATCTAAAAATACGCATTTATATTTCAAAAATTCTATGTGTTGCAGACTTTTATTCGTCTATGCTCCACTAAATCTGAACTATATGCAGCTATTGGCAATTTCTACTTGGGCCACAAGGCTGAGGACGAAAAGAACATGGGTCTAAGGTGAACTTGACTTTTCGGAAAAGTGCAACTGAAGGGCTCCTCCCTATTAGGGCTCCTCCCTAATCAAATTATTAGCAATTTAGGAAATAAGCTTTGATGTTTTGCACTTTTTATAACCTTTTTTTTTGCTGCGGCTGGAGTCTGATCACGGATTCGCATAGCATATTTTTTAGAAAATGACCTAAAAAGTGGTCGTTTGCGATGTGGTTCGGATTCATGAGCACATTTTAGCCGTTAAGGCACGGCTGCTTTTACAAATGAACAAAAAACCCATGGCATCTTTTCATAAAAACTTGGCACTTTTTCGCCGAAAACCTTCCTAATCCAGCACCCTGCAGGACCGAACGAAGGATTTGGATTTAACAGGGTGCCAGGTCATGGAAGTCAACTTCTTCAGTGGACTTTCCTGACTTCTCTTGGCTTTAGGATTCTATATTGAACGTTATTAATGATTTGAAAAGGAGGGCGCCGGATTAGGAAGGGGTTACCGGATTGGATAGGGTTGACTGTACTTGCTGTTTTTCTGAAACACTGTGTGAAAAAAATATCGGTTCTTTTCTTTATCAATCGCTCCCCCTCTTGATTTTATAAAAAGTAAGGGGATGTTTAGGAGTGGGTCGGGATAAATGAAAAGAACCAAAATTTCTTTTAAATAACGAAAAAATCATTCAGACTGTCTTATTTTGCACAAGCCTTGATCCAAATAAAATCTGCTTGCAAGATAGCTGCAAAAGAGCAAAAAGGCACCTTGAAGGAAGCAGTGCAGTTTGCTTACGACGTCATCTTCCAAAGGCATGTGATACAAAAAAAGTGAAAAATTCATATTTAAATTTGCCCACATTTAGAGAAGCCAATGCTCGCAGAGAAAACGACTTCATCTACCACGAACGAGTGACCAAACCAGAAGATTTGGAAAAACTGGAAGGAGTGGTTATGGTCAAACCTATTGCTTTTGACCCATTTGACCCGTCAATAGCTGGCGAAGATTTGTTCAAAAGTCTGTTGCCCGCAGATGTGATCAAAGCTATTTCCATATATGCGGAAGAAAAGGCTAGATTTAAACGGGAAATATATGCGGATGTGGAGGCAAAAGACAATCAATTGGAGTAGGCTTAGCAGGGTAGGTTTCAATTAAAATAGAGTTGTTTTTAGTAATTACTTAATCTCACTGCAACTTGACCAATTGCATCTCAACGAACCAATCGACCAAATGAGACTGCCAGATGAACTTTTGCAGAGCAGCGCAGCTTTTAGTGCTCAGCCAGACTCTTTCCCTGATTTATTGAAAAAATTTGACAGTAAGTAGTCTTTGTTTTGAAGTTTTAAAAAAACCTACAATGTCGGACAAAGTGGAGAGCCATCTTTTTTTTTAAATTGGGGTTGTAAGAAAAATAAGTAATTTTTATGTCTAAACCAGTAAACCTCCACATTCCTCAATTAATTCATCAGAATTCGATGGCTTATTAGAAAGCTAAAACAGGGACTACATGTAGTTCCTGTTTCAGCTACGTGCTAGTGCAAATAATTACAAACAAAAAATACAAAGCCAAACGCCAAAGAGTGTTCACAATGAACAATTTTAACGCTAAACGCTAAAGCCAAACGCTAAAGCCAGACGTTCAAAAAAATTTGAAAAATGGTTTGGCGTTCAGGTTCAGATGCGTCGGCGTGGAGCAAACAGAAGTCGTGTCGAAGCAGAAGAAAATCGTCAGAAACTTGAGCATTATTTCAATCAAGAAGGTGCAGTTGAGTGACAAAACAGAATTATCTCATTTGTTGTTGTGGAATTTTGAACACTCTTCGGCTTTGGTTTCCGGCTTTGGTTTTTAGTATTCTTTCATTTATAGTATTATAAAGTTCAAACTCCTTTTTCTGCTGGGATTCATAATTTAATTTTTATTTGGGAAAATTCTTAACTAAGCAATTCTAAAAAACAGCTAACAACATGAAAAACAGCAATAAGACACAAAAAAATTCCTAAAAAAGCACAAAGAATACAAAAGGTTCAAAAAAATTCCGAGCTTTCTGCATCGTCCTCTTCAGTGTGCAATAGCGGCGATATATTTGGGCATTAAGCGCTGTTCACAAGGCTTTCGTGCCAAACGCTAAAGCCAGTCAACCCATTGTGAACACAGCCTTAGACATCTGCCAAATACTTGGGGTTGGCAAGAGTAGTATTAAAACGACTTGCCTACTAGTTGCTGGGTTTGTGAGCACTTTTTTAACAGGGTGTAAAATTTTCATTTTTGGTATTTCAAAAATTTTTTTTTGAACTTTTTTTGGATTTTGCCGTTCTGCGTATAATTGTTCAAGAAAAAATTCTGAAATGCCAAAAATGAGGATTTTATAGCCTGTTGAAAAAGTGCTCTCAAACCCAGCAAATAGTCGGCAAGTCGTTTTAATACTATCCTTGCCAACCCTGAAAATATTCAACCAATGGCAATTTGAAAATCATGGCATCTGTTTCTAGCTTTAGATCCTGGCATCTGTTTCTAGCTTTAGATCCTGGCATCTGTTTCTAGCTTTAGATAAGTCCGGTGCCATAAGGCCTATTCTTACTCCCCGGAGTCGCGCTTGACTCCGGAGTCAAACGGCCTGCCTCCGAAGTCAAAACCGTTGGCTACGGAGTCACAGTCTAAAGTCATGATTGACTTCGGAGTCAAACACATGACTCCGGAGTCACCATGAGTCCGGAGTCAACGTATTTAATCGCAAAATTTGGCGGCGGTAGGCGGAAAAAACACTTTCTGGCTTTTTGACCGCGAAAAGGCCACTTAACACGTGCTAAAAAAGTGCATGCTACCACCAGGATAAGAACGTGTGACCATGCCTTGGTCCCCCAAGGTAACTTTAAATCCCCCAAAAATGCCTTGCTCCCACTGTGGTTTTCCACCACTTTTAAGTGACCATAAATTTTGTAACAATTTTCGCCGCCGGCGCCGGCGCTCCAACCTGGCCATTTTTGCCCGGTGGCGCGCCGCCGGCGCTGCGTGCAGGTATGAAAGCAACTAATCCAGATCAATTTCATTTAAATTTTCATCCTCCGGGAACTGCTCGTTTGGTGGCGGCACGAGATCATCCACATTGATGCCCATCAACTTGACTTCATCGACCTCCACTCGTTCTTCGTTCAACTGAAATGGCGTACTTTATGTCCTACTTTCTTCAGCAAAGTTTCTGTTGAAGTGGTCGATAATTGGGCCGCCAACCGGTCTCCTTTTCGCAATCGCTTTTCAACCTCAAACAAAATGAGTTTGTATAAAATAATCAAATTAATTCAGAGCCAACCTTGAATCCAAGTCCTCCATTACGCCTGTCCTTGTGAATGTGTTCAATAGTGACACGCAACATTCCTTTCATTGTAAACCCGCGACCGTTGCAATGCCCATTTCGTCGAGTGCATCGGAACGAAACAACGCTCGGGAACTTCTTAGATGCCTAATCCAGATGATCAATCAATCAATCCTATACCTCAAATATTTCAAAGTCTTTACATTTTCCTCGCTGTAGCTGTGTCCTTCAGCCCAGAGTCGCTGCTTTTGCTTGGTGTGCACTCCATTTCTCCCACCACGCTTTTGTGACTTGTCAATACCCCCGATTGCGACCTTTCGTATGTACAACGGCATCTTCGACTGGGCCTCATTTTCTTCCTCACTTCCTGAACTGCAAGCAACATCCATTTTTGATGCCTAAAATAGAAAAGCTCGATATATGATAACAAAACTTAGTTTGATACGTTCCATGAAACACAAAGTAAGCACCATAAACGATGATTTTAGCGTCGCGGTCAAAAAGCCAAAAAGTGGCCTTTTCGCCACGGTTGAAAAGCCAAAAAGTGGTTTTTCCGCCTACCGCCAATTTGGCATATAAAAAGTTGAAATTTTATTCGCAGTTTACAAACAATGCTATGTATGTTATGATTGAAGGATTATGAAAAAGATAAATTAAATGTGTTATGTAAAAAAATCAAGTCTCTTAGTCGCTAAACTCGCCATCGCTCAGCTCATGGAAGCTTGTGTTTGAATTATTCCCCAAGTTGTCATCCCATTGCTCAACCACATTGCGGATATCTTGCTCAGCAAATTCTGGATTGCCATCAATCATATCCATGAGATTTCCCTCCCATTTGCTGATAACAGCTCGGAAATATATTTCGTACATATATTGCTCAGATATTATTTTTTAGCTTTTGTTACCTTTGCACAAAAGAAGCGACTTTTGTCCTCCAGCTTTCTTGACTTCTTCCAAAAGGTTGTTGATCTCGAGAGCAAGTGGTTGGAGTTCTTTTTTGTTCTCGACGGCAGACATAAGGCGGTCAAATTCATTGTTAATCTTCTGCTTCTTTGCAGGGTTTCCGCGCTTACTAGCCTGATTTGGATTCTTACTATTTTTTCTGGCAAAGCCCTGTGAAGTGGAGGAAACCTCTCCCGAAGACACGTTGCTCATTCGTGTTATGAATAATCAAATTTTTAATTGCAGAAAAAAGTAATGGCCGAACTTCCTTATATGTCCTCCTCCCAAAAGCACCCAAAAACTTGTTTTTTCGGTGTTTTAGCACATGGAACGCGTAGAAAACATGTTTTTAGGTGGCGGACGACCATTTTTAGAAAAAACAAAATTTCGACCAAAATTTGACTTTTCGCCTAGGGGGCCAAGGTAAACCGAGGTTAGACCAAGGTAAATGAACAAAAGTATAAGAATTGGTCGGCCGCCACCTGTTTGTACTATTTATGAATTAAAGTTTACGGAATTTTTTACAAAAAATAAAAAACAAATGATCACAGTGGTTTTGCATGACAAAACTAGGTTGAAAACTCATGCTGACTCCGGAGTCTGGCTCCGAGGTCATCGATCTGACTTCGAAGTCATCGATTTGACTTCGGAGTCAAGCGTGACTCTGGCCAATGACTCCGGAGTCATACCGATTGACTCCGGAGTCAAGCGTGACTCCGGGGAGTATGAATAGCCTATAGCAAAATATGCCTAAGACATCGGCACCGGCAAGGGATACAAAAAGTAGTCATTAAAGCCTAAGCCTAAGAACTAACGACTGGGTCTGATTTGGGTATTCTATACTAGCGCCGAACTAACTATGAGATAGCTGTGGAATAGTTAACTGTATGACTTTAGGTGTTGCAATCCAAGTAAAATCAGTTTTTAGAAGTAATGTCAACAGCTAGTGAAGCAGAAAACAAATTGTCTGATCTACGACGAAGACTTAGTCGAGTGGAAGATGCCAAATTGGTAAAAATAGATTTTATAAAAGGCTCCCTCATACTTCCGCGCAACAAGACCCGCGCAACAAACTTTCAGTGGTTTCCACAAAAAAGATTTTTTGTCTTATGCTCAAAATGACCGCTAGAATCTAGAGAATATTCTGGTAATTTAACATTTCTAAGTTTATATAAAAAAAGTTGAAAAATCAGCAAAAGCAAGTCGCGCAACAGCGTGTTACGCAGATCAAGTAGCCCAACATAGTTTTCAACTGAGCTTCCTCCAGAAGACAACGCAAGTCCAATTTGAAAAAAGACATCATGAGTCAGTATCTTGAGCTTCAACTTAAGCTTGTTTTCTTAACTCTCACGAGCTCTACCGATTCCGCTTTTAAGATTTTGGATTTACACGCGAATATCTCGAGATCGACCTGAAATTTTCCCGATTTTCGGAGGGTTGAAAAATAACTGGACATGTCCTCTTATTGGAAGAAATATGGTATATTTGAGCCAATAGTCACCTTTTTGATAGCAGGCCATAGAAGCGTCCCTAGGTGTGCTATTAAGCGCAGCAGTCAACAATCATATGACACAGTTCGTTGTAAATGATATAAATGAATAAAAACGGAACAGCGATTATAACACAGCATGTTACGCAGATCAAGTAGCCCAACACGCTGTTGCGCGACTTGCTTTTGCTGATTTCTCAACTTTTTTTATATAAACTTATAACTGTTAAATTACCAGAATATTCTCTAGATTCTAGCGGTCATTTTGAGCATAAGCTGCTTTCAAGCGAAAATAAAAATCTTTTTTTGTGGAAACCTCTAAAAGTTTGTTGCGCGGAAGTATGAGGGAGCCTAAAAGGCATAAATTAAAATCAACTATCTGTTAAGAAACGAGACGAAGGTTTTCAAGCAATTAATGCCAAGTTAGAAGAGCTTACTTCTCATCACGTCAAAGCAAAGTACTCAATTGCAAACTATTTCCACCATACTAAATAATCCGTAGTAAATGAATTTCAGGTCCAACAATATTGAATTACAACGTGCCATGGCCAGTCATTCGGAAAACCTTAAACTGTTAGCCATGCCTTTGGCTGAGTTGAGCAGGCAAATTTGTGGCCAGTTTATTGACCCAAGTAAGGTTATTGTTTTTAACTATTAATTTTGAGAAAGCTAAAAATCACAGCCAACTTAAATTTTATTTTCATAATAAAGAGATTTCTCGCGAGATCCTTTATAAAAAAGGGAGCACTTAACCTTGACCCCCTTCACTAAATTCAGCTTGGGGGACCAAGACAAAAAAAAATTTTTACATTTGTCCAATAACTACCAATAACTTTTTGCACAAAAAGTGTAAAATAAGTTGTTTTTCAGTCTTTTTAATCATTTTTACGCAAAATAATTATTGGTATTTAAAAGTGTAAAAAAAATTGCCTTGGTCCCCCAAGCTGAATTGAGTGAAGGGGGTCAAGGTTAATTGAGTGAAGGGGGTATAGGTTAACTTAGCCTAAAAAAAGCATTTCAGCGCCGGCGTTTTTTTTTAATTTTTGACAGCAAATGAAAGATCGCGCTACAAATTCTACAAATAAATGGGGATGTCTTTACAATCAACCCTCGATCGAACATCGCCTCCAGGGACCAGCCCTACGGTGACGTTAAATCTAGAGATGATGACGGGACGGGACTGGATAATTCCGTCCCGTCCCGTTAATTTTAGAGAATCGTCCCGTCCCGGAATCCCGCCCGGAAATTTTTTGGCACCTGTCCCGTCCCGCGTCCCGTCCCGAAATTTTTAAATTTGGATTTTGACCCGTCCCGTCCCGAAAAGGTCAAGCCATCATCTCTAGTTAAATCCAGGGTTGACTGTATTATTGGTACAATACTCATGTGTTTAGCTAATTATTAACGTGTTTGCAGCGGAGACTACAGAAGGCTTAACCCTTCGTAAAATGTTGGACAAAGTGGATGAGATGCGAAAACAGAGGTGTAAACTAATGAGCACGCTTAATGAAGATCTGGAAAATGATGACATTGCTAGGAAAGCGCTGGCAGAACGGGATTTAGACCCTAAGGTAAGCACACTAAAAGCATCATGTGACAGTTTTTAGAACGCTCAAAAGGAAAACGCTCGAACTGTAAAATGTGAAACCCTAAAATTTTTATTTGCTATTAGAATTTTTTCTGTGTCTATCGATTAACTAAAATCCAAGAAAAATAATAGCCCATAGCCATATCTGGGATCGACCACAGAATAATTTCAATCTTTGGATGCTTTGGTGCCCCAAGTTGATTTTTTGAGCTATTTGGAATCTTAAAAAAACAACTTGAGGACCAGGGCATCCGAAAATTGAAATTTCTGTGGTCGATCCCAGGGATGGCTATGCGCGTAATTTTCGTATTCAGCGCAGGGGAGGGGGAGGGGGGCGTAGGCGTTCATTTTTGGGGGGTTGTTGTAATCGCTACTAGCGCCAAAAATTTTCAAAGCAAATAAAAAATACTAGGGGCAGCAGGCGCCTATATCCTATTTTGAAATTCAAATATAAATCCACTTTGAAAGGGCAAAATCTCAATTTTTATCACAACAATCTTCAAATCTGATTGCAAAAGGTCCTCCGCCATTGAAAGAGCTTTCGAATGAGTATAAACATGCAAATAAAAATATTACACTAAAAAAAGTTTTCCTTTGTGACCAAATGGGCACTCATAAGATTAACCCTGAAACCACCACTTTTCACTTTCAAGGGCAAAATCTCAATTTTTATCACAACAATCTTCAAATCTGATTGCAAACGGTCCTCCGCCATTGAAAGAGCTTTCGAATGAGTATAAACATGCAAATAAAAATATTACACTAAAAAAAGTTTTCCTTTGTGACCAAATGGGCACTCATAAGATTAACCCTGAAAACCACCACTTTTCACTTTCAAGGGCAAAATCTCACTTTTATCACAACAATCTTCAAATCTGATTGCGAACGGTCCTCCGCCATTGAAAGAGCTTTGAATGAGTATAAACATGCAAATAAAAATATTACACTAAAAAAAGTTTTCCTTTGTGACCAAATGGGCACTCATAAGATTAACCCTGAAAACCACCACTTTTCACTTTCAAGGGGCAAAATCTCAATTTTTATCACAACAATCTTCAAATCTGATTGCAAACGGTCCTCCGCCATTGAAAGAGCTTTCGAATGAGTATAAACATGCAAATAAAAATATTACACTAAAAAAAGTTTTCCTTTGTGACCAAATGGGCACTCATAAGATTAACCCTGAAACCACCACTTTTCACTTTCAAGGGCAAAATCTCAATTTTATCACAACAATCTTCAAATCTGATTGCAAACGGTCCTCCGCCATTGAAAGAGCTTTCGAATGAGTATGAACATGCAAATAAAAATATTACACTAAAAAAAGTTTTCCTTTGTGACCAAATGGGCACTCATAAGATTAACCCTGAAAACCACCACTTTTCACTTTCAAGGCAAAATCTCAATTTTTATCACAACAATCTTCAAATCTGATTGCAAACGGTCCTCCGCCATTGAAAGAGCTTTCGAATGAGTATAAACATGCAAATAAAAATATTACACTAAAAAAAGTTTTCCTTTGAGACCAAACATGTGCTCAAATTGGCGACAGACGTTCCCCGTCCCAAATACTATATAGAGATTTTACAGTTCAGGCGGTTTCCTTGTCGGATTTTTTCTAAAATGTGCTCAATTTTTATGCACTCCCATACATTTCTGTGCGTTTTATGTGATTTGTTAGTTACTAAAAATAAGTGTCCAGGGCTATTTGCGGGGTTTTTGATTGTTACTACGGGCGATGGTGTTTCATTTAAAGTTCAAATTAAAAAGAGTTGTTTCAGAAACTGTTTGAGAAAGAATTGGACAAGCACTCCAAAACCATCAAGATGATCCGCCAGAACATGACGGCTCAAGAGACCATTCTAAAAGCTCTCACAGAAGCAAATGCTAGTTTTGCAGAGTTTCGCCGCCAAATTGTGGAGTCTAATGAGCAGTGAGTTGGTTTAAATATGTTTTTACATTATTAAATACTATGTTTTTCAATACTTTGGGCCGACAATAAAAAGCTTTAAATTTTTTAAGAAAGCCCTGCAATCCCTGACCATTGTAACTGCTTTCCAAGTGTTTATGGATGTCACCGACAAAACAGACCAGGCTCTGAACTTCTACACCCAACTTTTCTCCTTTATTTCTGCGCTCAGCAAGGGAGTTGAACACATTGAGGCTGCTAGTAAGTTATACCAGCTGAATAAAATTAGTATGCTTATAATTAAAAACTCAATTTTTTCTAAACTTAGAGCTGAACGAGAAGCTTGAAGCTGAAAGGATAGAAAATGAGAAAAAGGCAGCTATAGAAGCAGCTGAGACTATGAGGGACTTTAGTATGGGGTCAGTTCAACCAGCTGCGAGAGCAGTGCAGCCAGAGATTAGGGAACTCTCTTGTAGTCCTGCACCTCCGTCTTCTGCAGCACAAGGTATGAAGATCGATAAGAAAACGTCGTTTTCAGCATTTCCATGAGTTAACGTAATGCTCTGACTATACGCTATGACGAATAACTAGAAGCCTGCATTTTTTTTAACTTTATGTGGTCGGAGAATTTTTTCTAAACGTTTTGAGCTCTGTAAAAAGTGCCTATTAGTAGATTTTTGAAATCTCTATTTTTAGCACTTTTTACAGAGCGAAAAACCTTCAGAAAAAAGTCTTAGAAATTGAAATAGGAAATTTGTCTTTGCAAACTTTTGTTGATAAATTACAAACTCGTTGGATCGTATTATGGATTCAGAAAACATATCCCTTCATAAAGATCTTGTTTTTTGATGGGTTTCAATCAATTTTATTTCTACAGTCAACACTCGTTTATCCGGCACCCCCAAAAGTTCGTTCCCGCCTTAACACTTTCTTTAGCTCAATTTTCGAAGTCTTTTGCTAAATGTGATTAGCCAGTCTAGTCCGAAATATCGCAAGGATTCTGTTTTTGCCGGTCGTTTTTCCAAAATTTTTAAATTTAAATAAAGACCCGCGAACCTGGTTATCCGGCACCCTTTGAAAATCAGGTGCCGGATAACCGAGGTCCGCGGGTCTTTATGGCGAAATTTAATGATTTTGAAAAAACGAATGGCAAAATCAGAATCCTTGCAATATTTCGGAATAGACTGGCGAATCACATTTAGCAAAAGACCTCGAAAATTGAGCTGAAAAAAGAGTCGGACCCAAGGCGGGAAAGAATTTTTGGGGGTGCCGGATAAACGAGGTTTGACTGTAATAAAATTTCTTTTCTAAAACCCATTAGAAAATTGGTGGCTCGTTCCCCCACTACTCGTCAATAACTCAAAGCAGTTTAGGCAACCGATCGAGACGAGGTGACTACATGAGTTACTACCGCAGCAAAATGGCACCTGCTTCACCAGCTTTAGGCACTCCTCTGGCTCCACCAAATCAACAACCCCAAGTTCAAGTTCCATATTCCAGTCAACAACCCTATGGTGCTTCGCAAATGTATGCGCCCAACCATCCATCAGGACATAACCTTCCAAATTCCACATACGCTAGTCCTGAAGCAAGCCAATTTCCAGCGAACAGCAGTTATCTGCAACCCATGCGCCAATATCCTCCCAGCAGCACTCCAAATTTCACTCACGCTAGTAATGGAGTAAGCCAGTTTCCAGCAAACAGCAGTTATCTGCAACCCATGCGCCAATATCCTCCTAGCAGCACCCCAAACAACCAGTCGATAAATACTAGTCTACCCAACTACAATCCATCCAATGAAATAACCTACCAAGCTAAAATGGCTGCACCAAATGTTACCCATCACAGTGAGCAATACGCATGCCAATCAGTTCAACAAGCCGGCTATTACGTTCATCAACCTATTTATCAACACAGCGATAAAATCTACCAACAACCAGGCAAGACCACCGATTGTTTAAAATTAGAAGCCACAATTTTTTATTCCACAGTTTTTTAAAACACAGAGTCTGTAAGGATGGACCAGTGTCTGGCTATGACGGAAAAATGAAATTATTTTCTTTTATTCCTATCTTGTAGCCCGGGGAGCTCAAAACGGCTAGACTCCTTCCGAAATGAGTTTATAGAGCCGAGAAATAACCGTTTGAAATTGGCTAGTTAGCAGGTCATACTTTTTTCTACTTCTCAGCTTGAAATTCTTCCAGCTCTGATTTTTCGCGACTAACCGCAGACTCATAATAACTCGTCTTATCCTTAATAAATGCGTTTTCTAATGTGTAAAAGGGGTTTTCAAACTTTTTTGAAATATTTAGAAAAATAAGCTAAAGTTTTGAAAAGTTGTGATTTTTGAAACCATTGATCACACTGAACAAGAATCTGATGCCAGAAACCAGAAAAAATCTATATCACTTTGCGTTTAGCCACTGTTTCGTTTGACTTGAAAACAGTCTGGAATTATTTGATGAGTTTAAGAAATAACTATTTAGCGAAATTCAAAAATTTAAACCTATCAAATAATTTAGCTGTGATTATTCTTACAAACCTTCTAAGTTGATAAGCCTGGGTACCGCTTAAAAGAAATACAACAAGCGGTACAAGGCCTTGTACCCTTGAGGGTTACTAAAAGTTGTAAGAACACCTCGATACCAGTGTTGTGACTTCCTCTCCTCTTTCCTCTCCTCATTCCTCTCCTCATTCCTCTTCCTCCTGAGGAAGAGGAAGAGGAGAGGACGATTTTACAAAAAGCTACGAGGAAGAGGAAGAGGATGAGGAACTTTTTCAAAAATCGATGAGGAAGAGGAAGAGGAAAAAGTTTCCTCAGTGAGGAAAAAATTTTTCCTCGCTTTTTCCTCACTTTTTCCTCATTTAACAATCCACTGGAGCCACTAAATTCACTATCCACAAAACCTTTAATCAAGTAAAGTCAGAATTTATTCCTAACGGTATCCAAAAAAATCGATGCGAAAACTAACCAAATAGGAGCTATACTTTGCAGCAACCAGCATATTTGCACCCTCATCTGTGACGGAGAAGTATAGATTCGGCAAATTCAACATCTTGAGAGCCCCTTGTCGACAAAACGGGCAATGACTGAAGCGAAGAAGAGGCATCCATTTGGGGTTGTGGCAATATCCGTTGTGATGGAGAAACGTCCCGGGGAGTAACTGATCTTCTCGCAAATGTTATCCATGACGCGCTTCACCTAAAAATAGCTTGGTTCAACAAACTACATTTATCAAGTTTCTAAGTATGTGTTTAATAACCTCTTTCTCCATATCACCGATAAGACTGCGACGGCAGGGAACCTTAAAATCGGGGATTCGGTGCAGTAACTTCTTCATCCATTCATTCTCCACCAAACGAACGGAAGCGGTCGAAGTCGCGAAGAACAATGCCAGATTTCTGCGGGCGTTTGAGTGCACCAGGGACAACTTGATGACGGGATTGCCTTTGTAGTCGGTGTGTTTTAGTTTGAAGTGCCGGTCCACGTCGTGTTTGCTCGTCTGAAAAGAAAGTCACTATGTATGGAAATTCAATAATAACCCTTCTCACCTTCATTCCACACATTTGCTTCTTGCTGTCGATAATCACCTCGAAAGTACAATGGCTCTTGTCGTCCACAAATCCGCTGAGCTTGCCTTCTGATATTATTTATTTTCAAGAAGCCAGATGAATAAAAAGTATGAAAGTGACTCACTCTTGAACTCCCCTCTTCGCCATAGAAGCATCGTTCTTTAATGATGGCGCAGAACGAGTGAGATTGAAGAAGGCTTTGGAATCCCCGGCGTTTGTGTTAGTTGGAGTGTTGTTCATTCTCTTGCTATCTGAAATATTTGCGTTGTTGATGCTATTGACCAACCCAATATTATTTGTGCTGCGATAATAGAGGATGGAAGGATGGAAGACTAAGAAGAAGTAATAAAAAGCGTGGGGATTTGCGAGGCATTTTTTCCTATACCTTTACAAGTTTTGCGAGCCACATCTGACATCGCACCCAAGTTGATAAAGTCTGAAGTGAGGAAAAATTGAGGAAAATATTGAAAAAAAAGAGAGGAAAATTTTTTCCTCAGCGAGGAAAAAATTTTCCTCTTCCTCTTCCTCTGAGGAAGAGGAAGAGGAGAGGACGATTTTAAAAATCGTATGAGGAAGAGGAAGAGGAGAGGAAAAAAATTTGGCAAGTCACAACACTGCTCGATACCCATATCATGGTTTTTGTTAACTGATCCACGGTCCATGGGTCATCCCAAAAATTCTCATTGACTTTCAGAGGTGGGTAGTCAAATTCACACGGTAATTGGAAACGCTCTACAAGAATACGCGCATAAAAAAAAATCCTCAAAACAAAATCCCATAGGGTCCCTGATTTGTGAGCAGTTTGCTGCCTTTATGTCCACAAACTGTGAGAAATTTATAAGAAAGTGGGTTTCAAAATTAAAATTATTGATAGGATAATTGTTTGGTGGGTTCGAAATTTCAATTTTGCCGATCAAATTTTTGTCGTGAAACTTATCAGAAAATTCGTTTTTATTTCCATCAAGGTACGGATTTGGGAACTTACCGAGGATCGTTAGTTAGTTTGAGTGTCTGCTAAACTCTTTTTTGACAACCTACGACATTAACTTTTAAATATTAATTTGTTCGAAAACTTACCTATCGAATTATAAAACTATTGTAGTAGGTGCAAGTTCTGATGTATAATAAAAAAAATATTGTCCCATTTAGGCCATCAAATCTCACCCTCAAAACAAGCACAAACACCTGCCATTCCTCCCCAAACATACTACCACTACCCCAATCAAGCTCCACAAAATACTGGAATGCATGAGTATAGCAGTATGCCAGCGTCAACCACCCCCGCACCACCAGCAGAGCAAAATCAACAGGCACCACAAATGCAGCATCTTAGTCAGCAATGTACACCCACGTCCTATGCTCCAGCTCCCGCAGCTTCAGTGGTGTCTGGAGTATCTGCTAGACATCAGCAAGCATACCAGCCAACAGCATCTATGCATCCTGGATCAAATCAAGCTATAGCTAGCAATGCATATATGCCTCTTAGTTTTGCTCCAGCAGTGCAGCACTCCATAGAAAATTTAGCACAGCCTGCTTACTCATGCCCTGTAGCGCCACAATCTTCTGTGTCGGTAGCACAAACACAGCCCTACACCCCTGCTACTGCTGCTGCCCAAGTGATGCCCAAGCCAATCACCATTCCTACAAGTTATGCATCTGCTGCATTCCAAGCCCCAGTTTCTGGAGCCTCTCCCTGGCATCAAAACATATCTAAACACAATCCTTATGTGACTCACAGACAAGAAGCACCTGTAAATAGCGACGGTAACAGCCTAGCAAATGCTACTGGCTCAGCAGGACTTAATGTATTGAGCATGACCCAACCTAGCCATTTTGCTGGCCAACCCGCCCAGAAAAACACTACCATGTTGCAAGAAATAGAGGCTCAAAAAACCCAATGTGTTGATTCTGATGCTGGTCAAGCACATACAATCTATCAGGACACACTGACTAAATCTGCTAATATTATGGTTGGTTATATTTGTTTAATCTTCTTACGAGCATGGGGGAGTTGAAGTTTCTTAAACGAATTCCTACAACTGAAAATAAATGGGGTTACGGGGTCCAAATCCGAGTAGCACCCATCATTGAGAAATTGGTCTAGGACAGCACCAGGCTGCTAGGAAATTCCTGCCTTGACACTAAAGTGATTTGTACTCTGTGATAAGTTGCAAAAAATTGCAAAAAACTTCTATGAGTTTCAAAATTAACTTTTTCAGAGGAAGATTTGATGCGTGAAACCCATCAAAAATTAGATTGTAATTATTATAAATTAAATTCTTATCCATGCTGACATTGCTGGTGTATGAGTTCGCGGTTGTATAGGGTGACACAAAATTACTGCACTATTTTTGTAAAATTTGCGTATGTAGCTCCTTGACCCATCGATTTTACCAAGAGAATCGATGACCGTGGTTAAGCTACCTGGGGGCTGCCTAGAAGAAAAACAAAAGATTCAATAAACAATGCAGCCACTTTTCACCGAAAACCACGATAAAAATGAAATGCGACCACAAATTTTACTTAAGAATTAGAAATAAAGTTTTTCAAAAAATAGTGCAGCAGTTATGTGTCACCTTGTACACGGTATATAATATTTTTGTGTGGGTCTTTTTTTATTTACCGTATAACCTCTAATAGACGGGCGCCCTCCAATAGACGGGCACCCTCTAATAGACGGGCACCCTTAAGGACCTATATCTCAGCCCAGGAAAATTAATTTGCAAATCTGTTTTTTACGTTTTCTTGATCACCTCTATCTTAGTTGATCCCGCTTTTTAGATTTTTTTGAGTACCCAAAAATCTTAAAATCAAAATATTTTTTTTTTTCGATTTTTTAGGGGTTGAAAAATAGACGGGCACGCCTGTCTATTAGAAGTTATACGGTATGTACATCATTAACTTACTGATCGATAGTTTTGACCATCAAAATTTTTATTAGAAGAAATGGAGAAAAATTGTTTGATGGGTTACAAATTTACAAAATTATAATTTTGCAACTTATCAAACAATATCGATCCAATTCTTCTAATAAAATTTTGATAGCGAAACCCATCGATTATCGGCTAGGGGAAGATTGGCAAAAGCGAAAATTGCCAAAACGAAGATTGCCGAAACAAAAATTGCCAAAAATGAAAATTGCCAAAACGAAGATTGCCGAAACAAAAATTGCCAAAAACGAAAATTGCCAAAACGAATGCTCATTTTGCTATCTGAACGAGAAAATTAATCAGCCCAATGAAGGAAAGCGAGAAGACAACAAGAACACAAAACGAGAATAAACGAGTGAATAATTGGGATAGTGAAATGGGACAGTAACAAGACAAATGTCGTTCTGCCAATCTTCGTTCTGCCAATCTTCGTTTTGGCAATCTTCGTTTTGCGAAATCCTACGTTAGCTAATTTTCGTTTTTGGCAATCTTCCCCTAGCCGATTATCGAGACTCGACTGTATAAGTACCCGCGAATTTGTGGACCAACTCAATACAAAGTGCAATTCAATTTAGGGTCAATGCAAGACCTGGCAGCTACGTCGAAAAAACGACTTATGTTATGTGATGGATATGGATTGTTTCCGGTGCAAAAAGATTTCTTTTTGGTGCAAATCGGATCTTTTTGCATCCGATTTGCACCAAAACAATTTGCACAAAAAAGAAATCTCTTTGAACCAGAAAAAACCCAATTTCCTTATCTCTATATAGTATTTGGCATGTGTCCGTCCTACTTTTTAATAGACATTTTGACCACATTCAGGCCATTTTTGCTTATTTTTCCGATTATTTTCGGCAATGTCTCGACGGAACCCCAAACTTCAGACAATTCAGTCTTTTATGCCGAGACCCAGGAAATGTCTTCGAAAAAGAAAACTTTTGTGGTCCTCAAAATTGGAGTTGGAGGATTTTGGGGTAGGCCTGGAGGATGGTTTTTCTGCTTCCAACGATGGCCATTTTTGCGATGTCTCGAAAAGAACGTAGACGTAGATAGACGCGTAGTTTTTCACGATGAATGCACTATCGAAATTTCGAAATACTATAGAGGCGCCGATAGGCGCCTGTGGTCCCTTGTGTTATATATTTTAAATAAGCTACCAAAAGTTTTCAAGTAGGCTCTAGTAAATAGATCCTTTACAAATGGCTCAAATTGTTTTACCCCGTCTAATATCTTTTTTACGTCGTCAAATTTGAAAAATTTGTCTTTATCTCAAAAAGTTTTTTAATTTTTTAACATTTTCACACCACCACACCTGATCGTGTTTTGCTCTAATTTCTAAATGCACAGGGAAAAAAATCGCCCACAATAATTTTGCAGAGAAACGTTCCTTCTCAACAAAAAGTGTTGAATGTATGAGAGATCTGTGTGATCAAGAATATTTATAGGATTTATAAAATGCGTGTTTTTAGCTGCACAAGCGCCAAAAATACAACTATAATTTGCAGAAATTTGTAAACTCTGTTATGGATCAACCCACAATTCCTGAAGTCAGCAATCAAATAGCTCAAACAAACATTGGTGGAGAAAACATTCAAAGTAAGCTTTTAAAAGCGATTTTTCGTAATTTTGGACCACACCTTGTTACCTCGATTTCGGATCCTTATTTTTGGCCTGTTGTGTAGAGGGTTAGGCAGGGTTTTACGGCATTTGTAGGAAAAGGTTCAACATTCTGCTCGCTTGTAAGAGCGGAGTGCAAAAGCCACTCTCTTTTTGTTTTCGTTTATTTTACAGCAACTTTGTATAGTACAGTCCACTCTCGATTTAGTGTAACCCCAAAAAATTCGTTCCCGCCTAGGGTCCGACACTTTTTTCACACCTATTTTTGAAAATTGTTGCCAATTGTCTTCGGTTAGTATAATCGGAAATATCGCAAGGATTCCGATTTTGCCGATCGTTCTTGTGAATGAAAACAGTCTTGCCGAAAAGACCCGCGCCTCACGATTTGGTGTAACCTTATTTTCAAAAAAACATGGTAAGAAAGCCTAAAAATGGGCATTAACCTCAAACAATTTTGACCGAAAAGTGGCCATTGTTTTGTCCTTTCCCCTGCCTATATAGCCCTTCATCCCCTTTAAATAGTTTTTTCAGTCTTTTTACGCTGAAATTATTACTTAAAAATGGTTTCTAGACATTTCTTAAGAGGGGAGGGGGTAGTGGAGATATTGTTGTATTAGGTTGTCCAATAAGTTTTGAGAAAAAGCACGTGGATTCGCTTTAATTTTCAAAGTGCATCATTTTGCACATTTGACAATGATGTCTCTACGTGTCATATACCATTTTGTAGCCCGTTCTCTGTTCTTTTGAATGTCGTATTAACCGGCTCTTTGTTATAACAAAATAGGATCAAAAATAGGAAAACAAATAATTTCTCAAGTTTGGTAAATTTATGCACATTTTTTGTTTTCCTATTTTTGATCCTATTTTTTAATAACAAAGAATTGCTCAATATCACATGTTAAAGAACAGAAAACAGGCTACAAAATGGTATATGACACGTAGAGACATCATTGTCAAATGTGCAAAATGATGCACTTTGAAAATTAAAGGGAATCCACGTGCTTTTTCTCAAAACTTATTGGACGACCTAATACATTACACTAGCGCCAACAACCCAAACAGTATACAAATCTAGTATGTGGCAAATTTATTCAACTTTATTTTTTTACTCGTATGCTGATTGTTTTGCTCATTTACTCAAAAGTTACTAAAAAATTCAAGTGCAATATTTCCCTAGCTATTCAAATTATTCTAATACTTTTAGACACCAGAATAATTCCTAATTCAAATGCTGAGACAATGTCATCAGCAACTAATAGCAACCTAGCTGCAGTGCCACTGCCGCACCACCCACCTAAAGCTGCAGCTGTTCCATTACCCACTACTACTAGGCCTCCAGCTACAGGAGTGGCAGTTGTGCTACCCATTGCTAGACAACAGCAGCAACAGCAAAATACACAGCAACAGTCCGATCCAAATGTGTCAAATGCTCCGACTATGCCAAGTTCACAAGCCAATTCCACAAATTCAACCGTTTCTGAAATAGCCAAACAAGGCAGCTTGTGTGTGAGGGGTGACTTGTCTCTAAAGTCATTGCTTGACCCTAACACTTTTGAGTTGGGCCAGGGCGACAAAGCAAAACTGGAGAAACAGATGTTAAAAAAGGAATTCCGAGAACATGGGTTAGAGGCACAATTGCCTGGTCTAGACACTACTGATCCACTCAACACTTTAGATGCCCATTTTTGGCTCGCCAAATAGGGCTGCTTGAATATGATTTACAATGTTGTGATATATTTTGAAATACAGTCAATAAATTAATTGTAAAAAGCCAACAGTTTTTCAATTCTTTGACTTTTTTTATCATTGTATTAGATAATTTATAGAGATAAGTTCAAGGCTCCGAAATCGTTGTTTTGAGTTACTATCATGCCTGCACGTTTCCCGAAAAAAGGCCGGCCATATATTTCTAGATTATCCTACGCTTTCCCTAAAAGTGCGTTGTAAGAGCAAATCCAAGGCTGACAAATGTGACACGGCCACGTTGTTTTCAACGGGGCCGCCGTTATTAAAATGAGCTTTGCCGGTGCCTGCGCTACGCTGCGAAAAATGTTAGGTAAGAAAATTTTTCAAAAAAAAAAGTTCCTGCCAGGACAAATTTCATCCACAATTTTTAAGTTATGTAAAAATTTTTTGTGGATTTATTGAAATTTTATGATTTTTTTCTTTTCACGGCCGCTCAAAACCCTCCAAATATTGCATTTTAATTTTTGATTTTTAAACGTGTTCGCATGGGTAAAGATTTTCGCCACACCATTTTACATAGCAAATGAGGCGATTTTCCTCGAGGTCACGAGCAGTGTTGTAAAAAACTAAAAGTTGGCACCGGCACCGGCACCAGCACCGGACATACCGCTTGGCACCGGCACCGGCACCGTCTTAAAACACCGGTGCCGCACCGGTGCCGGCACCGACCACTTAAAATGTTAGGTAAAAAAGAGTTTTTTGAAAGATATCGTAAGAAACAGCAAAATGAGCGAAAATGCAAAATTTTGTTTTTAATGAAGGTTGAAAACGTCATGCAAATATGGCAGCAATAAAATTAGACAACAGTTAGCTTTACAGGGTGTTTCAAGAAATTCGCACACTTTTAAACGGCCATACCTTTTTTTAGGGCGATTTTTAAAATTCTGTAAACGCAGATCGACTCAGTTTTTGATAACAATTTTTTTGGTATATAATGTGAAAAACACGATTTTCGCTTGGTCCCCCCTGTTGTTTCAGTCCTGGTCATGGGATGCATCGGGATGACCAGTGCCAAAACAACAGGGGGACCAAGCGAAAATCGTGTTCACATTATATACCAAAAAATTGTCATCAAAACTGAGTCATCTGCGTTACAAATTTAAAAATCGCCCTAAAAAAAACCGTTTAAAAGTGTGCGAATTTCTTGAAACACCCTGTAAATAAAAATGTGTAAGAACTCTTTTCTAATGTAGTTACCGGTGTGTCTTTTTATCATTTCGACGATGTCCAGTCCAACAACCATTATTTTCTGTTTAGTCGTCACAACGTCGACAGTCAAAGAGAGTGTTTTTCCAGCTGCATGAATTCCTTTGTTTATCTCTATATAGTATTGGGCATATCTCTGTGACGCTCCATTTTGTCACTTTTGTTCGTAACGCGATTCATCATACTTTTTGTGGACACAATGTAGAAATCTTGGATAGCCCTTTAACTAAGGAAGATCAGATACGTGTTGGTTTTTTCACATCGCCTTATTGGACAAAAAAATTTGGGCTTAAAAGTCGGATAAGTTTATTTTTAGGATTTACATACAGTTTTTGTTCGGAACTTTTGTCCGTAACGTTTTTAAATTGGCGCCAAATAACTGGGTGCCTTAAAAACAAATGGCGCCTAAGGCGCCAGTCCAAACTAGTGCTGTAATATAATGACTGGATTCTTGCGCTTGGTTGGAGTCAGTAGCTTTAAGCAGCTGTTTGTCAATGCCGCAGATATATAAGGTCTCTCCTGGTTGTCCGATAAACTCGTGGACTGGTGGGAGGACGGAGAAGAACATTCAACAGAGCCTACACCACCTCCAATGACCAAAGCTGAGTGGAAACTCCATGTAAAAGAAATCTTGATTCAAATCATAAACATGGAAATTTGAATTGGCATCTGTGAACAATATCTGTTTATTGACACTTTTTAAGTAACATCCTGTCGTTTTTTACAAATAAAAGCTTAGCTTTTCTTAAAATTGATCACAATTTTAACAGAAAACAGAAGAAAAACCTCAAAAAATTCGCGCACCGGCACCAGCACCGGCACCGGACCTTTTTTGGCACCGCACCGGCACCGCACCGGTGCCAAGTCAAAATTCGGCACCGGCACCGGTGCCGGCATCGGTGCTTTTACAACACTGGTCACGAGCTCAACACCACCTTCAATTTTTTATTTTTCGTACATTTTTTATTATTAGCCCATTCGACGTAAAATCGAAAAGTAGACTTAGGTCATAAATATCTGATTTTCAACTTTTCCTATAAAAATTTGAGTACAGGTCAAAACGTCAAATATAAGGCAAAAAGTCACATGAAACTTGAATCGTATCGAAAATAGCGAAAATCGTATTCTCAGGAACAAGTCATATACCAAAATGTAGCCCTGGATCTCCTCTGAAAATGGGAGGAGATCTTTGCTGGATCGAGGACGTGTGAAAACTAGGGACCATTTTAAGTTTGGAATTTATTTTTCTAGTCAAATTTGGAGTATTTTCGCGTTTCCAGCAAAAAAAATTTTGAAACTCAAATACCACCTTTCAGGGCGTTTTGAAAGGCCGTGCTCTTGATAAAGCATATAAATCGCTAAATCAGTCGCCTCAGGAGGTCACATTCCCGTTTTCCCTTCAGGACAAAAATAAAAATTGTTTTGAAATTTCTTTATTTTTGATAAATTGTGTGCTGAATCAGAGTACAGTCAAACCTCGGCGCTACCGGAGTATAACCCCTGCGAGCCCGAAGGGGCCTGGTTGGTTAGAGATGCGCGCACTCACTTACCTTAGACATAATTCCGAGCAAGACTCTTGATCAAAAATGCATTTAGAGGCTCTTTTTGCCCAGCTCCAGTGACCAAAACATGGTAAAACAGCCAAATGGTCGAAATTTTAAAATGCCCAAAACTAAATTTTTTATTGACCAGAACACAAAAATAATGTCTTTTTGAACTTCTGAGGTGATATTAGGTTGATATAGGGTGTTTGGAAACACTTTAAAAAAATTTCATTTGGGGGCGGGGTATACTCCGGTAGGGTCGAAAATTCTTTATTTTTGATGAATTGTGTGAGCGTCGCCCTAGGCTCAGACCAAACGCGAAGCGTTTCTTAGCGGGTCCAGCGTATACCCAACGCACTTCACCGTCCCCAATCACCCAGGTCCCTAGATCCTAGGTCCCCAGATATTCAAAATAGCCTAAATTTTTTTGTGACTATTCGAAAGCCCTTGTAACAGGCTTTCTGATAAGCTTTAAATCATTGCAATCCATAAAAAAGTTAACGAGATTTTTTCTTTTGAACTTGAGCGACCAGAAATCAAAACCTGTGCAAGTTCAGGGCGGCACCATACCCTCTAGAGGAAACTTTTTTCCAATTTTTCTTTCACTATCGTGTTCCCCTTGAAATTCTGCACAAGACGCACCATTTGCTACAATCTGCGATTCCAGTGTTAAAAACCTCTAAATAAAGCCGATTTTGTCTTACCCCCAATCTAACGCGACTCCTGATATAACGCGACCTTTTTCCGGTCCGGAGGGGTCGCGTTATATCGAGACTCGACTGTACTTCTCTAATATACACTACTTCCCTTGAGGTTTTCTTTTTTACATTTAACTTGTGCCCAACTTTTAAGCTAACCATCGAAAAATCAAAAATAATGCCAAAATAATCAAGCAATTTTATTATTGTAAAATCAAAATGTTAGCTTTATTACACTGCTGAGGTTTTTTCGCCTTGATATCCTTGTTGATTTTTTGAGCTCAGACAAATTTTATGCTAGCACTCTTATTATGGGCTTTGAATTGTGAGGCTTTCACCTGTGAAAAAGCATAATAATTTGGCAAAAAAAATTAGTAGGGAGCACCAAGGCAAAAAACACCAGTAGTGAAATATTGCCGAAATAGCTTTGGCAGTTTATGGATTTGTTACAGAGGGAGAAAAGTTATTGCATTAGTCTGGGCATCAAGAAGTTGCGGTTTTTATTACTTATTATTAGGGCTGCGATTTATATGGATTTCCATATTTTTTCTACGACTTGTTTTGGCTTAAATACGATGTAAAAACATGTTTCACGGCGGTTTCAATTCAAAAATCGAGAAAAAAATTTCCATATTTTCCATAAAATATGGAAAGTTCCATATTTTGCCGTTTTTTCCATTTTTCCCGTATTTTTCTCCGTATTTTTTAGAGAAATGTCAGAAGCTCAGCTGCAAAAGTGATTTTCCAGAAGGTGTGTTTACGACTGATGGCAAGATTGTTCACTGTCAAGCGTGCTCCAAACAAGTAAATTTTGACACATCTTTCTTCTTAACATTATTGATTTTCAGGTATATTGTTCTGAAGTGTTTCAGCTCAAACAGCACAGCCAGACTGCTAAGCACCAGAAGAATGAAGATGAATTTCAGCGCCGAAAGAACAGACAACCGTTTCTAGCCAATGCCGTGGGAAAATCAGCTGGTGATTCGTTTTCTCTTATTTTACTCGTAGAATTTTCAACGAGTTAAATCGGTGAATTGTTGATTTGTGTTTCCCTTATTTAATGCTATTGTTGCAATTTAGGTTATTGAACAGTTGAATCAAAATGATGCCATCTCCATTCAATGCTCTCTACAGGCTTTCAATCGCACTGACGTTACTCACAAGCTAGCCTACATCCAGTCTCAGTTTGCAATGATCCCTGTTGCGATTACGAAGCTTGAAACAAGTGGAATGCCTCTGACGGAAAGCCTAGATGTTCTTTTCAACGTGAAATGTGCTCTCGACTCGGCTCCAGGGGAAATTGGGCAGCATGTGCGCGACTAGCTCAATTACGTGTTGGACAAAAACGAGGGAATCAAACGTCTGGTGGAAATTGCAAATGTTATCAACGGCAACAGAAGCGACTTAAATATGGATCCGAAAAAAATTGCCTCTATGAAATATGCACCTATTATGTCCTGCAATGTTGAGCGCATCTTTAGTGCCTATAAGAACGTGCTTGCCGAAAACAGAAATGTATATGATATGTATGTGTGAAGCAGAAAAGTAGTTGTTATTAGCCAATAAAGTTGATTTATATGAAATTTACTTTGCCATATTTTTCCATATTTTTTGAAAAATTTCCATATTTTGGAAAATTTGCGGCCATATTTTTGACTTTTCCGTCCATATAAATCGCAGCCCTAGTTATTATGATCAGATCAATTAGCTTGCCGACTCCCTTCACTGCCCTTGACTCGACTAATCTTTTTGTCCTTGTTGCGTTTGGGTGGTGGAGATCCAATACCAGGTGGATGACCCTGATAGAGTCGTCGATAGTTGTCACTTTTGATGTAGTTCCAGAAAGACTCAATGCCTCCCACATTTAGTGCCTCTTTTAATGGTCCAATCCAGGGGTTGTTTTCTACTCGCAGGGTCTTGGCGTTCGGGTCTTTGGTGTCAATCAAGTCAAGCACACCTAGCTCTGGTGGAATCACTTGTAGACGATTCCCCTAAAATTGGATTTGTTACAAATTGGTCAAAACTAGGGTTGGCCATTGTCCGACAATTGCCCTACCCTAGTCAAAACTGAAAAATGCCGTCTTTTTTTCTTTTAGTCAAAGAGGCATATATCTAAGCAATTTTTTTTCGAAGTGATAACACTATCAAGTAAACCTGAAACTCTAGTTTCTAACGGCGTATCATTTGTTGCAACATCTTTGCAAAATGTAGTACAAATAGATAAAAGTATGAATCAAATTATTTTTCCGATTCGCTTCATAATTTAACGTTTTCGCGCTAAATTTTGCAAAGATGTTGCAGCGAATGATACGCCGTTAGAAACTAGAAACGAATTTCTCAAATAGCGTTATAAAATCATATGATCTACATTCTTATTGCTCGAGACTTGCCACGCCCTGAATTCCACAGATCAGTTTGAACAAAAGGGCAAATATATTGTTTGAAAAAAAATGGGCAGCGATGGTGACACGATGCCGATGCCACACACTAAATTAATGACTAAAACAAGAAACAAGTCATTGCTAGTTTATTAACATCTACCCCATTAGAATTCGTTGCCTGAGTCTATTTTTGGTGCATCTAATTTTTATTCCATGTATGATTTCAAAATCACAAATTCAATTTCAGACTGTACCTGAATATGCAGCTCCTTGAGTTTGCTGAGAGTAGCCAACTGTTTGGGCAAGTCAATTAAGTCATTCTCTCTGAGCACCAATACTTGCAGGTTGACCAGATGGCTGATATCTTCGGGAAATGACTCGAAGTCGTTGTCCCCCAAGTACAAGGCTCTAAGGGTGGGGATGAAGAAGAAGTTGCCCGGCAACGATTGTTCCTTTAAGTTGTTGTAGGTTAAGTCGAGTATTTCCAGCTTGGCGAACGAGCCAAAACCTCGAGGCAATTTGTTCAAGCGGTTCATTCTGCAATATTTCGAATCAAAAAATGTAGTGAAATAGACCGACAAAACTATAAAAGTACTATTTATTTGGTTGTATAAGAAGTCTTGTGTTAAAATATATAAGAAGTCTTGTGTGTTTTTTCTGCTGCAAAAAGACTTTTTTTGCAGCAAAAAAGTCTTTTTGCAGCAAAAAGTCTTTTTGCAGCAAAAAAAGTCTTTTTGCAGCAAAAAAAAGTCTTTTTGCAGCAAAAAAAGTCTTTTTGCAGCAAAAAAAAGTCTTTTTGCAGCAAAAAAAGTCTTTTTGCAGCAAAAGTCTTTTTGCAGCAAAAAAAGTCTTTTTGCAGCAAAAAAAAGTCTTTTTGCAGCAAAAAAAAGTCTTTTTGCAGCAAAAAAAGTCTTTTTGCAGCAGAAAAAAGTCTTTTTGCAGCAGAAAAAAGCTTTGTCCTGATAAAACGGGCTTCCGGTTCGACATTTTAATAAGTTTCACATTTACAATTTTACAAAAATTTTAATGTGTTGCAGAATAGAAATTTTTCAAGCATGAAGACAACTAAATTGTTTCATGGGTTTCAAATTCTAAATTTTTTTTTGATATTCGAACTTTGGAACTTATCAAACAATTTTTAATTAACTAATATAAGCAGGGTTGGCAAGGGCAGTATAAAACGACTTGCCGACTAGTTGCTGGGTTTGTGAGCACTTTTTTAACAGGCTGTAAAATCTTCATTTTTGGCATTTCAGAAATTTTTTTAGCTGTTTTGTAGATTTTGCCGTTCTGCATATAGTAGTTCAAAAAAAATTTTGAAATGCCAAAAATGAAGACTCTACGGCCTGTTAAAAAGGTTTCCACAAACCCAGCACCTAGTCGGCAGGTCGTTTTAAGACTACTCTTGCCAACCCGTCCGGAAGTTCTACTTCAGGGAAAACTTCCCAGGAAAAGAGTCCTAAAATCACGGAGCTGCGTTAGTTTCGAGTTTTGTTAATTTAGAATAATGAGAATAAAAATGGCTGTTGGGTTTCCAAAATTTAACTTAGTGCCTCCTTCTTCTTTATTCTGGAAACCTATCAAACATTTTTATTCCAAATATTCTTATATATTTTTCACAATGAAACCCATTTTTTTATTTTTCCAATCAGTATATAAAATAAATAAATCAAAATTTATCTTACCGAAAAATTTGTATCTGACAGATAAAACTTTATTCATCATATAAAATTGATCGGTATTTTATCTGATAGATAAATTTATCTGTTCTGCGCACTACGCACCTGTGTTTAGGAGATGGCGATGAGGATTGTCACGTTGTCATGCGTTCGCTCCCGTGAAAAGTCGTACCCCCTCGAATTTTCGAAGTGTTTGCTAACTCGGATTCGTCAGTGTAGTCTAGAGTATCGCGAGGATTAGAGTTGGTTTTTGAGAAACACTGTAAGTTTGCAATCAGACCGTTAATGTTCTTACTAGCGTCCGTGTGAGCCTTGACCAGGCAGATGTTCGTCGCAGCGTTAGGTAGAACTGCAGTGTTTTCAAGAACGACAAGCAAAGTGTAAGGAGGCCACAAAAGACTTTGAAAATTAGGTTACACGAGAAAGGCTGTGTGTACCAAACTACGCGTTTTGTGCAGAACTTCACGGTGAACACATGGCTGAGAAAAATTTGCAAAGAGGAGGAATTCGAGAGGAGGAAGAGGAGGAACCTTTCAGCCAATCGTTAATTCTGACGCCGGATTTGTGCTCAGCGTGATCGATTTACCTTTAAAACTGCTTAAAAATTAAAAAGTCAGTGTAAAATTCAAGACCATGAACATTTGATCTTCAAAAAACTCGAAATTCAAAATTTGAATGTTTATTGTCTTGAGCGGAATTCGAATTTGACAGTCACTTTAATATTTTAAAACTAGGGCCCGTAGCAGATACACATTTACCATGGTAATTTTTAATTACCATCAGCCTAAATCTCGATGTTTTGCGAATAAAGTGCAAAATCTGGTTAAGAAGACTAGACCTAAAATGAAAAGTTAGGTCTAGTCTTTTTAATCAGATTTTGAACTTTAGTTGCAAAATATCGAGATATGTATTTGCTATGGGCCCAGTTTTAAAGGTAAATCGAACATGCTGAGCACGAATCCGCTGTCAGAATTGAGGATTTGCCAGAAGATGAAGAGAGTTGAAGAAGTTCGTAATATAACTTCAGAAGCTGTTTCACCTGTTTTTTTCAGCTTTCGTGTTCAACGGGAAGCTCTGCATAAAACGCATAGTTTAGTACACACAGCCTATCCCGTGTTAAATAAGTGTCGGGCCTAACCGGGGAACAAATTTTATTGAGAGTTGTTGATAGGATCATCGAACGTAGCAGAACTAATGGTTCTGTTCTCTTGTTATTAGATGACAAGGGACCACAGGCGCCTATCAGCGCCTCTATAGTATTTCGAAATTTCATTGAGGGGCTATGACTTCATTCATAAAAATAGGTATATCCCCTATTAGAACTCATTTTTTTCGCCTGTTCTTTTTTTAAAACGAAAGCTGACATTCTGGGGAACACGATGGTATTAGCTACAAAAGTGATTTCGCTATCTACGACCCGTTCTGGCCTTCGAAGTAAAAAAGCGTTACCCACCCACACATGCCAAACACTATATAAGATATTCTTTTTTATTTCCTCAAAGTCATATTATTATTTTCAGCTTGTTTTAGGAGATCATCTTTCAAAGAAGTCTTTGACCAGGGATTTAATCATCCCTTGTCATTTAGATTCAGGGGGAAAAGTTTGGCGGTAGGCAGTTAGCGGCAAATTCCCGGCATTTGGCGCAGTTAAAACATGCAATGACTTTTTTCGGTAGCGTCAACACCAACTTTTCATGAATTGTTGACAGATTAAATCGACCATTTTGCGTCGATTAGTGCAAAAATATTACACAAACAAATGTCGGAAGAGTTATGGCAAACACAGTTATGGCAACTTTAAACCGCGGCGAATACCGAGAATTTCCCGGTAAGTGTCTACCGACAAAAATTTATATGAGTATTGGTCCTCGGAATATCAAGTTGTCGCACGTCCGTTCAAAATCCGGATCTTGTGGGTTATCCATGTACACTTTTTAATTTTGCTTGTTTTACCACGAAATAAACACATAATTGAAAAAGTGTACATGGATAACCCACAAGATCCCAAAATCCGAATTCTAGTTCACTTTAAAATAAACAAAACGCCAAGATTTTTGAAAAACATATTCCTACATTTTCTGAATTTCTCAGTGATTGTTGACTACGATAGGCAAACTTTGACGAAAAAGTTTCTTTTTTTTTAGCAAAAAATAGAGTTTCCAACCAAAAGTTAACTCAACATTAGTCATATCGAACCAACTTTTACTGATCAGACACACATCCATCAAATCCATATACTAGGCTTGTTTGTCACGACTAAGAAATCTATCTGCAAAACCAATTTCTTATGTCAAAGAACTTTGGAAAATGGAAATATTGGAAAACGCCCAGCTGCTACTAGTAACGGGAAAAGTCCTGCAAAGACCCTAAAGCGACCTGCAGTTTTTAATGGGTTACAAAACATTGAATAATATATAACATAAAAGTTTCAAATATTTTTTGATGAGTTTCACAATTAACTTGTAATGAAAAAATTTTTATGTGAATCCCATCGAAATTTATTTGAAATTTTTATAAATATAAATTGCATAAATATTTTGCAAAAAATTCGGGGTGCTTGAAGGACTTGTCAGATAACCCGGTTCGGGGCACAACCCATGAGTGGTTTTTATTGCATTTTAAATATAATTTGATGGTGATTCGCCAGAATGATTAATTTTTTTGACCTTAGTATCCAACTATTCAGCTACTTTTTAATAAATTAACTTCTGTAGAGTTGAAAAATGAGAAGCCAACTTACCCAACATTCAATATTTTGAGACTGGGCAATGCAGAAATGGTGGTTGGCAACTCTTCAATGTGGTTGTTCCACAAGTTCAGGTTCTCCAGATTAATCAAGTCAGAGATGTTGGGTGGCACTGAGGTCAACTTGTTGTGGCTCAAAGTCAGCCTGGTCAACCGTTCGTTGTCAACTAAATATCACTTTAAATTATAAGCACAAAAATCTAAAATATTGCTCACAATTCAGGTTGAGTTGGCTGAAAGTGTGAATTCCACGGTCAATACAGTCAATCTCAGTTGGTTCACCTGGCGCATCTTGGTCATTTGGTGTCTTTTCTCTGCCCATTTTTCGACCTACAATTGTTTTTGTCCGTCACGATCTAATAAACATCGTTTTAGACAATGAGCAATCAAAATAATTGGTCCTATTGTACAATCCAACCCATTCTTGCCTTGGTCGCCCAGGTTGCTCAGGCGCAGGTGATTCACCCAGCATACCTTTCTTACTTTTTTGAAAATATTTCAGAGTCAATCCATGTACCGTAATGTTTCTAACATGATGTTTATAGCCCGGGGTTATTTATGCCAACACCTGAAAAATCTCGAAATTGTCAATCAAAAATGGCTTAACTCTCAAATCTAGTCAAAAAATAGGAGGGGGCTTCTATTAGAGAGGCGGCTTCTATTAGAAATATTACGGTAATACGCATCAATTTCACCTTTTTTTATTTCTGACTTTTGGGCGATAGAATTTTTTTTAGAGCTTTTAATGTTATGGTTTAAACCAGCCTCAAGTTTAGGGTTTCAGAGGTAGTACTAAAATTAGTTTTCTAACTGGTGTGCAGAATTTTTTTTAAAGAAGCACTTTCAGAAAAGCCACTAATAAATATTGTAGAAGCTAACCCATTAATTGATGGACCGCTTGAAACAACACATCGCCTGACAGGGTCTTCGGCTTTATATGTGTTGGTGGTGGCCCGAAAAAATGCCTTGGTCCAAAAAAATTTAAAAAAGAATTGAGCAAAAAACGATAAAGAAGTAAAAATAAATAGTTTTGAGATTATAAAAGAAAAAAAAATTGCAAAAAACAACAGCGGGGCCAAGGTTGTTTTTTTTCCGGGGGTACCACAAGCACATATAGAGCCGGGTCCTCAAAATCACACCCGGGCGGGTCCCTTATGAGTCAGAACGAGATCCGTCAATAACTGTAGAATTGCTCGTATGTTAAACGAGCAATTTCACAGTTATTGCTGGTCTTTTTTGACAAATATAATCTTGAGTCAGAATCAGACCAGAAATTTTTTCTAATCCCCCAAAAGTCCGAAACAAAAAAGTTTAAATTGGGGCCTGTTATATGTATGCTGGTCCACCCTGTTCCTAACCGCAAGCTAAAAGAACAATGGGAAGACCAAGGCAGGTCTCAAATAGGGTCAGATACTTTTTTTTCAAGCCTCAAATCGCAATATTAAAAAGTTTGTGTTGACTGTGTAACCGCTGTTACTCACTATTAAAAAAACTAGTAATAGGGAAAGCATTTGCTAGGTCTCCCACTCATTTCTGTGTCTGCTGCTTTTGCCAAGCATATCAATCGATAAGTGACCATATGCTCCATAGCTTTTTTAGTTCTAGTATAATAGCTTTAAGGGGCAGCTAACTCTTATTTTACTAGGTCGTATCTCGACAACAAAGCATCTTTTTCAAAATTCTGTTAAATGATTACTATTTCTGGGGATAGCCTGGAAGAAAACATGGTACACAAAAGTATACAATTTTAACTAAAAAAAAGCCCAGAGGGATAGTTGCGTTGACTCGAACTGTCGCGGGTCTATTCCTGACTCAGGAATCCTGAGTAGGGAGGGTGGGAAAATGACCACGCGCTTTCCAAGATATTTTTTATAAACAGGTAGAAAAACGCGTAGTTAATCATGCTATCCGCGAGGGTTTTAGCTAAAACTATTATGCGCAATAGTTTTTTGAGCAAATGAAAAGTTTAAAAACAGGCTCTATGAAATATAAAGCAATTACAATTGTTCGGCCCTGTTTAAGAATTGGGTGCTTTTTCGCCTTGGTCCCCCCTGTTGATTTTTTGTATGTTTTTAGGCGTAGGCATGGGTAGGCCAGTGTATGTTAGGACGGACGGGCTTACACCGAGAAACATGTTTGAGTTCGTCCTAACATACACTGGCCTTCCCTTGCCTACGCCTAAAAAACACACAAAAAATCAACAGGGGGGAGCAAGGCAAAAAAGCACCCAATTTTTAAATAGAGCCAATTGTTCTTTGCAATTGAGGTCGTAGTGCACTGACAAGGGGGTGGGGTTGTCATAGGTTCGACTGCCCTTGTCTGCTGTTTTTACAAATTCAGCATTGAAATGCCAGACACTTCGTTCATTTCATCTAATTTCATTTCATAAAATTTCATCTAACAATATCTTAGAAAGCGCACGGTCATTCGCCTACCCTCCCTTGTGAGTTCAAGTCCCCCTTTTTCAGCATGCCTTTTTTTACTCTTACGCTAGTGTATTTTCGGATTATGTGGAAGCAGATATTTATTGGATTGTTTGAAAACCAGTAACCACAGAAATGATATTCAAAAAAATTTATGGCAATACAATGAACGAATGGATATTTAAAGCACAGGATAAACAAAAATTTGAAGCATTTCGTACTGGAAAAGACATTTTGTTGCTAAACCAGGATGTCGATTCAGACTTTTAAAAAATAAAGAGATTTGCTTAAAAAATAAAATTTATTGTAAGATTTTTTTGCAAACATGGGCTATTTTATCAGTGGGGTGCCAAAAAAGGTAAAAGAGTCTATTACATTTTTTATTCTAAACGTGAAACTTTTCTATTGTAAAGGTGCCAGATTTATAATAAAATCTGCCAGAATTTCAATTATTTAGAATCAAAGAACTGTGAAATGGAAAGTGTCTATGAAAGATTACTAATCTTCCGAAAATTTAGTACACTTTCCAGTACAAGAAAAATGGTAAAAAATTAGCTTAACCTGGGGTTGACCAAAACAGTATTCACCGGTAAATGCCTGAGATTTTACCCACCTTATGGAAATCGGGTCAAATCTTCACGACGGATTTTGTGAAAAGGATAAAACGGGAAAATGCCACATTCTGGAGAAAAAGTGCCACGTTTGTGTAAAAAAGTGTCACGATTTGCGAAAATGTGCCACGTTTTCTGAAAATAAGTTTTCTTACACCAACCACCAGTTTACAGCTCAAATTTTAAACATTGCTATAAATTTGCCTGTTGAAAAACTGCCCACAAACCCAGCAATTAGTCGGTAAGTCGTTTTAGGACTACCCTTGTCAACCCTACTTTTGCATGTCCAAGCAGCCAGGGTTTCCATTAAAATCAGATGTGTGCAAACCCAGGCACATGTTTACAAAACGTGGAAGCTTTTTGCCTCTCTCTGCTGGGGCTAGCAATGAATAATGCATTTTCTCGAAAATCGTCAAAAAATCATCAGGAGAATCAAGGCAACTTATTTCGAACTGACCGACAAATGTGTGCTGATCTCAATTCCAAGTCTTAAAATGTAGTTTTGGATATAGAAACAATTGCTATCTAGCAACCAAGAAATTTCGACCGGATTTTGAAAACATTCTATCAAATATACAACCAAGAAATTGACAGTACTTGCTCGGCTGCCACCGCGCCCAATATCCCCCACCCCACTCAAAAGAGCAGTATTGCAAATACAACTCCAAGTAGGAGTAGTACAGGGTGTCCCAAGAATTTCCCCCACTGTTGCGTCTTCGACGCAAGTGATGTCTACAAAATTCTTCACTTTCCCAGCCTGGGGTTTGGTGGCCTATTGGTTAAGGCGATTCCCTGCGGATCCAAAGGGAGTGGGATCAAATATCCCCCTCCATTCCCCTTTTTCCAATTCACGAGCTCGTGGCCGTGGCCGCTCGCGACACCACTTTTGAAGTACCATAACGTTTTGTAGAGATCGTATTTTGCAATTCTGTTTTCGCCATTCGTCTTAGAATTTCGTAACAATTTTTTTGGCATATCAGGTGAAAAAAGTCAAAATTTTTCATTTTTGCCTTGGTCCCCCCTGTTGTCCGAAAATTACCCATATTCAAAAATTCCATTTTGCATGTTTTTCTGTATTCGTTCTTGTTTTTTCAAGGCAAAAATGAAAAATTTTGACTTTTTTCACCTGATATGCCAAAAAAATTGTTACAAAATTCTAAGGCGAATGGCGAAAACAGAATTGCAAAATACGATCTCCACAAAAAGTTATGGTCCTTCAAAAGTGGGGGAAATTCTTGGGACACCCTGTATTTGCAATACTTCTTTTTTTTCACAGAGAGGGGGGGGGGTTGGTGGCAGCCGAACAAACACCAAATTGACCTCAAGTAAATTCCTGTGAAAATCTAGCAAAAGATTGTTGGAAAAGTGTCCCGTAATTTTCGTGCCTAAGTAACAACATAACCCATTCAAAATAATAACTATATATATGACAAATAATTCAAGCACTGATTTCATTGTAGAGACAGCCCACAAATTTGGAGTAGTAGCGCTGAGTGAAGTGCAGAGCTGTGAGGAATTGACTGATTTTTTTCTGCTTCACATTTAGCCAAGACGTTTCCGCCATTATTAGGCAGGCAGTTGCTCACCATCCTCTCCAATGTCTGGGCTTCTTTGGTCCTGAAATTTGAGTTTTTAAACATCGAGACTTTGGATCTTAGACCCCGAATAAAGCAGATGAAGATTTGTTAGGACTTTTCCAATTCCAATAATTTTTTCCGTAAATTTTAATTTAAAATTTCAACATTTTTAATTTAGTTGCTTCGCGGACAAAGCCCGTCAGAAATGCGCGTCAGATTTTTTGTTAAATACGACTCTCGACATAACGAACCCCCAAAAAGTTCGTTCCCACCTAGGGTCTGACACTTTTTTTAGCCCGATTTTTGAAGTCTTTGACCAGTTGTCTTTGGCTAGTCTAGTCCAAAACATCGCAAGGATTCCGATCTTACCAATCGTTTCTGAAAATCGCAATAGTTTTGCCGAAAAGACCCGCGCCTCTCGATATAACGAACACCTTTTTTGAAAATAAGTGTTCGTTGTATCGAGAGGCACGGGTCTTCTCGGCAAAACTATTGCAATTTTCAAAAACGATTGGTAAAATCGGAATCCCTGCGATGTTTTGGACTAGACCAGCCAAAGACAACTGGTCAAAGACTTCAAAAATCGGGCTAAAATAAGTGTCAGACCCTGGGTGGGAACGAACTTTTTGGGGGTTCGTTATGTCGAGAGTCGACTGTATTAGAATTTTTGAAGAGAGTGGAACCAAGCGCGTCTCACTCATATTGTATATATATTTGTTTGTCAGAAAAGTTATTGGAAAGAACCCAACGTCTAAGCCAATTTGTGATGAGCCCCTGATAATTTTCTCTCTTTTTGCTTTCAAAATAAAAATTTCAATAGAAAAAAAAATTTGGACTACATTTTCATTACGATTTGGTTGGTAGTCTCTATTTTAAAAATATTAAACAATTTTATTGCGATGTTTCTTAGTGCAAAATTTTACTGAAACCCATCAGCAAGGTTTTGAAGCATATGGTGAAGTGTCTTTTTGAGAAAAGTTATATGAGGGTATGGGAACATGCTGCATTCTCTCTAATAGACCGATCCTTCATAGGGAGATTGGAAAATAGTCCGACACCATCTAATAAACCGACCCCCAAGAGGTCCTGTTTTGCTACATATTGCTTCCTGTGTGTGTGTAACCTGTTGATTAAAAATGGTAAAAAAAATGGTAAAATCCATTTTGTTGAGAAACTTCATATAACCTCATTTATTTAATTATGGAGACAACGTCGTCCAAGTCAAGTCTGTTGCATCAATAAAGGTGGGGTTGTCCGGGTAGTCTAATTTCGAACCGACGACTAATTGCTGGGTTTGTGAGCACTTTTTCAACAGGCTGTAAAATCTTCATTTTTTGCGTTTCAGACATTTTTTTGAACCGTTTTACGCAGAAAAGCAAAATCTACAAAACAGTTACCGTATTTGCTCTAATAGAAGCCCCCTCTCTAATAGAAGCCCCCTCTCTAATAGAAGCCCCCTCTAGAAGCTGAGTGAAAAATATAAGCCCCCTCTCTAATATAAGCACCCCCTTAAAATAAAAAAGATTTCATTTGGATTCGCGCCTTTTTTGTTTACAATTTTTTTGTGATTCATTACATACATAGAGCGTTTAGAGACTTTCTTTATAAAAACGTCAGAAAAAACGTTTCACGTGAAATTTTGCGACGGCGAATTTTGTCAACGGCGAAAACCGTGACGGCAAATCAGCCCCGTCCCATATATAAGCCCCCTCTCCAATAGAAGCCCCCTTGAGGCTGAGTGAAAAATATAAGCCCCGGGGCTTCTATTAGAGGAAATACGGTAATAAAAAGTCTGAAATGCAAAAAATGAAGATTTTACAGCTTGTGGAAAAAGTTCTCACAAACCCAGCAATTAGTCGTCGGTTCGAAATAATACTACCCCCGACAGCCCTAAAAAGTTGAAACCGCGCCCAAGGATGTTCAAATGCTTGCTGATGGAAACGATCGCAATAAGATGAAGATGAAAGAAAAAAACGAATTTGAAGGGGACGACGGCCCCTCAAATTTTGAATCATTGTGCATTAGCAGAAATTGGCGCCAAACTCAAAACTATCAAAAGTGGTCGATATTATACCTTTTTTGTTTTGTGCTACTGACCTTTTTTCCTTTCTAGTTTAACATGCTTATAGCCGAAAAATTCCTCGCATTATGGGCTTTCGAACGAGCCGTCACTTGCCCATAAAACATGTAAAATTTCAAAGTTACAAATAATTTCGATAAAAATCTTCAAAGATATTTTTCTATTTAGTTGACTTGATTGAAATCCTAGCACCTTATCGTTTTCAAGGTGTTCACTGGGTCTACAACCTGCTGAAGTGTCTCGTCTAAGCGAATGACTGATAAAAAAGAGAAAATCGTCTCCATTAGAGTTGGCCCGGAATTCCGGTTTCCCGGAATTCCAGCCTTTTTTATTTTCTTTCGAAACTAAGGCTAAATTTATATTTTGGCTTATTCACCAGTACATCTAGCTACTCAAAGTTATCAATAGTCTTTAAAATCAATTATAATGAGCTATATCGATGTTTAGCAATTGTTTAAATTTCATATTCTGAATAAAATATTTCAGCAGTATAGAATTTTATTTGATTTTTAGGTAAAAACTTTTTGGTTTAGCAAAACTGAAATTGCATCAACCCAAATAAAATTTTTTTGGTTATAGCTTTAAAATGAATAAATTTGCGGTGAAAATTTCGGAAAAAAAAATTTCGGTCCCGGTTTTTGCGAAAACAAAACTCCGGTTCCGGTCCAAATATCGATTCCGAGCCAACTCTAGTCTCCATCAAGTGTGCCAGGGATGTCGTCAATGCTGCAGCTGAATGGACTGAACATGCTCAGGTCTGGTCCGTGTGAGAGCAGAAGAAGCAAAAACCTGGTTGGTTTTTTTTGGTTTTCAATTCTCGATGATATTGTTATGTGTTTTTTTCCATATTCAGTTGTCCAAATATTGCTTAGCTATGCTGATCACTGTATGAACTGCGTGTGGCTATCTGATTTACGGTGTGCTGTTCCGGTGGATATTAATTTGGAGCCTGTGCAGTTGTTACTGCTTTGGCTTCAGCGCCTGCTAACAAGTGAAATCTTCATCTGGGATCACGCTGTGGTGTGTCATCAGTCAAGAGGAATTTGTGGCTCTGGTTGTTCTGTCCTACTGCTGATGCCTTACCCAAGAAACAGGCTATGTTGAGTGAAAGTTGTTGTTCTGCCAGCGTCAAGAAATACTCGTTTATTCTCTTCGCTTTTGTTGTTACTCTCTGTTAATTTTGTGGAATTTGTTGTGTTTTTATAAAAATAAAGATCGAGTTCTGAGTCTTTTAAGAAAGTAAAGGTGGTTAAAGACTGCATTATTTGCCATATAGCACGTGAAAATAGCACATTTTCATAACTATAGAATAAAAGAAAAGAAATTTTTTGTTCAAAAATTCAAATTTTTTGTTCAAAAATTTGAATTTCACCAAAAATATTCTTGGCGTTTTGTTGTTCTTGAACTGCACTAAGATTCAAATTTTGGGGGCCGTTAGACACTCGCTCGCGGAAAAATGTCTTAAAATTTTCTCTCACTTTGTTTGAATTTTGTTAACGGTTGTTTGTTGATGTTTTACTACAGCCGACTGTCGATATAAGGACACTTTCAATATGATATCAGTTCGAAAAGATGTGTCTAAAAATGATGGTAAGACTTTCCGTATATCGACATTTCCGCTTTGCATCAGTGCCCAACGGTGGCATTATTAAAAAATTGGACCCTACCGGAGTATAACCCGGCCCCCCCAAGTTATACTCCGGTAGCGTCAAAAATTGTATGATTTCGAGTAATTACTAAAAAAAATTGCCTTCGACGCGGCGATTTTTTTAGTAATTGGCAACGTCGAATAGTAAACCGACACCCTGTAAGGGACCAATCCCCTAGAGGGTGATCGTAAAATAGACCGATCGATCCATTAGAAGAAACATGGTATCACAACTATCATAAAAAAGCAAAATAGGGCATTACACCCCACTCATATGTGAAACCTATAAAAAATTTTGGTAATTTTTATGAATAAAAATTTTTTGCAGCCCATCGCAAAGTTCTATCAGATTGTGGTAAAGTCGTTTCTTGACCTCGAAGTTGCAATCACTTCGCTATGATCATCATAGCGGTAATTGACCGTAAGGGATTTCTGTGTAATGATCGCAGTGATAACTTACGATAGTAGACCATGCTTGGATAGACCATTGGACTGTGGAGTAGCTTGGTCGCCAGCCCTTCCATTTACCCCCGCATCCACAGGCTCAATTAGTCGACCGTAAATACGTCGAAATATGTGATTCTTTTGGGCAGTGTCAGGGAACTTGGCTTTAAGTATATGATCAATAGAAGCTTGTCCATGGATGCCAAACGCAATTCCACAGCAACTAAGACGATTCTTACACTTCAGAAAAGCAAGCTGTTGCATTGTAATCTGGTCTTTCCTGCAAAATCAATTAATATTAACGAAAAGTCCGTGTCTAAACATAATTCTACCTGGAATACCGATGCATGGGGTCCTCATAAGAGTTTGCTCCAGGACCTAAGCGAAAAATACAGCTGGGACTGGTGATACTGAAAATGATCGAAATTAGATTTTAGGTCAGAAGTTTTTCTAAAATATCGACATTTTCAAAAGTTATGACAGAAAACATGAGCAATTTTTCCGTGAGTTTTTCTTTTCCGACCTTCCGGTAGGATGATGCTTTAATAGGACAAGGCAGCAAATTCAGAATTTCATATCAATAATTGATTTAAAAACAAAATAATTTTATGGTTTCGCAATCATTTGCCCATCCTACTTTAACTCTTGACTGTAGCAAGCCAATCAGGGATGGGACGGAAGACTAAGAAAGTCGGAACAAAAATCGTAAGTAAAAGAATTTCCAAACCGGAAGTCGAAAATTAGATGAAAAAAAATGTCAGAAATCGGAAGAAATTCAAAAAATTATTGAAAAAATTGAAACAATTATCTGTCCAAGTTAACTATATTCTTCCGATATTTCTGAAATTAGTCCCATTTTTTGGAAATCGGGAGAAAAAGTGATCGAAATCGGAATTCCTACTCATCCCTGCAACCCAACTAAAATTTAACTCTATTAATTCTGGACTGGTAAACTTGAATTGAATTGATCTATTTTCCCTGTAAATATTTTAGATTGGTAAATTTTTTTGCTTCAAAGGCTTTGGCCCAAGTGCCGAGTCCGGTCCACTTTTTAGCTTGGTTTTCACTGTTGTTGTTTTTTGAATTTCGCTGAAGCGCAGGGTAAGCAAGCATACGCTAGAACGGACTCAAACATATAAAACATATTTAGGTCCGTTGTAACGTAAACTGGCCTATCCTGCGCTTAAGCGCAAGTCAAAAAACAGCGCCAAGGCAAAAACGGACGGGACTCCCCACTAAGGCCAAATTATTCCTAAACTAGAAGATTAGAGACCACTGTTGAAGTTCATTATAGCAACTTCGGGCGGCGGTAAATTGACCCGCAGTAAATTGAACCTCCAAATTTGTCGTGACGGGAAAATATCGAAGAACCCCCTTCACAAGAACCACCAACTAAGGTATGTGGGTGTGGGCATCTTAACCCCAAGCCCCCTCCATGCATCCAGAGTCACTTTCGAGTGATTTGTGTCTAAGGTATGTGGGTGTGGGCATCTTAACCCCAAGCCCCCTCCATGTATCCACAGTTATTTTCGAGTTATTTGTGTTTAAGGTATGTGGGTGTGGGCATCTCAACCCCAAGCCCATGCGCCCCCTTCAAGGGCGGGTGGTGGCACTAGCCGAGCTATAGCCATGCATATAGAGTCCCTTTTGCCAAGTTCTAGTGAGATACCGTATTTCCTCTATTAAAAGCCCTCCCCGAAATCCGGAACTTTTAAATTAATTCTTCGCCTTTTTTATGCATTTTTTGGTTTTGGTCCCACTCATGTTATATGCCAAAATGTAGCTAGGAATCTGGGCTATATTTTGGTATGATACATAAGCAAGAACCGATTAAAAAATTGGTTAAAAGTGCAAAGAATATGTTTAAATAAGGGGAGGGCTTCTATTAGAGGAAATACGGTGAATAAGTAAAAAATTTAAAAAAGGGTATCCAGCTGCCCTCCAATACCATTTAATTTGGTCCCCCAAGAAAAAGTCAAAATTTAGTCAAAAAATTTTTTTTCAAAAAGTGTCGTCTACCACCTAAAAACATGTTTTCTACACGTTTCAGGCCATGAAATTACACAAAATGGTAGCTAAAACCTTTTTTTGGGAGGAGGTTCTATGATATACTCCGGCCGAGACCACGGCAATGTCGTTTTTACACAAAAAGTCGGATTTTCGTTTGCAATTTTTCTGATTTTGAAATTTACAGATCATATCTCTGTGTAAATGTTTCACTCACCACGTAATTCGCAGTTCACATCTGTCACTCAATATCAGAATAGCTGCAGCCAACAACTCAGGCAAATCCCAGTTATCCAGATCAATGCCTATAGATGCGTCTTCCACATCACAGTCCAATGGAGCCAATCTGGGTGATGACTGGTCAAACTCACTGACATCATCATAAGTATCAGTAGGAGACGATGAATATGATCTATCCGCCTCCAAATCAGCAAAGTAGAAGTCCTCGTTGTTGGCCCGAGCCCAGAATTCAGCTGACTGGGTGGTTGAGTTGGCGATCAGTTCTACCAATTTTCCATTGGAATCCTTGAAAGCCAAACTGTAGGTGCTGTAAGCCGGGTATTTTTCGCGAAGCTTTTTGGTCAGATTGGTTACTGAGGCCTTTCCAGAATTCATTGAGATTGCAACACTTGATGGATGGCTGTCCAGTGAGTCCACATCGATCAGCTTTTCGGTGGATTGGTGTGCCGACTCACTGATCACTTGGAACACGTAATTATGGGTGGATTGAGAAGCTGATGGGTCTCCTAAATATTGCACTTCTATAGGAGCAGTATCTGTGTTGTCGGAATCCATGGCCTTCTTTTTTAAAGATTTTGTTGCAGTAATTCCAGGCGGCGTGATCTGCCTCCCTGACTGCGCTGGATGTGGAAGAGGTATCTCTGCACTGTGGGGGACAGTGGAAGTGTTGGACGGAACAGACCTTTCTGACTGTTGTTTTTTGGTCGCCTGCTGTTTTTTGGATATGGCCTCACTGAAAAAAAGTTATGGATAAAAACATTATTTAAAAGATATGGATCTCCCGAAGAGGGCGCAGGAGGCTTGGTCGGTTAGAGATGCGCGCACCCACTTACCTTAGACATAATTCCGAGCAAGACTCTTGATCATAAATGCATTTAGAGGCTCTTTTTGCCCAGCTCCAGTGACCAAAACATGGTAAAACAGCCAAATGGTCGAAATTTCAAAATGCCCAAAACTCAATTTTTTATTGACCAGAACACAAAAATAATGCCTTTTTTGAACTCCTGAGGTGATTTTAGGTTGATATAGGATGTTTGGAAACACTTTAAAAAAAATTTCATTTGGGGGTGGTTATACTCCGGTAGGGTCGAAAATTCCTATTTTCGGGAAACATCTATACGCCAAAGTATTTTAACGGGCAGAAAATGTATATTCCTTACAGATAAAGGGCAGCGACAACCAAATTTTTTTTTGGTTTTACTTGCAATTTTTACTTGCTTTGAATCAAATCTGATATTGATTAATAGTAGGGTAGATCGCGTTCGTTTAAACGACCATTCGTTTAAACGATTAAACGGAAAATTAATTAAACGGATCTTGATTAAACGGATTAAACGATAAACGGTTTCAAAAAACCGCGTTTAATCCGTTTTATGATGTAGATAAAATGACGATTTTTTACACATTGGAGAGTGTAAATACTTTTTTCTCCGTTTTCTTGCTTATATTTTTGTTCATTGAGTAATTTGGTTTATATCGTTAGAGCATTTCCTTTGTTTAGAATATGGCTCCTGCTTTGATTTGGAAGTACTTCTCGTTGGTGACAGTTGATGGCGAACAAAAGCGCAAGTGCCTCAAGTGCAATGATCTCCTGCCAGTGCCAAAGGATTCCTTAACCGGCAATATGATCAATCATCTGAAGAAGAAAGGGCATTCTGAGGAGCTGAAGAAATATCAAGCTGGTGAATAAGCCAGTGAGCGAACGTTTTCAATCGCGGGTCTTTTGTATGCCAACACACTTAGGAATAGGTATGAATAATTGAGAGCTATTTATTGCTTTGCTAATTGTTAAAGATCTATTCCAGACTCAGTGGTCGCATGGCGGAGATGCTCATTCTCATCAAAGCGAATCTGAAGAAGCTGAAGCTCGCACCGTCAACCGAGCTCGATGATGAAAAAGTCGGGAAAGAAAAAGGATCGGAGAGCGAAAAATCTGGCGAGGAATAATATTGTTTGTTTACGATACATGTGTTGTTGGTCGATTGTCATCAATAAAATGCTTTAAAGTGGTTGATTTGACTTAGTAATTTCCTTGAATGAGGGATCAATTCAATTAAACGGATTAAACGACCGTTTAAACGGGTGATTTTCATTAAACGTAAACGATAAACGGGTCTTAAACGGTAAACGACTTAGGCCAAATTAAACGAACGCGATCTACTCTAATTAATAGATAAAAATGGTATTTGAAAAAAAAAGTCTCTGAAAAATTGTTGGTCAACCTGAAAAAATGGGGCGTAATCGTTTTGCCAATGAGATCACTTCGCCAGTGGTATGTTTTCGCCAATAGCTTCTTTTTTCAAGTAATTTTAATTCTTCGTTAGGTTAACACTCATTTTGTAGCTCATCTCACTGGCTACAAAATGAGTGGTAATTTGCCTGACAAAAAAATTAAAGTTACTTGAGAAAAGAAGCTATTGGCGAAAACATACCACTGGCGAAGTGATCTCATTGGCAAAAACATCTCATTGGCAAAACGATTACGCCCCGAAAAAATTTACTGGTAAACCTTAGTGGAATGTTTGAGATGTTGAAAAAAATTCGATAAATAATTGTGTAAACAAAATTAGCAGATTTGCTTTAAAGCACTGTGTTGCAAGCAGTCTTGGGGACAGCTCCGGCTCCAGCTCCGGCTCGGAGCCGGAGCTGGAGCGAATTTTTTGAAAGCTCGGAGCAGGAGCCGGAGCTGAAAATTAAAAATCTGGGAGCTGAAGCCGGAGCCGAAGCCGTAAATTAAGGATTCCCCAAGACTGGTTGCAAGTGCATATGAATTTTTTGGAAGAAAAACTGGTTCTTTTTAATTATCGGGACCTCCATTCTTAGGATACCAAGCTCCCGTTTCTGACGCAGCTTTCTGCGTCAGAAACAAATGCTTGAGTAAAATCACCTGCTTTGCAAGAATTATGCGCAATTTGTAAATACTGAAAAAAAAATCTTTTTTTTTTTTAATATTATATTTATTTTTTTTCAGAGGTTGGTCCCGATAACCAAAAAAGAACCGAAAAACTTACTCACTTGCATTAAAGGACCATGCTCGCGGTGGTCTGGTGGGTCCCCGACAGTTCAAATTTTTTTCCTAATCATTGATCTTCTGTACGGATCCGTACAGAAGAAAGAAACTAATTTTGCATGGAGTCCCGATAAAGGATAAGAACCATCAAACAGTCTCTTTAATTGTTTTGTAGTTCGTTTTTTCGCTCTAAAAAATACTCTGCAGAATAGTTTAAGAGAGTCTGAGCGCAGAAGATAAAAGTTTTAAAGCTTTAAAAAAAATATGAAACCCAGCAATAAATCAAGCGTTTATTTTATTTATAATGATCTTTGAATCATTTGTGTGGTTCGGAAAGCACTGCACAAAGTATCTCAAAATATTCTAACTTTAATTTTTTCGATCGAGGCCAGGATTGTCGGGCACGGTTTGTAAGCCATTTATGGAGGATGGAGAATTATGGAGGGATGCCTGCGGGTGCGTTACACAAGAAAGACAGAAACTATTGGTGCTTTTCTTTCCAAAATTTTGTTTTGTGTGTTTTCATCAAGTTTTTGAAGTTTTCCTCAAAATTGAAAGAGTAGTGTGAGGCAAAACAAGCGTAAAATGAAACGGTTAAAAAAATTGCTTTTTCTCGTCTTTATCTGCGGTGTAGCGCACGTGAATATTACTAAAATATTTTGGGTACTTGTTCGGTTGGGGGGGCCTGATATTTTTGACCAAATAATTTTTATTTCTGTTTTGAAACTTTTAAGATCGTCCATTATCTAAGACAATACTCAATAAAATCAAAGTTAAAAAAATAAGGAACTTGTGCTACGAAAAAAGTGGCCGTTAGACCACAAGTGAAATTTTGTAAAGGCCCCCAACCGAACAAGTGCCATATTTTGTTTTCGTTTCTATTTCACTATTAATGGGCTTTTTCGACTTGATCTACCTGTCGTTTTTCACGTCTTTGTGTGGTAAAAATACTGCATTAATCTAGATACGATAAATTAGCAGAATTAAAAAATGACTTACTTGGCTACCAGTAGAACTTTGGCCATTTGAACAGCTGAATCAAGCGTTTTCATGATGGCAAAACTTTTATCGTCTGAGATGTAGACCAAGTCTTTTTGCAATTGGAAAATCTCCACACTGGCATTCGGAAAGTACAGACTGTAAACAAAAAAATCAGAAAAAATAATTTTTTTTTAAACAAAAATCCACCTTTTATCCAATTTGGTGTATTTGAGGCACTCGACTCTGTATTTGTCTTTGGACCTGATCACCATGATTTTGGGCAGCACTTTGATTGGGGTGACAGTCAGGTTGGAGGTGATTCGCTCCACCAGGTCTTGAACGGTAACGTGGGCTAAATGTTGCTCACACAGAACTATATATCCACTGATATCTACTAGGGCAGCTTCATCGAAAGCAGTCTTCAGGGCATGGTAGGAGGGCAAGTAGTTGGTGTAGAACCACGTAGTGGTTTCTCGAAATTTGTTGCCCATTCTGTAAATGCAAAATTGACTTCCTGTTTATTCTTTCTGAATTTTTTTCACAAATCACATATTTTTGTGCATTTGGTATTTGATGTTATTGTTTGTTACGATCTACACGTGTAGCGCAGCGGGTCGGCTTCCTACCTTTTACGTGAAAACATTGTTAAAAATTTGTTTTTTGCGTGCAAATCACCGCCTGATATGTTGAGAATAGTCTTGACGGCAACCGGACATTTGTCACTTTTAGTTAACTGTATACGACGAAAATGACTAATACAGTTAACGAAAAAGTGACAAATGTCTGGTTGCCGTCGAGACTGGGTAAGACGGGTAAGTTCGTTCAAAAACTCAAGGTGTCTAAAGCCTTTTTGAACTTTTTTATTCAAAAAATTAGGTCGATTTCAACAGTTCATCGCTTTTTTGTTCAAACACATCTACAAATTTTGCAGATTTTGTTAAATTTCTGTAAATTCGTGTAAAGGAATCTTTACTCTGCATAAATTGACAGCAATTTATCTAATTTTGAGAAAAAAATTAATTTTTTGAACAAACAGCTGAAATATTTTTTTCCACATATGCGCAAATTTGAACATTTGGAGAACCCTGGTTGGCCCTGGTCGTAAGTGTGGATTCAATTTGAGTCACTGAAACATGCTATGGACTCATCTTTGAGTACATTTTAATATACGCAGGCCAACAGTTGCCTAAATCTAAAAAATCCCAAAAAACAACATGGACTCAGGCGAAATTATGCACATCATGCACCAAATAAATCTTTTGGTTTACCCTGTAAAATACCAAGTCTTTTAAAGTATAAAAAATATTTATTTTTTGAGCCATCCTGTAAAATCCTAAGTTACCATATGCCCTGAATTATTGATTGGCTTTTCAGCTACATTGTATGATAATTTTTAAAAAAACATAATAATTTAAAAAATTTGGAGAATATTTTTAGCCGTATGTCTAGTAGGAGCTTACCTTCCTGAGTATATGTCCACAATAGAGGCGTAGTCGGTTCGACGAGCTGATAAGGCAGTTTCCAATTCGTAAGATGTCTTTGTAAAGTAATCCATCAGCTTTTCTCTAAAACCGAAGACTTGATCAGCTTTGAAAATATATTGAATATTACGAATATATGAATATATTAATTTTAAAAATGGGCAGTAGGTGACTTTTACTCAACTTTCATGGCGCACTAGGTAAAGCGTTGGACTTCGGTGTGCTAATAATAGAAAAAGGCAATTTTTCTGGAAGTCACGAGTTCAACATCACATCGTTTTATGTAGCACACAAAAGCTAAGAGTCTCAACTTTCAGAAAAATTAGATAGATTTTTTAAATACAGGGTGGCGCAAAAAAAAACGCGGGCACTTAGAAAAATTTGCGTAAGTAGCTCCTTGACCCGTCAATTTCCCCAGGAAAATCGATGACAGTAGTTAAGCTACCGAGGAGCTATCTGCTTGTTATCTTCATCACAGCCGGCCATTTGTGGAGGTTTCCGACGGCTTGCCACCCAAAAATCGGAAACCGACCGGGCAAGTGGTTACGTACTTCAATTTTTTTAAGGTGGCCGAATTTCTTTGGCGCCACCCTGTAGTTCGAATTTAGCAACGCAATTCGAAATCTGCAACTCAATCTTAAGGTTGTCAAGGGAAGTATTATTTTGAACCGACGACTAGTTGCTGGGTTTGTGAGCTCTTTTTCTGCTCTTCTCTTTTTTAGATTTCAAGAGGTTGTAAAATCTTCATTTTTAATGTTTCGGACATTCTTTTTGAACTATTTTGCACAGAAGGGCAAAATCTACAAAACTGTTCAACAGAATGTCTAAAACGCTAAAAATGAAGATTTTACGGCTAGGGAAAACTTGGCAATAACGAAAATTGCCAAATACGAAATTTGCCAAAAAAAATTTGCCAAACTTGGATTTCACCTGAAAAAGATTGATCAACGCTAAATTGCTACCCTATCTCCATTAGGCAAGCAGGTTTTGCCTAATAGAGATAGGGTAGCAATTTAGCGTTGATCAATCTTTTTCAGGTGAAACCCAAGTTTGGCAAATTTGGTCTTGGCGAAATGTGATTTGGCGATTTTCGTTTTTGCCAAGTTTCCCCTAGACGATTTTACAGCCTGTGGAAAATGTGCTTACGAACTCAGCATCTAGTTGTCGGTTCGAAATTACAACAACCATAATTATTTTGAACAGCCGTGGAAGCATACCATAAAAACAATTGATTGATTTTATAGATGCAATTTATACACTCGAATCAATACTGAAATTAACAAATCAATAATACGTCTCCTACCACAATTAAAACAGAGCTGGAGCCAACCTTTAGGCGGATCCAGGGTCTGGAGTAAGTCTTGGCTAATGCCCACTCAAAAGGATACCGTATTTCCTCTAATAGAAGCCGCGGGGCTTATATTTTTCACTCAGCCTCAAGGGGGGCTTCTATTAGAGAGGGGGCTTCTATTGGAGAGGGGGCTTATATATGGGACGGGGCTGATTTGCCGTCACGGTTTTGGCCGTTGACAAAATTCGCCGTCGCAAAATTTCACGTGAAACGTTTTTTCTGACGTTTTTATAAAGAAAGTCTCTAAACGCTCTATGTATGTAATGAATCACAAAAAAAATGTCAACAAAAAAGGCGCGAATCCAAATGAAATCTTTTTTTATTTTAAGGGGGGTGCTTATATTAGAGAGAGGGCTTATATTTTTCACTCAGCTTCTAGAGGGGGCTTCTATTAGAGAGGGGGCTTCTATTAGAGGAAATACGGTAAATCTTATTCCCGCCTTGTTTTAGCTAAAAAGCCCTTTGGAAAAAGGTACTATGAAAACCATCCAACATCATCCTTCCATTTCTATCGAACAATGCTCTGTTTGACGTCAAAGTATTCTTCTCCGCCGCTAGCATGCTTTTTAGCCGCAAATCGACGGTAAAGAAGTATTTTTACAGCAATCCTAGAGGTTTAGAGGATCATTGTTGCATTAGTACGCGAACTAACGGCGATTTTCGAATGAGGTGCAATTATGGAGAGAATCTTCACAAAAGATGTCTGGACAGGGTCTAAATTTTCAGCTGTACAGGCTTGATTATAGCCAAAGAGTCAAAAAAGCTAAAAAGCTCGGCAGGCGGATCTTAAGCTGGAGCGGACTTTTTAGATTTGACCATAACTACAAAAAAGTCTTCCAAATTTTCATGAATCTTTTTGCAAATATTTAATGACACCTGCTAATACGACAATTAGGAGTATGTAGCAAAACATGGAGTCACTGTTTTATCTTGATGTTTTTGAACTTAAAAAATTTTCCCATTGGCGACGGGCATGCTCCTCTAACCAAAAAATACTTACTTTTCAGGAGTGGCATAAGTCACAGATTCTGACCAAGTAAAGCAGTCCAGCACCTCAATGAAGTACTCGTAGATGCGGCGGTAGTTGTGCTTAAAGTCAACTGGATAGGCTGGTCCGCTACTACTTTCGTCTGGGCAATAGATCTCTGGATTGAGTTGTTTCAGAATTTCTCTTCCATAGACTGCAAAAACCAATCCAGCTGTGGAGAGTTTCTCTTTGTAGGATCTGAGGATTCTGAGAGAGCTCATACTTTCATTGTAATCTCTTGAAAATAAGGCTGCTATATGAATAATATACAGCAAATGTAAGGCTTACTCTCTATAGTGTGAAAATCTCAGTTCTTCCTGTGAGAAAGTATCGCCAACACCAACCAGTATGTCACATTGCTGCATTTGCTCCTTAGTGCACACTCTAAAATAAATAATTTAAACAGTTCATCAGATTGCACGAAGAGTTTGTGAAACACCCTAAAGTAACCAACGCTTTTCCGTCAGGTTTCATAAATGGACAAGAGGACCAGAAATAGAAATGTAACCCATCAGTGTTTTTGAAAAAGACAAGGACATATCACACCAACACTGACGTCAGCTGACATTACCGTATAACCTCTAATAATCCCCCCCCCTACAGTTAACTATTTTCAAATTTGTTTTGCTTTTTCAACATTGTTTATTTAAAACGTACGACCACTAATTTTGTAGATCTTTCCAAACTCTACAAAATGAGTGATCGTACGTTTTAAAAAATAAACAATGTTGGGGTTAAAAAAGCAAAACAAATTTGAAAATAGTTAACTGTAGGGGGGGGGGATTATTAGAGGTTATACGGTAACAGTGACACTGACATTTGAAAAGTGACAGTGACGTCGGTGTCAGTGTGAGTTTGAAAATTTGAATTGTCAGTGTCAGTTTAAGTGTCAGGCTGACGTCAGTGTCAGTCTCATATTTTCTTATCCTTTTCTTATTAACTAACTTGATAATACAAAATATTGCACAAAAAAGTGCAAAAAACTTAGCAGTAAATGTAATGGCTTTTGAGATGTAATGTCAAAATGTTACTGACAGTGAGATGACATTTAAACTGACACTGACATTGAAAACAGACAGTGACAGTTTGCCGAAAGTGACAGTGACACTGACTTTTAAATGTCGGTGTCACTATCAGTGTCACTGTCACTTTTGGCGAACTGTCACTGTCAGTGTTACTGTCATGTCACTTTTCAGTTTTTTCCCCAAATGTCACTGTCATTTTCAAAAACACGGTAACCCATGCAATGAGAGTTTCATTGTCTATAAGGGTCATAAGGGATATTATACCCTCATATTCTAGCCGGTTTTGGTCACTGGAGCTGGGAAAAAGGAGCCCTTATTCCCTATTACCTATTACCTTGAACTCATTATTAGATTTGCCACAAGATAGATCAAAAAGTAGAAAAAAAATTCTGGCATGGCCGGGTCATGTTCCAGTCCTACAAATTATGACTTTTAAAGGGGAGGAACCGTGGGGTTTGAGAAATTGACTTTGTCAATCTTTTGAAAATTTTTTGACGGGTCGCGAAATATTTTTGTTTATGAAAATTACAAAAAATTCGATGGATTTCACGTATCAATTTCTTCCTCGGAAAAAGTTAATTTTGAAATCCATCGATTTTTTTGTAATTTTTATATATGCAGTCAACAACCCTTGGTTTACCGGCGCACCTGGTCTCATTTGGTTGATTTTGGCTTAAAATAGCTCAGGTCGATTTAACGACACCTCGATTTAACGGCACCCTCGGCCCGGTGGGGGGTCTGAGGCCCCGGCGCGATTCTTAGCTGATGACGTTTTCAACGCCGACGAAACAGGGTTATTTGGGCAGCTTCTACCAAACAAGACAATGGCACTTAGAGGTAATTTCTTTACACAACTTTGCATGCTTGCTTTAAAATTTACAGGTGACAAATGCTCTGGCGCAAAGAAAAGCAAGAAGCGAATCACTGTTCTCGTTTGTGCTAATATGTCCGGAAGTGAGAAGTTACCGCTGTTGGGAGAATTAGGAAGATGCTAGTCGATTGTTTTTTTTTAATTCTCATGGTGTAAGTTGCTGTCAATGTATTCGCTGATTTATTAGTCTATTAATTAAGAATACGACGAACAGCTTAACTTCCTCAAGCGACACGGAAGAAGACCCAGACGAGTATATACAACTTGAAGTCTATGCGGAGATGCCAAGAGTCGAAAAGCTAGAGAGTTCGAAAAATAAGATAATGATTGAAATCGGAGGTCGGCTAATTTTTTCTTTTTGTCAATTTTGTGTATGTTGTTATTGTTCTGTAGGCTTTGCATCTCATTCTATCTATTCAACCAAGTTAGTGACTGATCATCATGATGGCCAAATAATTGAAAGAGATGCCTTCGTCTAGCATTGCCAGAGCAAGTCCGCCACAAATGCAAAATGATGGTTTGGGTTGATGAGCAAGGAACATATATGTAGCATCGCGGAAGCCATTCCCAATGCGCCGATCAAGTTGCTATTCGAAATATTCTACTGAAAAGAATTTGATGATAAGTGATCCAATGCAGATGACGCCAAAGAAAGCCCGAATCGAAGCACTATCAAACGTCCATTGAGGAATCGTTGGAGTGATCAAAGAACAGAGTATTGACAGAGTTTTGCAACTGGAAAAACACGTATGAATTTTTCGACGCTACTCGGTAATACAACCCCCGCAAAACTTGTATTTGTAAAATATTTAGCACAATTTTTTATTGGGTTCCAAAACAGAAATTTAAACAGAAACAAATTATACAACTAAACTGTTTGATGAGTTTCAAGTTTAAAAATTTTCGACCCTAGTATAGAATACCCCCCAAACTTATGCCTTCTAAAACTTAAGTAAAGAGCACCCAAATATATGTTCCAGACCCCAGAAAAAGTGCATAAAACACTTATTAGTCACAACTGACAACACTTATTAGTTACACTGGCCTACCCCTAAGCCTAATGTTCCAAAGGGTAGTTACAACGATTTTTAGAAAATCTGATTTTGGGGGTATTCTATACTAGCGCCAATTTTTCTTCTGATATTTGAATTCTAGAACTCATCAAAGAATTTCAGATTTATTGTGGTAAGTCAAAAAATTGTTTAAAACGCATCAATGTGTCAAATCGCAAAGTCTTGTTAAAACAAGATTTTCTTAACCCAATAGAATGGACAGAAGCAACAAAAAGTTTCAAAATTGGGGTTAGAAGTTGTTGGACCCAGCTTTCGTAATTTTTTACGATAGAGCCGCCTTCCAATTTTCAGGGTCTATATCTCAGCCCACAGTTTTGCAAATTTTGCAAAGATGTCTATTGCGTTTTCTTTACACCCACAAGATCTACCAAGAATTTCCCCGATTTTTTTAGAGTTACAGATAAAAACCTTGGGGTTCTATTAGAGGAAATACGGTATATCGAGTTTGTGTATTCTTTAGTTGTGTATTGTTGCAATGACTATTTTTGTTTATTGGTTTCACAACCCAAGAGACTAACCTTATCACTTCATATTTGGAAAATTCCTTCAAAGATTGCAGCAAATAAATGGCAAGAGCGTCACTTAGTCCAAAACGGTTCTCGGAAAAGCCAATGTAACCAGTTGACATGACTTGTTACCTAAATAAGATAGGTTAGATCTGAATTGATAAAAAAATTTCCCGGATAAAATTCCAAAAATTTTGCTCCTTAATCTTCCTTTCCGGTTACATGAAATGTTAGCTGACCACCCAATGTAATCAACGCTTTGCTGATGGGTTGTAAAAAATTATTTTGTATAGAATTTTCGTTTCTAGCACTCTACTTTTGGCTTTTTAAAAAGGACATTTGAGACATTTGAAACAATATTTGCAGCTATTTTTTTGAATGGTAAAAAGGGATGAAAATTTTTCGCAAAAAAAATTCCAAAAGTAGGGTAGGATTCGGTAGGCTTTTTTGGACCAGTTAGTTTTAAAAACCTGATTTTATTAAAATCCGCTTTTTGGTTCTGCTTTTCTGAGTGGTCAACCTGTCTGGACCCAGTTTTCGGTTTATTCATGCTTTGTTAAATTTCTTCGTCGGCCAACTAAAACGGGCTAAAAAGATGCCGTTATATGGGAGGTGCCATTATATCCGGGTTTGACTGTTCAACAAAAAGTTTTTCAAAAGAAAGCAGAAAAAAGAATTCAATATTTTTAATCCGCTAAAATAGCCTTTCAAACAAGTCGCCAAAGATTAGTTTTCCCGCCCTTACAAGTGTTATTAGTCAATAGCTTGTACTAGGGTTGCTTAAATACCCGGGTATTTATTTTTCGGTTATTTACCCGGTAAATACCCAAATGTCGGGTATTTATAAAAAAAATACTCCTTGTCGTTCGAACATTTCCTCCTTGCGATTTAAGTAGCTCTAGCTCCATGATAAAGGCTTAAACATTGAAGAGGCTAAAAATTAGGATATTTATTCATGAAAAGACGCCCGTTTACTAAAAAAACGCTCAAGGAAATCCGAGAATTTGACCCAGTTTGAATTCAAATGTTTTTTGTCTCGCAAGGAATTCAATAATTAACTGCGAGTTATTGTTTTAGGAGTAGTTTCTTCAGTGAATCGACTACGCTGAGCACGATTCCGGCATCAGAATCACAGGTTCGTTAATTAAATGTCCCTTGCGAGTTCGACATACATGCAAATTTTTTGATATAAATACCCGAATTTTATGTAACCGGGTATTTTGTCGGGTATTTACCGGTAAATACCCAGCAAATACCCGGGTATTTACCCAATCAACAACCCTAGCTTGTACTAAGAGTCAAAGATTAGATAAGATTTTTCGAGCAACTATGTTTTTTGGGCTGCAATAAAGTGCAAAAAAGCTTTATTGTCAGCTGAGACAAAAAGTATCAATAAAAACAAAAAGTATCAATAGAAATGCAACAACACTTTTTTTGAAGGATCGTATTATTACGACAGCAAAAAATTATATATGAAAAAAATGAAACCAACGGTCTAAATGCTTTGTCAAATATGCCGAAATAATAATACAGGAAACTGAAATTCCTACGAAGACCGTAGTTATCGCGGAAAATTGAAACCAATTTTTGGAATGCCTGTGAAAATAATACAGTCAACCTTCTCTATAAGCTACACCCTCGGGACCGATCCCAGGTGTAGCTTATCGAGAGTGTAGCTTGAGCAAAGTGTAGCTTATAAAGAGTCTAAACTCACCTCAACTCTATCAGCTGTAGCTTGTAGAGAATTTATTCAAACAAATAGTAAACAATAACATCAACCAATCGGTTAAATATATCAATTGGTTGCCAGAATAGCAGTGGTAAAGCTTTTCGTCACATGAATTTACACATCAAAAAAGGCTATTTTCATTTAAGTCAGGAGTTCAACCACGCCCCCGGACAGCACCAATTTTTTAATTTTAATGCAAATTATGCAAATTAATGCGCTACTTGCATATACACCCCCCAAATCAAGTTTTTTTTAAATGTTCCCAAACACCTTATATCGAACTAAAATTGCCTCAGGAGTTCGAAAAAGACATTATTTTCAGGTTCTGGTCAGTAAAAAAATTGAGCTTTTGGAGTTCAGTTTTTAAAAAAATTGAGTTTTTAAAATTTCGACCATTTGGCTGTTTTACCATGTTTTGGTCACTGGAGCTGGGCAAAAAGAGCCTCTAAATGCATTTTTGATCAAGAGTCTTGCTCGGAATTATGTCTGAGGTAAGTGAGTGCGCGCATCTCAACCCCAAGTCAATGATAATGCCTTTTTTGAACTCCTGAGGCGATTTTGAGTCGATATAGGGTGTTTAAAAACACTTTAAAAAAAGTTGATTTTGGGGGGGGGGGCATATGCAAGTAGCGTCGCAAATTTTTTATTTGTTATTAGCCCATTCGACGTAATATATAACGCAAAAAAGTTACCTGAAAAATTAATTTGCATAAGAATGCTGAGGTTTGCATTTTCAGACTTATTTTCGCACAAAAATGTATCCCCGCATCTCCTCTAGATAGTTGGAGGAGCTTTTTACAAAGTTGAGGACCAGTGATAAAACTAGAAGCCATTTTTTGTCTGGATCTTATTTCCATTTCCCGCAAAAATTTGTTTCAAACTTGAAATGCACCTTTTTGAACAATTTAAAAAGCCGTGCGTCACAAATAAAAAATAAAATTCGTTTTTATTTCGTGTTAGGACACAAAAATCTTGCATGCAATATGGTTTATTTCGACTGTAGCTTAAACAGAATGTCAGTTTATCGGTCAGAACCGCGCCCCAGGTGTAGCTTGTGCAGAGTGTAGCTTATGGATATGGTCCGCTTGCCTTAATTTCATTGAGAACCAACCAAATCTTTTTCAGCTGTAGCTTATAGAGAAAGTTGACTGTACTTATATGTAATTTATATACCGTTTTGTAGCCCTTAATCTTTTCTTTCGAATGGTATATAAAGTTCATTTAGAATATTTTCGAGTTGGAAAAACTTGGATTTTCGTCATTTTTTAAGTAATTGATTTTTTTCAAAAGCCATATCTCAATACTCAGATTTTTAACAATTATTCTGTAAAATACCGTATTTTCTTTATTAGTTACCCCGGGGTAATTATTTTTCAACCCTTGAAAAATCGAAAATTTTTGGGTGTCCAACTAAAATCTAAAAAGTGGAATCAACTAAGATTGTGATGATTAAGAAAACGCAAAAAAACAGATTTGCACAATAAATTTTTTGAGCTGAGATATAGGATGCCTATGGGGGGTAACTATCAGAGAGGGGGTAATTAATAGAGAAAATACGGTAGGTATTGTAGCTCTTGAACTCCGCTAAAATGTAGGACAGTTAAAGTGATGAAAAATATCTGTCAACTTTTCAAAATGGACCCAAATACTGACTACGGTATCCTCTCTAATAGACCGGCACTCTCTAATAGAGCGGCATGCCACTCTATTAAAGAAAATACAGTATTCTAAAATATTCCAAAGGAACTTTATATACAATTCGAAAGAAAAGATTAAGCGCTACAAAACGCCATATCAGACACACTCGTTCAGGTCATTGGTCGTGGTGTTCACAGCAGAGTTGGCAACATGTGGCTTCTCAAAAAATATTTTTTCCATTTCATCGCTTGTTTTCTTATGCCACGGCGTGTCAAATCGGTCAAAAGACCAAATCGGGCTTGGCGTTCTGTCTTTTTGCGGAATTTCAAAATTTTACTTTTTTGATGTGTTTTTTGTAGGGTTGACCTCGGACAATTGTCCATGACAATTGTCCGACAATTGTCCGACAATTGTCGGACAATTGTCTGACCCAATTGTCCGTCAAATAGAAATCGGACAATTGCAAAAATAGATAATTTGAAATTTTTTTGTCTTGGAAGAATATTTCAAAGCTTATTCTAAGAGAGAAATAGTTATCTTGCTTCAAAAAATGTCTTCTGTTTTATTTTGCTGCTCAACTTTTCTTTTACTCAACTTCTTTTAACTTCTTCTTTTAATTTTCAGGCTCGATCATGTCGAAGGGAACTAAATCGCTTTCGTGGTGCTGGAAATACTTCACGCGCAAAGAAGAGCATAAAGGATCCTTTGGTTATAGCAACTTCTGCAACCCTAATTGCGAAATGACCAAGTCTGGACGTTACTTCAACAACGCTGGCAGAATGGAGAAACATTTGGAGGTTATATTTGTCAGATTTTTTGTATTCACATTTTTTTTCAGAGTTGTAACAAGATCGGCACAGAAACAAGAAAGGAAATCAACCGGCTATTGAATAAGCCTGCTGCTCGTCGAAGCGAAAGCCATTCACCAAAGTCCAAGAGGGTAAAGCAAGTACGGCCGTAAACTTCTTCTCAATCAAGCTTGGGCACTATGAAGCGGTTTTTCGACTCCACGTCCAAAGATGAGCAAGAAGAGTTAGATGTTCTTTTGACACGGAATTTCTGAAACATTTTTGCAATTGTCCGTTTTTCGGACAATTGTCGGACAATTGTCGGACAATTGTCCGGACAATTGTCCGCTTTTGCAATTGTCGGACAATATCCCAACCCTAGTTTTTTGCAATCTTTGCCGTTTTTTATTCAAAATTCAAAATTTTATTGAAAATATTATTTAACATCTTATTAAAATTTATTCATTTTTTATTTAATTTTGCAATTTCCAACATTCATCAGCGATTACTTGTAAGCAAATTTAAGTATTCTTCATCAACAATGAGCATTTCTTGGTCTGGAATTGACTCAATTTGAACATCCTCGTCAAAAAGAATGTTCCGAATGCAGCTGTTATTGGTGAGCCTCTCATAAATCAATACCTGATCCCTGACGTTTCCAACTCTAGTCATATCCAAGTTTACTTGGTGGTGAACGCTCTCCACAGGCTGTTCATTCAGCTTCCCCCAAGTATTGAACCTCTTCACAAATTCCATCGTATGTTTGGTCAGCCAGTGAAATTTCGGTGTGAGATGTAGTGCTGGTACTGTTTTCGCAAATTCCTAGATGTGTTAAAGTTAAATATATTTAGAGCATGTTAAAACGATAACCTCATGTTTGTTCCAAAATTCCAATATCTCCAGATCCAATTTCGCAATTTCCAACTCAGTCAAGAACTCTGCTTTTGTATACGATTGGATGGAGCCAAGACGACAAAGCAAATCACGAATAGAATTTTTCGTTTCAGATTCAGGGAAAATTTCCGTAATAGTTTTTGCATCGTCCATTGATAACAATTTACGAATATGATTTCCCACAAATCTAGGGGTATAAGTTACTTTTATTTAAGTTGCTTAGTTAATTAATTCTTTACCTATGATGGATCTTTGCTTCTCTATGGCATCAATATGAATTGACTAATAGTAAGTTTACTACTCATTCTTGTGGTTACTTTTATCACGTAGAGTTGAGGTTTTCGAGGATAGTATTATTCCGAACCGACGACTAATTGCTGGGTTTGTGAGCACTTTTTCAACAGGCTGTAAAATCTTCATTTTTGCGTTTCAGACATTTTTTTGAACCGTTTTACGCAGAAAGGCAATATCTACAAAACAGTTCAAAAAAATGTCTGAAATGCAAAAAATGAAGATTTTACAGCTTGTTGAAAAAGTGCTCACAAACCCAGCAATTAGTCGTCGGTTCGAAATAAGACTATCCTCGACAACCCAAATTATTTGGGTTTTTTCACATAAAGTCAATTGATAGAAATCGACTAATCTATAGAATTTGTGCTCTTCTAGTTGCGTTGTTGCAGAGCATTGCGTCGGGAGCCTGTTTTTAAGAATTGAATTGAGCGATTGAGCGAATTAAGAATTGAGCGAATTAAGCATTGAAACAGGCAGAAATGCGGAGCATGAAATATAAGGAACATCAGGAATTTGTTGCCTTGCAAAAAATAAGATAGTTAGTAGTTAATTTTGAGAGTTGTTTTGTGTCTAAACTGAGTAAACATTGATTGCCAAAACGCAGATAGTCTCAAAAAATATTGGGCGCCTGTAAGTTGCTTGTTCACCCTTGTAAGTTTGCATTATTATTATCTCATATGGCGTATATATACGAAAGTTCTGTGTTCTTTGGGTAGCCCTGTGTCACTAATTTAAATTTCTTAATATCTCTTATTCGAAAACTGATACTCAGCCAGTTCTCTTAGTCCATCAAACAGTCCTAATGCTGAGCGAGAAATGTCGTAGAAGTTCAACTTTTTCTAATATGCTATTTGGGAGAATCCTTATTAAGACATCGAGTTTCTACGGTCTCTTTTGCAGCATTGTGGAACCACTTTTCTGTTTGATGAGAGAACTGGCGGAGTGTCACTCTACCAATGAACTACGTATGACTATGAAAACATAGAATTTTGGCAATAAAAATCCCCATCAGAAAAAGGAACTAGCCATTTAAAACATGGTACAAATATCATACCTCATTACTTATCTTCTTGAAAGACAACATCATGAAAAATGCGGGCTTTATCTTTGCGTCATTTTTATGTTTCAAGTCGTCATTTTCTGGATTTTTTTGTTGATTTTCGTCAAAATGTTGGTTGAAGTATAAGCCGACATGCTCCAATAAAGCCACATGCTCTAATAACCTTACATGCTGACCGGCAGTTGTTGTGGCGATGTGAATATTTGAATGTTGTTTTGTCCTGACACAACATGTTGTGCAGTTGACTCTAGTGTTGTCATGATAGTTAGTTACTGTTATCGTGTTGTTATTGCTGTGTTATATAAAGTTATACTGTTTACTTCGTGTTCCGCGTCTGCCATATTATACAGCGTTACAACATATTTGGCGCAGTCTGCAAAATTTAAATGGAACCTGCAGATATATAAAGCAGAATGCTCTTTGATGAAAGCTCAGAGTGCAAAATGCTGTTATTCTTAAATTACTGTCGGAACGATAAATTGGCCATGTTCATTCAAATTTAGGCGCTAAAGAAGTTGGAGGTTTTAAATGTATGAAAACCATTTAACTCTAATTTTCAGGTCACCTCGTCGTCAACCTGCTCTCTTTGACAACTCAATGTGGACTGTGTACCAAAGGACTCTTGATGGAGAAGCTAGAACGAATAACCATGCCGAAGCTGCACATCGCCGTCTACAAACTGAACTCTCGTCTGATCATCAACACTGTGGAAGCTGATCGATGGTCTGAAGAATGCGCAATCGTCAGGGATATTGAATACTTGCGTTGTGTTAATGGTGAAGAGCCTCCAGAAAAGCGCAGAAAGTATGTCCAGGCCGACCAAAAGCTGAAAGAATCTTGGAAAACTATGATACCAGCACTCTAATCAAAAACTCAAAGAATCTCACATGTTTATGGAATGCTCTAGATTTCGTTGTTAATGTTATCTCATCTACTTTGTTCATTTGTTGTAGCTCTCATTAAAATTGTTTTGTTTGAAAGCTTGTTGTAAAGAAGTATTGGGGACCTTTCGGCCGGGGACCTTCTGGCCGGGGACCTTTCGGCGGGGACCTTTCGGCGGGGACCTTTCGGCCGGGGACCTTTCGGCGGGACCTTTTGGCGGGGACCTTTCGGCCGGGACCTTTCGGCGGGGACCTTTCGGGGTGGACCCTGTTTACTTCGTGTTCCGCGTCTGCCATATTATACAGCGTTACAACAGCAGTCCAAAATAAACCCACATGTGAGCCTATCAGAGGAAATACGGTAATATGTAACTCAATGCAAATTTTGCAAAAAAAATTATGCGGCCTCAAATGTGGCTCGTAGGCCTACATATTGCCAACCCTGGTTCACAGCCAAAAAATTCATAAAAATTGGCGATCCTTAAGGACCATTGCCGTATACGGTCACCAGTATTCCGTATTGTGAATTGGCGGGGGACAGCCTTTTCACTCCGAACATCTTTTTTTTTAAATTGGGTTTTAATTTTTGGGTTGGTTTTTCTTTGGAGCTTTGCTATCTTTTGACGGTAATATTTTTTTCCAAAAAACATTTTTGGAGTAAAAAAAGCTGTCCCCCGCCAATCAAAAATACGAAATACACATGGCCGTAGTCGGTAATGGTCTTTTGAAATTTTCGTCGAAATTTAATTTTTTCAATGTTGGGTTTAAATTAGAAAGTAAGTGACCGTAAGTAAATTAGAGTAAGTGAATCTTAAAGCGAAGCCTAAAAATAAGAACAGAAAGTGAAAATATCTGAGGTCAGAGCAGAAGGATGACAACAAATAATTCTGGCTCCCTTGTCTGTCCTTGTTGTCATTCTTGTTGTTCTGGCCTCAGTATCTTCTATTTTGTTGTCACTGTCAGCTTTCGGTTAAAACCCTACTCGACTTCTATAGATTAACACTGTAATGCGATATATTTTAGAGTCTGTGTTACAGTTAGCTGATAAGGTGGTGACTCAATTACATACATATATATAAACAACTACAACTATTGATTAAATTTCGTTATCATCACCAATGTATAAATAAGCTAAATCAGGACAGAAACAATAGAAAAATTAAGAAATCTCTTTTTTAGGTAGAAACTTTTTTTGAATTCCCAATGCATTTATTGTACATACTCTCCGCTTTGGGTCTTGTCCAGCTAGGCCTGGTCTTCTCTCAAAACTGTGGTCACAGTCAAACTTTTTGTGAAACCTATTTAGTAAGTGCTTGGCTTATAAAATATGTGGCTTATGATTTTTTTTGGATTTAAGGAGTTGTGTAATACAGTGGTGGATGACCTGTTGGATGGCTACTCACCAGGATTGCCGTGGACAGCTGTGATCAGTGTGGACCAAGGGTATTTGAATGGAAATATTTTTAACACCACAAAACAATGCATGGCAATTTTTGTGTCTGAACAAGACTTATTGGTGGCAACTGACTGTTTTGAGTAAGTTCTAATAAATGATAAATTTGCGAATCCATTTGCGTGGTACTTATTGGATTTGATTGCGAACTGTCAAAGAAATACTTTTTTTCCATCAAGCGGACTATTTTTTAGTCCAAATATTTGATGTGATGCAAAAATAAGTGTTTCTGTTGCAAGCGAAAATTCAGTGCCTATCAAAATGACATAAGCAAAATCTTAAACCGAATAATAGTTGGCCATAGTGCCTAAATTTTTTGCTGTTGCTTCCCGTTGCCTTTTTTCGATTTTTTAAAATTTGCTGCCTCGGTTTTCTTGGATGTTTTTTGAAAACTTCATTCGTAATTTTTTAAAAATGATAACAAATCTGGACCCGTGGTCAAAATCGAAAAAAATAAGACCCATGATAATTCAACTATATATCGCCGATTAGTCCACTTTACGAAAAACGGTTTTTAGGGGTCGAAAGAGAAACTCTGTGGCTTTCAGATGAGATATAAAGAATTTCCAGCATACTTTAGCATAGGATATACGGATTTTAATATTAAAATACGTATTAGATTCCTATAAATCCACTTCTTTAGTTGGGATGCTAATTGGATGATTTCTTAGCAATTATTTTTGTACTCATTCTTGTGGTTACTTTTGTCACGTAGAGGATATAATTGAGGTTGTTGAGGGTAGTATTATTTCGAACCGACGACTACATGCTGGGTTTGTGAGCACTTTTTCAACAGGCTGTAAAATCTTCATTTTTTGCGTTTCAGACATTTTTTTGAACCGTTTTACGCAGAAAGGCAATATCTACAAAACAGTTCAAAAAAATGTCTGAAATGCAAAAAATGAAGATTTTACAGCTTGTTGAAAAAGTGCTCGCAAACCCAGCAATTAGTCGTCGGTTCGGAATAATACTATCCTCGACAACCCTATTTTTTACATCAAACAGCGGTTCGCCTCTTAAATTTTAAACATTACTATCAATTTGCCTTTGGTATAGTTGTAAGCGTGGCAGTAAAACGACTTGCCGACTAATTGCTGAGTTGTGAGCACTTTTTCAACAAGTTGTAAAATCTTCAATTTTTGCGTTTCAGACATTTTTTTGAACCGTTTTACGCAGAAAGGCAATATCTACAAAACAGTTCAAAAAAATGTCTGAAATGCAAAAAAAAGAAGATTTTACAGCTTGTTGAAAAGCAAGCAATTAGTCGTCGGTTCGGAATAATACTATCCTCGACAACCCTATTTTTTACATCAAACAGCGGTTCGCCGCTTAAATTTTAAACATTACTATCAATTTGCCTTTGGTATAGTTGGCAAGCGTGGCAGTAAAGCGACTTGCCGACTAATTGCTGGGTTGTGAGCACTTTTTCAACAAGTTGTAAAATCTTCAATTTTTGCGTTTCAGACATTTTTTTGAACCGTTTTACACAGAAAGGCAATATCTACAAAACAGTTCAAAAAAAATTTTGACCACGGGTCCTGAGCAAAATACTCCCAAATTTATTTTTTTTGCATGGACCGCATTGCGTTGGTTTCGTTGGTTTGTTGTGTTTGGTTGCGTCGTACAAATTTTTGATTGTGCTCAATTTAAGCCCTGTGTCTTGCATCAATTCCACATCTAATACATCAGGCACTATCCACTTAGGCAACTCTTCCTATCCCCTATCCCAATCCAATGCAACTCAACTAAATGGTGTCGTGCTAATATCCGTGAGCTATTTTCGTACGTATTTTCACACATATAGTTAGTTACACACATTCAGTTGGCATCAGCGATAGATAATAGCAGCAATCCAACCAATGAATCAGTGCCCCACTTTTGTGTGCCTGCAACCCAATATGTGGATATTCAAGGAGCTGTTTGTGGTTTTCGTAAATTTTTTTTGATACGCCAAAGATCGGGTCCATTCAAACTGGGCCACTGGCACTGGTCCAATCTTACAGATTGTGTCTTTTAAGGTCTCCTGGAAAAAAAAATAGTCAAAAAAGCAATTTTGTCACAAACAGCCCGTTCATCTAATTTAATTTTTGCTTTAAGTAAGGAATAGTCATTCACACAGCCATTTGAGCTATACTTGTCGCCGAGTGGAATTTGCTGCCAGTAGTCCTCCTAACAGCAGTGAGCAAAAGCTATGGAAGGTAATATTTTTTAAAGTAAAAATTTTTGTTAGCCTATTCGTTTTAAAGACACCATATTTTTAAAGAAAAATCGCATATATTGACTATTTTAAGGGGCAACGCTAGTTCGCCCGATAAATGAAAGTTTCTTTTCATGCGAATTTTTTTCTAAAGTATCTTTGTAGCTAAATGTTATTATTATGTCAGGAATACGAAGCGAAACAACAGAATTAAAAAAAAAGTGTTTGCCTGTGAGATTTACTGACTTGCAAAAAAAAGTCCAGCCACAACTCATTTACGACTCTTATTTTTTGAAAGGGTTTCACAGACTATATTTATATAAATTTTTTGACACAATTAATCGACGAGTTTCAAAATTAAAATTTTAATTAAATAGTTTGATGGGTTTTAAATAACTCGATTTAACAGCCCCATGGGACCAGCCCTAGGGTTTTCTGATTTTTCTGCCTTTGGGTTTCTAATCAAAGGTTGTCGGCATTTTTTGTAACCCATTTATTAATCGCTTTTCAATTAGAATTAAAAAAATATAGTGAGTAGGCCGAAAACCCTCTCAACAGGACAAGATCCTAAAGATTAGAATTTAAAAGAGACTTTCTGAGAAAATGATGAACTAACAAATAACGATTTACCACGATTTTTTTCAAAATTTTACTGTGATGTCCATCGTGTTCTACAACTCTTTTTGAGAAACTTTTTAAAGAACGGTCCGTGTAAATCATGCATATTGACCGAAATATATACATTTCAATCTTGACTGTAAGGGCTCTCCCACAATGTAAACTCAATCCTCAACTATGGCGAAGTGTTTTTAGCCTTTTTCAGCAAAGTAACTTTGATTTTTATTTATAAGTTTGGTGTGATATTGCAGCTGAGATCTTGGGCTTTCATTTGACACCAAACTTGCAGAAGGCGACAATAATAATTATGGATAAAACTCGTTAATCTTCAACATAATCCTCAACATGATCCTCAATCCTCAATGTTGAGTTTCATTTTGAGGATAAAAACACTTTCATCAATAATTTTTATTTTCACTCTGCGCAAGTTTGGTGTCGAAAGAAAGACCTAAATCTCAGCTACAATATGATACCAAATTTGCAAAAAAATCTCAAAGTTATTTTGGAGAAAAATGCAAAAAGCACTTCGCCAAGGTTGAGGATTGAGGATGCACTGTGAAACGGGCCTAACACACAGTGCAGAAAGTGCACATCATTTTGATACCAAAACAAGGCAGCAAGTCCTCGGAGAAAGTAGTCTGAAAATCAATAAATTGCTTAAAACCTAGGCTTTTTCCTGGTTATTTCAAATTCGCGCCTTTTATGGCGTACTGTATCTTCACATTTTTTGCAACTTGGGACACACGGTTGAGCCCGTCTCAACGTTTATTGGCCTAAATTGGCATTGGGGCGTATCGTAACTTTTGTATAAAATTATACAAAAATTACAAAACGTCTTATCATAACGCCAAAGATTTGAAATTCAAAAATTAATTCTTAATTTTTGCACGGTCGGGTGTGTTTTCTTCTTTTTTCTCTCACTCAATTTATGGTGCCTTTATACTAGGGCTGACCAAACCTAATTTGGTGAATTCGCCGCAACTTTTTGTTAATTATATTGTTTTTTTCTCTCCTCGCATATATATTTGACTCTTTCTTGCTTGTTTCACCGGTTGACCATCTGTATTTCAGGTCACCGCAATGGATGTGGTCTACGCTCTCAAGCGTCGAGGCAAAACTCTCTATGGCTCTGGTGGATGAATCAATGCTGCTTTCCTTGTCCAGATCCTCTTCTCAATATGCGTTTGCTATTTGAGTGTCCAATCAGTTACATTATAACATATAACTTCTAGTTAGACGAGACTTTGATCATCGACATCGATACTGGCAAGATCACCGACTGCGTCAAGTTCGACTCTGGCAACTTGTGTATGATCAGTGGCAGAAGAAACATCGGAAGACTCGGAATCGTCGGACCTCGCAAGCGCCATCTAGGATACTTCGCCATTGTACACATCAAGGATGGTGAAGGTCACACCTCCGCCACAAGCTAATTATGAATGGAAACAGGACGTTTCGATCTCAGATACGTTTCGCTCTCGGCCGTTTCGCTCTCGAGCCGTTTCGCGCTCAGTCAAATATTTATTTAAAAATTACACATTTTTTCACATTTTGATTAACCATCATGTCTTGGCACGCTTTTGTATAATTAGCAACGTTGTCAATCATTTTTCAGTCTGAGTTTCTGTGCTGTTATTTTTCGTGATGATGCTTGCTCTTTTTTTAATTTTGGGTGTATATACACCTTTATGGATATATGCCCTTTCCCTTGCAATAAAACTTCTGAACAAATTGCTCGCATTAGTACTAACAGCCTTTTAAGTGTTAAGAAACAATTTTGAGTTCATTTTTGTTAAGGACCATGAAACTTGATAAGCACAGCAATTTGCGAAATTCGAATTTGCGCGGGACCACCCTAATTTTGTCAATAATGTTTTTGGATTAATTTTTTTGCGTGCATTCAAAAATTAAATTTCATTTATTATTCAATTTTAGACTCGGACTCACATAGAAGAGTTGTAGAGCAATGGTAGCGTGAAAACTCTCAAGTAACCCCCTACTGTAATAACCCGGGTTATTTTATGGGGGTTACTTGAGGGGGGTTATTTGAGAGGAGTTATTTGGGGTATGTTTTTCAAGGTGTATTTTGTCTTGAAAGGAAGTCATGTAATTTCAAAACTTTGACCTGGTTATTGTCCCCTATCCACCTCGAGGGTAGGTATCCACCCAAAAGGTATCCATTTCCAGAACCCGAAAATTCTGAATTACGATAAATATTAAATAAAACTATGCTGTCCTACCCAAAATCGTGCGCTGAACACGGTTTGACGATACCAAAATAGCAAATTTACCACTCAAAACCATCAGGGTAGCTACGTGTTTTGAATGGGCATTTTGTCAGAAATCGAATGTCCGACTATGTTTGCTTTTCCAAACCCGTTGAGACAGTCACAAAATTGGGTACCTAATGTTCCTCTTTATGGTTACCCTACTAAAACTATCAATATTTAAGTTTTGTGAAATGAATATTTTTGTTTTTACAAGGAGTAATGAGGCCCTCTCCAAACTAAATTCAGTCACTCTGAAGTCTATAGGTTATATATTTTTTCTTGTTGGAGCTGAGCAAAAACAGTTTCTCAATCCATAAATCATCTAAATTTATGGCCTTCGAATTATTTTGATCTAAAGAAATTTAATTTTGAAAAATTTTATAAAATTATATTGCGTGGTATGGTCTGCACTAAGCAATGCTAATTAAGGACTTTCAACCGGGCGCCGCTGTGTTCGACCACTCTAATGATATTTGGTCTTTGGTGGCATTTACTTCTATTCCCACAAAAAATATTGGTAAGCCTATTTTATTGATTATTTATAAACTGCAATACGGTATACTTCTTAAAGGTGTATGCTGGTCTGGTGGGTCCCCGCCAATTCAAAATTTCTTCCTAATCATTGAACTTCTGCACGGATTTTTCAACTTGGTTTCTAACAAAACTACACCTAAAATTTAATTCTAGGCCTTGTCTTGTTAGAAACTAAGTTGAAAAATCCGTTCAGAAATCCAACGATTAACAAAAAATTTTGAATTGGCGGGGACCCACCAGACCATCGCGAGCATGGTCCTTTAAGACAGGTTTTGATTCGGGTTTAAAGGAACTCAAAAAGATCTTTGATGTTATTAGCTTTTGTAACGGTGAGCTATTTGTTAAAGAGTATTCCTACAAGGTGCTTTACTTTATTTTTAGACCAGGCCTAAAAAATTTCGATGCAACTTATTGGAAAAAATTGGTTGGGAGATCTGAAGACGTGTACGAAAGCTTGGACTTGGACCGTTTTTTAAACCTCGAACTCGAGATAAAACTCGAATTTTTTTACAAACATAGGACTTTCTTAAACAAAACAAAAAACTAGCAAAAAATCAGAACGTTACAAATGTTCAATTTTTTCGAAAAATTTTACCTTTAACAGTCTGATATTCAGCACACAACGCCTGGTCACCATTGAAATCAAATTAATTGCAATTTGACAACCCTTAATTCATTTTCGGGCGCTACTGGCTTTTACCCTCCAAGACTTGATCAATACTTAAGTATTATTGCAGTCAAGATGGTATCATCAGCCGGCCGAGGCTGAGACGCGCAGTTGAGGTAAAATTTTTAACCCGGCTGACGGCTGAGAAAAATTTTCTCAACTCAGCCGGCTGAGGCTGATGGCTGAGGTAATCGTCGAATATACCCCCTGGTTGCAATTTCTTGATCGCAATACTTGGTCAAGTATTGCGATCAAAGCAGTATAAATTCACCCATTTAAAAAAGATAATTTAGGGTGGTTTTGGGTCCCGTAGAGGTTCTGTACTCCAGCCAAAACAATATTTTTGCTCAGTCCCCTCCCTGGTTTGGGTCGTACCTAATCGTGCAAAAATCGTCTTTTCACACTAAATACCAAACAAATTGCTCGCCGATCCTGAGTCGATCAGCATTTGCAGGATTTTCAAATTCGTGCTGCAAAAGAGGCTGCGGCCAAAAAACCAGGAACAAATTTGGGCCACCCTGTAAATTAATTTGCAAATAATTGACTCAAATAATTAATATTTTAGATTCGCTCTACCGTCTGCCCGACAACTGCGACCTTTTAAAGGCAGGGTCTGAAGGACGTGTTCAGTGCACCTCAACACCTAGAGGCCACAACATTGTAGACAATTGGGGCAACTCTATATCCAACCCTAGAACACTGCCCACAGCTCTATATGGACAATCTGGTCTGATTCCACTTGTAGTTGTAGGCCTGATAATTATTCTGGGAGTTGTACTGATTGTGCATTGTTTGGTAACTGGCAGACAAAGATCCACTTATTCTAATATTTGAGATATTGTGTTTTACAAATATTTACATTAAAAAATGCTGAATTTATTTGGAACTGAAAATTTTGGAGGAGAGAGAGTTTGTGTGTTATCCGCCGGCTATTTACCATGTGACCGAAAAGTTCCCAGACAAAGTTTAAAGCCAATTTTTTCAGTAAAATAAGAACATAAATGCATTTTTTTGGTATCATCAAAAAGTCCTTGTTCTCCTCTTTTGAATAGTGTATCGCTTGTCGTTTTATGTCAATAAATTCCATGCTTTAGAATGTCCGATCTGAGAGCGACTTTGGGAAGAAGGGAAGAAGCAAAGTGAGATCGCTCGTGATATGAATGTTCCAAAGCAAACAGTTTCGGATGGAGTGGTTGCTGTAGCTGGTCGCCCACTTCTTGCTCTGTCTTCATTGCGGCCTGTTTCACGAAATCGCTTGATGGCATCCGAAACTGTTGGCTTTGGAACATTCATAGCATGAGCGATCTCACTTTGCTTCTTCCCTTCTTCCCAAAGTCATACAATGCCTGCTCTCAGATTCTAAAGAAGGGGATTTATTGACATAAAACGACAAGCGATACACTATTCAAGAGAGGAGAACAAGGACTTTTTGATGATACCAAAAAAATGCATTTATGTTTTTATTTTACTGAAAAAATTGGCTTTAAATTTTTTCCGGGAACTTTTCGGTCACATGGTACTTTTTTCCTGCTGTTTTTTTTTCAATTATTTTGCCTTGGTGATGAAGGCTAGAAAACAGACTAATTTCGGTGTACACCCCCCGATTCGCACTGGTCCTGCAAGCTGAGTTAAAATTTTTTTTTGTTTTTTATGCCTTCAAAAATAGTTTAGTATTGTTTTGTGTTCCGAATAAAGCATTTGTGTTATTGAAGTCAACATCATAACATTTTCCTATACTATAAATGCTCTAATTAGACCCTCTCGTTATTCAAAATCATGTTCATGTCATTACGTTTTTACCTAATTTTTGAAGAATGCTCAAGGACGCCATTTTGAATGCGGAACACTCACTTACCTCAGACATAATTCCGAGCAAGACTCTCGATCAAAAATGCATTTAGAGGTACTTTTTGCCAAGTCCCATGTTGAAAAACAGGGTAAAACAGTCATATGGTCGAGATTTCAAAATGCCCAAAACTCGATTTTTTATAGACCAGAACACAAACATAATGTCTTTTTTGAACTCCTGAGGCGATTTTGAGTCGATATAGGGTGTTTGAAAACACTTTTAAAAAAAGTTGATTTGGGGGTGCATATGCAAGTAGCGTCAATTTTTTATAGTCATTTAATAGCCGACAGAAAATTGATTTTTTGTAATTTATTTAATTTAAAAAGTTCAATTTCGGACAGTTCAAATGTTTGTTGTCTTGAGTGGAATTGAATATTAAATAATGAGCTTGAATTAGAGCTGTATAATTACCCGGGTAATTAAGAGTTTCGGGTAATTAAAAACCCGGGTTTCGGGTAATTACCCAGAATTACCCGAAACACGGGTAAAAAATTATACTGCAAAATTTAATACAACAGGCCTCAAACACAACAATTTAATGACAATGATTGGTGTAGCGCGCATTGTTGGTGTAGCGCGCATTGCAGAATTTGCAGTAGCCAACAACGATGTTTCCTCCTTTCGAGTCTTTTATTATCTCCTCTGTCAAAGAAGTTCCAACACCATTTACCATTGAATTGCTAAGACAAATTTATTTGAAACTAGATAGAAGAGTTTCCAAACACAAAGAAATCTGAAAGGACGTAACATTCTTACACGAAATTTACTTATAGACAATATAATAACATGGCGCACATTTAAATTTTGTATTTTATAATTACCCGATTTTCATATAGCGGGTAATTTGCATGGGTACTGGTCCTGCAATTACCGGGTAATTACCCGGTAATTACCCGGGTAATTACCTATTGTACAGCCCTAGCTTGAATGCAAAGGGCACTTCACGAGCAAATTGGACCGGACACAATTCCGCCAAAAACTGTTTTAACAAAAGAACGGCTGAATGTACCAAAAACAAAATTAAGTATGCTGAGCATAAGCTACTACAAACGAATTAAAGCTGAAATAGCTATGCATAATTATAAAATTATAATTTTATTAAATGAGATGGCAACGAAAACATCATTCTCCTTCCATCATAAATTTCATGCTAGAAAATAAGGTGTCATAGACGGTGAAGGAGATGCCTACAGCAATGGGTCCCTTCAGCCAGTTCATACTCAGTCCTTTGTACAGCCCATTAACAAAACCTTCGTAAAGCCAAACTGAAACACACACAATAAGGGGGAGAACAAAAATATCAGGTCATCCGGAAATTATTCGTACTTTTTAGAAATCATTTTGTGTGGTTTATCAAGGGGCAATTCAAATTACACAGAATTTAAATAGCTTTTTAAAATAGTTTTGCCATGTACGCCACCCCGATGTAACGCCACCCCGATATAACGCCACTTTTAAAAATTTTGGTTGGCCAGCAAAGAAAGTACACAAAGTTTACCCCCGATATAACGCCACCCCCGCTATAACGCCACCCCCGCTATAACACCACATACAAGAAGGACCCAAGCAATAAAATTACCACCGATATAACGCCACTGCTTCGTTTTTCAAATTTGGACGCGTAGTTTTTGCAACAAGAACACCGCTGATCCATCCATTCTCGGTCACAGCGACGCTTTGGACGAATTCGTCTACAGAGAGCGCCAGAAAATCGAAAAGCAGAGTAAACTCACAGATTTCTTCCATGTTAGTTAGTTTGTTGTTTGGTAGATTGTTATTGCTTGAATAAACCTTATTTCATATCAGCCCCCGATATAACGCCACCAAATAACGGTCCCCAGTGGTGGCGTTATACCGGAGTTCGACTGTATTGGCAATAGTTTTTTGCTTTACAGAATGGTCAGAGGTGGGTGGAGTGTTGGGAAATGGTCATTTACACAAATAAATTCAAAGAAAGTCTGCATAAGGTAGGACTTTTTAGGCCAAACCTTAAATTGACCATAATTTAGCATCTCAGTCACTTATGCAAATCTGTAAAGTACATTAGCATCGCCAATTTATAGCAAAACTAATCAACATGATTTCCAATGAAGATTTTCAGAAAAAGAAACGGTTTTCTGAAAAAAAAATCAATCTATTTGGGAGCTAAATCTGAAAAGAAGCTGAAAAATTAGAAAATTTTGAAAAACGTGACATTTTTGAATATTTTTTACTTCTTTTCAGAAAACCGTTTCTTTTTCTGAAAATCTTTATTGGAAATCATGTTGATTAGTTTTGCTATAAATTGGCGATGCTAATTTACTATACAGATTTGCATAAGTGACTGAGATGCTAAATTATGGTCAATTTAAGGTATGGCCTAAAAAGCCCTACCTCATGCGGACTTTCTTTGAATTTATTTGTGTAAATGACCATTTCCCAACACTCCATCCACCTCGGACCAGTCTGTAAAGCAAAAAAGTATTGCCAATACATGGCAAAACTATTTTAAAAAGCTATTTAAATTCTGTGTAACTTGTAATTCTGTGTAACCCTTGATAAACCACACAAAATGATTTCTAAAAGTACGAATAATTTCCGGACGACCTGATATTTAACTTGATGTTTTAAGGAAACTCAATATACCTTCATATAATGCCAGGAGAACGCCCTGATGAGGTGGAATTCGGTTGGTTTGCATCCTCCGACGAATTATATCCTGAAATAATAGACTATATGTATAAAAAAGTATCATACATGTTATCCATCTACCAATGGATAAGAGCTAGTTTGACCAACGAAACCAGCGAAAGCACCAAATACCAGCCTGTGCAGAGGATTAATCGATCTACCCGTCTCTTCTAAAGAAAAATTTTGAGATTTTTTTTTTAATTATTGGGTCGTGTCAAGTGTTTGCAACGTTTTTTTCAAGAGGAATACCGTATTCTTTCTAATAGAACGCCATGGCGTTCTATTTTCCAACCCACCTTAGGGGGTGGCGTTCTAATAGAGAGTGGCGTTCTATTTTCCAACCCACCTTAGGGGGTGGCGTTCTAATAGAGAGTGGCGTTCTATTTTCCAACCCACCTTAGGGGGTGGCGTTCTAATAGAGAGTGGCGTTCTATTTTCCAACCCACCTTAGGGGTGGCGTTCTAATAGAGTGGCGTTCTATTTTCCAACCCACCTTAGGGGGTGGCGTTCTAATAGAGAGTGGCGTTCTATTTTCCAACCCACCTTAGGGGGTGGCGTTCTAATAGAGAGTGGCGTTCTATTTTCCAACCCACCTTAGGGGTGGCGTTCTAATAGAGTGGCGTTCTATTTTCCAACCCACCTTAGGGGTGGCGTTCTAATAGAGTGGCGTTCTATTTTCCAACCCACCTTAGGAGGTGGCCTTCTAATAGAGTGGCGTTCTATTTTCCAACCCACCTTAGGGGGTGGCGTTCTAATAGAGAGTGGCGTTCTATTTTCCAACCCACCTTAGGGGGTGGCGTTCTAATAGAGAGTGGCGTTCTATTTTCCAACCCACCTTAGGAGGTGGCCTTCTAATAGAGTGGCGTTCTATTTTCCAACCCACCTTAGGAGGTGGCCTTCTAATAGAGAGTGGCGTTCTATTTTCCAACCCACCTTAGGAGGTGGCCTTCTAATAGAGAGTGGCGTTCTATTTTCCAACCCACCTTAGGAGGTGGCCTTCTAATAGAGAGTGGCGTTCTATTTTCCAACCCACCTTAGGAGGTGGCCTTCTAATAGAGAGTGGCGTTCTATTTTCCAACCCACCTTAGGAGGTGGCCTTCTAATAGAGTGGCGTTCTATTTTCCAACCCACCTTAGGAGGTGGCCTTCTAATAGAGTGGCGTTCTATTTTCCAACCCACCTTAGGAGGTGGCCTTCTAATAGAGAGTGGCGTTCTATTTTCCAACCCACCTTAGGAGGTGGCCTTCTAATAGAGAGTGGCGTTCTATTTTCCAACCCACCTTAGGAGGTGGCCTTCTAATAGAGTGGCGTTCTATTTTCCAACCCACCTTAGGAGGTGGCCTTCTAATAGAGAGTGGCGTTCTATTTTCCAACCCACCTTAGGAGGTGGCCTTCTAATAGAGAGTGGCGTTCTATTTTCCAGCCCACCTTAGGAGGTGGCCTTCTAATAGAGTGGCGTTCTATTTTCCAACCTTAGGAGGTGGCCTTCTAATAGAGAGTGGCGTTCTATTTTCCAACCCACCTTAGGGGTGGCGTTCTAATAGAGTGGCGTTCTATTTTCCAACCCACCTTAGGGGGTGGCGTTCTAATAGAGAGTGGCGTTCTATTTTCCAACCCACCTTAGGAGGTGGCCTTCTAATAGAGAGTGGCGTTCTATTTTCCAACCCACCTTAGGAGGTGGCCTTCTAATAGAGTGGCGTTCTATTTTCCAGCCCACCTTAGGGGTGGCGTTCTAATAGAGTGGCGTTCTATTTTCCAGCCCACCTTAGGAGGTGGCCTTCTAATAGAGAGTGGCGTTCTATTTTCCAGCCCACCTTAGGGGTGGCGTTCTAATAGAGTGGCGTTCTATTTTCCAACCCACCTTAGGAGGTGGCCTTCTAATAGAGAGTGGCGTTCTATTTTCCAACCCACCTTAGGAGGTGGCCTTCTAATAGAGAGTGGCGTTCTATTTTTGTAGGATTTGTAAACATCACCGCAGGAAAAATTCAAACAACATTTTCATACAAATATCATTACTTTTTACACCAACTTACAAGGGAACCGATCGAACTGTACAATTCGATTCAAAAATTCTGAGAATGCCATCTTGTAGAGCACGGTTGATTTACTATATAGAATTTTAATATTTTTCGCTAACAGACAAAAAAAATCGAATCTGGAGACTCGAGAAACATTGAGCCACAAACTGCCTTGGTCCCCCTGTGGATTCTTAAAAACATATCTCTACTTAGTATTACGATGGAGTGATTTTTTTGGTGTCCATCACGTTTTGTTTTTGGTTTTTTTCTTTTCAATCGTTACCCACGACATGTCTTATCATTCGTTCTAATTTCGTTCTAATAAAATCGAATCTGGAGACTCGACAAACATTTCAAAACAGACCAAAATTGCCTTGGTCCCCCCTGTGGATTCTTAAAAACATATTTGTTTGTAATCTACCCTTGATATAGTGACACTCCCAGAAGCTCGATCCTTAGCAAAATCCGACTCTATTTTTATCCATATGTGGAAAAAAAGTGTCGAACCCAATTGGTTATCGAACCTTTGGAGTGTCACTATATGGTGGCTTGACTATAGAAAATATTTTATTGAAAATCCACAGGGGGACCAAGGCAATTTTGGTCTGTTTTGAAATGTTTCTCGAGTCTCCAGATTTGATTTTTTCTGTCTGCTAGCAAAAAATATTAAAATTCTATGCAGTAAATCGACCATGCGCTACAAGATGGCATTGTCAGAATTTTTGAATCGAATCGTACGGTTCGATCGGTTCCTTGTTAGACAAATTCTTAAACTGCAGACACCACTCAACAAACAATTTAACATTCTAGACATCACTGTAACATTACTATGGTCTTAGAACATTATGATCTTAACATCCTCTTCTTTCTCGAGATCAATTACTTCAAAGAGCTCGGCCAATTTTTCTTTCTCGAAGTTACCACTTGGAGCCGGCCCGTCTTTTTTGAAGCGTTGAATGATATAACCTTTTTTGTCCACCTGTGGCATTCGTTATTCCGCACGCCTTGAACGAGCAGATTATGATATTCGTCGAAAGACTTTCCCCACGTTCTAAGTATCTACTGCTGTGCTCGAATGCATAATCGAGTTGGTACGAAAATTGGCCAACTTTTGGTCAAAAAGTTGGCCAATTTTAATAGTTTGACAAAAATTGGCCAACTTTTTGGACCAAAAATTGGCCAATTTTGGTACTGCTTTGGATCTCAATTTTTTAACAATTTTGTACAAATTTTGGACCATTTTTGGTCCAGTTTTATTCTCTCTAAAGCTTTGGATATTTTAGATGGTTCCTATCGCTGCACTGCTTCAAGTTCGAAAAGAAAGGGCCTTTCAATTGCGTGCTTCTGAACATCTAATGCAAACAAAGAATGATCGGTGGTTCCACAAGCGGTTCCGTTTCAGAAAGGAGTCTATTGAGGTACCTTCAACACTTTCATCGTGCTTCGGCTTTTTAAATTTCCATCATCGTTTTAGAAAATTGCAAAAATGTGTGAGCCTTACTTAGCGCATAGTGCTCGTGGCGGTGGACTTACGGCTCTCCATGAAGTTCTTTCCTTCCTTGGGTATACAGGGCAGGTCGTTTATCAGCACACTATTGGTGATCTTCTGGGAATCGATCAAGCAAGCGTATGTCGATCAATGAAGCGTGTTGGTCAAGCACTTCTCAATTACGTTCCACAGTACATTCGCTTCCCAAATTGTGAGGTAAGATTTGCTAGGATAAGTGCTTAGAATCTAGTTAAAAAATTGCAGGGTCTCGAGCGTAGCAAGCGTATGTTCTTTGAGCGAACTGGGATCCCAAACATTGTAGGCTGTCTGGATTGCACGCATATTGAGGTGATTCCTTCTAGAGTACAAGAGGCCGGCTACATTAACAGGTTATATTTTTATGCTTTTATACTTATGCCTTACTCTTTTAGGAAGAGCTACCATAGTCTAAATGTACAAACAATCGCCAACGAAAATGGGAGAATAATCAACGTGGTCGCAGCGCATACGGGCAGCGTACATGATACCTTCATCTTCCGACACTCCGCAGTCTGTAGGGCTTTCCGAAGTGGGCAATTTGGAAATGGTATCTTGCTGGCCGATGGTGGATATCCTGTGGAGTGGAATTGGATTGTGAAGCCTTACGAACAACCTTCGAATGAGGCACAGCGGAGGTACTGTTACATGATTGAAGATTTGGTTCACGTGTAATTTTAGGTTCAACTATAGCCAAAAAGTCGGTCGTGTTGTGGTGGAGCAAAGCTATGGTACTTGGAAAAAAAGACATCACATCCTACATTCGGAGGTCAGAATGAAGCCAAAGAATGTTCCGAGGGTCATCCTAGCCACTGCTGTTCTTCATAATGCTGCCATGGACTGGGGGGACTCTCATCTACTTTACGATGCCGAGGATTTGCTGGTGCAATCTCCGGAGCTGCAAATACAAGAAGCTGTTGATGCGCTAGAGGTTAGGGAATCTATTGTTGAAAATTTGGAGTGTGAGTGGAAAAGTGGAATAAAGTGTTTTGAAACTGTTTGGCACCTTTTTTGATTTGCTATATCGAACTTATGCCTTAGTAGAGTTTGTTACGGTAAAAATTCCACAAATGACTTTCAGACTGCAAAATGGGGCGTTCAAGGGCGATGAGACAATTACGCGCTTCTCCGGATATGATCGACTACATGCTTGAGCGAATTCGGTCTTATTCTGCGACTATCTCTACCGGAAAGACTGCTGATGCCAACAAGAAGCGTGACAAAGCCTGGGAGGATTTGACGTCGGACATCAATGCTCGATTCAGCGCATTACTCAAACAGCAGGTGAAATTGAAGGTTTCCACAGTGCAAAACAAGTTCGGTGGCCTGAAAACAGAGACGCGGGAGGCAGTGGCCAAGCAGCGAGTGGGCGAAAACATCTTCAAACAGACGGGAGAGAATACGGCTCCAGAGCTTACAGAGATGCAACGGAAGGTGAAGGCGCTCTTCGGCGACAATGATCTTATGCTTGGTGCAAAGAATGGCCTAGAAACCGATGTCCACGGAGCAATATTGGTGAAGTTGGGACTGAATAAATTTTTTGATAACTGGTCGATTTACTTAAGGTGACTCGTGCCGAGAAATCCGTCGAAGAAGACCAAGCACTCGGAGGAGACCAAGCATTCGAAGGAGACCAAGCATTCGAAGGAGACCAAGCATTCCAAGGAGACCAAGCATTCGACGGAGTCGAAGATCTACTTTACGGAGACGAGCCGCCAGCTAAAAAAGTTATTATGGTTACCACTAGATCAACACTCACTTAGTCTAACGAATATTTAGACGAAAACAGATTCCATGGTGAAGAAGGTTCTTCCACTCCTGCCTCGCGTTAAGAAATCGTCCATCGAAGAGAAACAGATGCAAGTTTTGGAAGCGGAGCTAGCCAAGATTAGAGAACAAAGAGAGGTATAATAATAATAATAATAAAACTGGATGATAGCACTGTTCACTTTCCAGCTTATCGCAAGGCAGCACCAGCTGGCTGATGTACAGATGGAGCTAGCGCAGATTCAATTGGCTGAAGAGAAAGAAAAGACTGCTTCGGGAGAACGAAAATATTGATAATCTCTATGTTACACTGTTATACAATGTTGATTGTTTAGTTTCGATATTCGCCTCGTCAATAAAAGCCTGCCTGAAGACCACTACCTGAGTACCAACACCTGCGTGTTTCCGATGGTTTGAAGTTTTTGATGTAGTTTTGGGTGAATTTAGGTGGTCCCTCTCCTGGGTACGCCTACCTGGGTACCTCTTACCTGAGTAATACCACCTGGGTAGCACCACCTGGGTAGCACCACCTGGGTACTTCTACCTAGGTACTCACGCCTGGGTTCCACTACCTAGGTACATTTTAGGCCATGTTCGAAGTGAACCAGACCATGTTGGGATGTGGATCAATCTATGATACCATAAGCTTGGAAGATGAAATTGAATAAACTATCAATTCAGAAAGCAAAAGTTAGCGAAATATGTTAGTTACTATTTTTTGCTAAGAAAAAGTGAGTAAAAAAGTATGGGCAGAGAAAAAAGTCGATAAATGAACTGCCTTGGTCCCCCTTGTTGTTTTGTGAATTGATGTCGGATGTGAGATATGCTTTATCTGAGTAACCCTTACCTGAGTAACACCACCTGGGTATCACCAGCTAGGTACCCCCACCTGTGTATCACCACCTAAGTACCCTACCTTGGTACCGACACCTAAGTACCGACTTCCGACATTCATTGGAGGCACTACTTCCGACTTCGACATCCGACTTCCACATACTACATCCATTGGAGGCGAGCTATAAGAGAATTGCTTTTAAATATACGCGAGTGATAAAACCAAATTGACAAAGGGCTGCGTGGCCTAGTGGTTAGCTCGCTTGGGTTACGGTTTTGGTCAATGGTTCGGTTCTCCGCCAAAACGTCGTATTTAAAAGTTGGCCAAAAACAGGACCAAAAGTTGGCCAGAAATTGGTCAAAAAATTAGCCAAAAATTGGTACGATTTTTGGCCAATTTCCGAAATTTCTGATTATGCATTCGAGCACTGGTAGGCAAACATTGGTGCTGCTCTCGGGTTGTTCTTTTTTCATAATACAACTTTCGGCCCTATTTTACAATGGGTTCCATTTTTCGCCTTGGTCCCCCCTGTTGTTTTTCAAAACAAATGCAACGCATCATTCATATATCTTTCTAATTTGTTCGAAAATCTTTTTGAGATATTAATTCCATTTTTTCGCTCGACAATTTTGACGGAAAACTGCTTCACTGATGTAAGATGCCAGCAATTTATCGCTTGTTCCATAGAGCCGCTTCACTTTGTGTTTCATATGCGCCCAGAAGCCTTCGGATGGCTATAGTGAAGAACAGGGTTCCAAAAATCAGCTTGGTCCTCCCTGTTGTTTTTACAAATAAAACAACAGGGGCAGCAAGCTGATTTTTGGAACCATATTCTTTACTAGCGCCACTTCGGATTTATTGGTATGAACACGAAGCGGAATACCCTCTTCGAGAATCGTTCTTAACACATTTATCACAACAAATGAAAAAATTATTTGTTTGTATTTGGCAAAAGTTGTTTTGTGTTGGATGATACAATGTTTGTAGCCCATTGGTTTTCCCATCTTTTTTCCTAGTTTTCTGTAAGCAGGCCAATCATCACTTATAATATTGGGTTGTTCGATAATTATCCAGCGTTTTTTTAACTTTGGCAAAACAATTCATCAACCATTTTTATTAATCAAATCAAACACAATAACAAATCAACCAACGGCGACGTCTACAAGGCGCAACTCGATCGTCTCCAGCGTGCGATCGAAAGCAAAAGACCGCTGAAAAAGGGTGCCATAATCTTCCATCAGGACGGAGCCCGACCGCATATCAGAGCTGACGTTGTTGCCTCAATCGAAGACAAAAGATGGGAGCTGCTGCCGCATCCGCCGTATTCGCCAACAGAAGCACCCACAGACTACCACGTCAACCGCTCGCTCCACAACTGGCAGCTTGGGAAAAAGTTTGCAAACCTTCAAGAAATTGTTGATGACATAAGACAATGGATTGCTTCAAAGACACCAGATTTCTTCGCTCGTGGAATCAACCTTCTGCCGTACAAATGGGAACAGGCAATGGAATTCGATGGAGAGTACCCTCCGGAAGATTAGTTGTTGTTGTGGTTGATTTGTTTTTGTGTTTGATTTGATTAATAAAAATGGTTGATGAATTGTTTTGCCAAAGTTAAAAAAACGCTGGATAATTATCGAACAACCCAATAGTTGTTCCTGGCAGAATGTGTTCACGAATGAGAGGATACAATGTCTTCTCAGTCCGATTTTCGACGCGGAATGCATCGAAAATTAGCACAAAAAATATTGCACTGTTCGAAAAAAATGGTGAAAACAACAGGGGGGACCAAGGCAAAAAATGGTGCCCATTGTGGAATAGGGCCCAACTTTCTTTTTCATCATGCAATCGACGTCATACAACATATCATAAAATGGATTTGTAGCAAACATTCTCCTTTGCTTAACTCACAAACTATTATTATTCAATTTTTATGTTGACTGCGAAAACAGTGTACCGTATTTCCTCCAATAACTCCCGGGTCTCCAATAACTCCCGGGTCTCTAATAACTCCCGGGTTCAGTGGTTGATCGAAAAATAACTCCTGGGTCTCTAATAACTCCCGGGTCTCTAATAACTCCCGGGTTTTGATAACTCCCGGGTTCAGAAGGCAGTTTCACCTACACAAATTTTCTAAATGAACGAATTTCATACATTGAAGTTTGAATTCACGTGATTTCTGCATCTGATTATTGCTATAAAAATGTCACAAACCATACTCTTTTTCTTTCAGCTAGAATGAAAGAAGCTGATCTCGCTAACCTTTTGGATGCTGATGAAGTATCGAATACTCCAAGAAAGTTGAAGTCGTATACGAATAAATTCAAGCTAAAAGTAATCAAACATGCAAGTGATGTGTCCAAAACAAACGCTGCTAAAAAATTTTCTGTCCATGAAAAAACTGTTCGTGACTGGGTCAGCAAGGAAAAGCAAATCAAACTGCAATGGTATTGTTTCATTTTTTACCTTTTTGATTATTTATTTGCAGTGAATCATCTACGAACGGAAAAGGCAAAAAGCGACTGGCTGGTGGTGGAAGAAAGCTGACGTTTGCAGATATTGATAACCAGCTGGCTCAGTGGATTCGGCAACATCGGCTACAGAAGCACCGCGTTTCTCGCAAGATTATACAGCAACAGGGCGAGCGCATGTATAACGCAGAATTGGTCGAAGCACAATTCAAAGTTTGATTTTTTTTGTCACGATCTTTTCACAACGATGTATTCCAGGCTAGCAAAGGTTGGTTAGAAAAATTCTTGAAGAGGCATAACTTCCGTCTCCGAATCCCTACTACAGTCTGCCAAAAGCCTCCTCGAGAATATGCACAAAAGCTAGTTGATTTCATTATGTTCGTGTCAAAGCAGCGCCAAAACAATAAGTAAGATCTGTTGTTTCAGTACTCTTGTTAGGTTTCTTTTTAGCTATCAGAAAATCTATGCTTGTGATGAGACAGCTGTGTGGTTAGATCCAGCTGGTGGGAAATGCGTGGATGAACTTGGGGCAAAAGAGGTTTCTTTAGTGCTTCGTATCTTTCATAATTAAATGATTCCAGGTCTCAGTGCTGACAACAGGACACGATAAAATGCATGTGACAGTCATGCTAACAGCCGACTCAAATGGAAACAAGATGAAGCCTTTTGTTCTGTTACCGAGGAAGAGACTGGATGCCAGAATTGCTGAGAAGTACAAAAACAAGCTAAATCTTTCGTGGGCCGGCAAAACCTGGATGGACGACACGTTGACAGCCGATTATCTGCATCGCACTTTTGGGAGGGATCTGTTCAGAAAACGCTTGTTGGTCTGGGATGCCTTTCGTTGTCATACAAGCACGGCTACTAAGGAACAATTGCGTCAGCTGGCTCTTCATACAGCAGTGATTCCAGGGGGTTGTACGAAATATATTCAGGTTAGTATTCAGGTCAAATGTTGTGATGGTTTTAGATTTACTCGTTTGTTCAGGCGCCGGACGTTGTATGGAACGGACCATTTAAAGCGAAACTGCAAGAATTTTACAACACCTGGATTATGAATGAGGATCGAATGGAATGGACAGCCAAGGGCAATCGCCGTCCTGCCTCAATGGATGTGTACTTGGAATGGATCTGCCTAGCATGGGAATCGCTGCCAAAGGAGATGATTGCTAAGTCGTTTAAAGGTGAATTTTCTTCAGTTGTTTGTGGCTATTACTATTTTTAAGATTGTGGTTTAACTGTGTGCCATGATGGAAGTGAAGATCATCTCATCCATTGCTTGAAAGAAGAGGGGCAAGTGCCAGAAGGTCGGCTTATGCTGCAGGATGCTCGAGCATGGCTGGATGTGGAGCGCAATCAGGAAAAAGAGGTGGATGCTGAAGAAGATGAAGAAAACGGATACTTGAGCGATAACTCACTAAATTTTGATGATTGTGTTGTTGAAACAGATTGATCGTTATTATTTTTTGTTTTCATCTCATAAAATATCATTTATTGTTTTCTATGTTTTCTAAGATTTCCAATATTGTGAACTGAAAAATAACTCCCGGGTCTCCAATAACTCCCGGGTCTCTAATAACTCCCGGGTCCAGGGGTCGATCGAAAAATAACTCCCCCCCGGGAGTTATTGGAGGAAATACGGTAGTTAAAACGACAAGGGGTGGCGCTCTATTAAAGAGAATACGGCATTGTGTTTTTACTATGTATTTTTTGATAACTTTTTAAAAGTTGAGCACTTCTTTTGTAGTCAAGATTTTCAGCTACAAAATGAGTGATCAACTTCCAACAAATTTTTAAAAAATCTATGGTAAAAACACAATGTATTCCACAAGTAATCCTTTTGGAAAAACCGTCCGAACTTTTGACGCAGCTTTAACACGACAGTTGACACCAGTGTCCACTTGGTTATATTTCAATGACAATACCTATTTTGAAGTAGTTTTTTTTTATTCTAGGCCACCCTAGTACCGAAATTTCCTCAGAAATCGGAATCACTAAACACAATTTCGAAAAAAATGCTTGGTCCTTAAGACATGATCAAAATTAGAAAAATACAAAAAAACACCGTCTGATTTCCAACTATAGTTTATATCTCAACAACTAAGCAATTTTTTGAAATAATGTTCAGTGATTCAGATTTCTGAGGATATTTCGGTTACTAAAGTGGCTTGGAATAAAAAAATTCTTAAAAATAGGTGTTGCAATTGAAGCAAAACCAAGTGGACAGTTGGCACTGGTGCCAACTGTCCTATGTCCAATACCAACCGATGTACATAATTTTGCAGGTTTCAAAGGTAAAAAAACTAGCTCCAGCATTTGTCATTGCGCCCACTAAAATCAACAAAAGAAAATTTTTCTGCTTATGTTCAAGGAAAAAATGTGGAACTAACGAATAGTTGGCCTTAACCCACTATATTGATTCCTAAGTCCCTTCAGGCCATATTTTCGGTAGTCTTTGAGGAAGACATCTCGCAGGTTGCTGTATTCATTGTAAGATGAAACAGAGAGTCTAGCTTTGGCTGTATCAAGTGGATAGGTAAATATTGTTGCAGTCGACGCTGCTAATGAGCCACACAAGAATCTTTTAATAGGCGTATGCTTTCTGAAAGAACAGCATGTAGAATGGCTTAATTTGAGAATCTAATCACATAATTAATTACAGAAATTAGAATTGGTTCTTATACCTTATCCGGAATACCATGTTTATGTTTTTGTAAATTGTTTTTTTCAATTAGACCTTTTAAGTAACTACATTAAAGACGATGATCCATTAAAAAAAATTCTTTTCGCTGATGCACAGTTCTATTATGTTGCTTGAATTTGTTGAATAAAATTATTTTGTTATAAAAACCATGGTATTCCGGATAAGGAATAAGAATCTTAGAATTTTTTCCAGCTTATATACTCACATTTTTAAGTACTTTAACACAAGAGAGGCTGAGTGTGCCAAACTATGCATTTTGTTCAAAATTTCACGCTGAACAAAACGGCGGCTGAAAAAAGGTGCCTACAGGACGGCTTCCAACAGGTAAAACAGCTGTTGCAGTTGTAACACGAACTTCCTTAGCTTTCTTCAGTTTTTAGTAAACCCTTGAATCTGACACCGAATTCGAGCTCGGCGCAGTGGTTTGCTTTAAAGATTTTAAAGTCACTAAAAAATCTAAATTCCAGTCGAGACAATAAACATTCAAATAGTGAATTACGAATTTTTTGGAAAACCAAATGTGTATTTGATTAGTCCGTAAGTCCGTGGATGGTTATACGTAACAGACCATATTTATGTATGGGTTGCAAAAGGTTTTTAATAAATCAGAATTGGCACTCAATTAATTGCTGGGTTTGAAAATCGAAATTTTGACTACACAATTTACGAGTTGAAACCCATCGGTTAATTATTATTAAAGTTAAATCGAAATTTTGACCACACAATTCACGATTTGAAAACCATCGGTTAATTAATAATTAAATTCAATAATAATTAATAATTAACCAATAATTAACCAACCTAGTAATTAATAATAATTAAATTTAACAATAATTAATAATTAACCGATGGGTTTCAAATCGTGAATTGTGTAGTCAAAATTTCGATTTTCAAACCCAGCATTCAATTGATGGCCAACTTTTATTTATCGAAAATTTTGCTACCCGTACATAAATATGGTCTGAACAACCCACGAAATTATGAGCTGGCCCAAAAATTTTCTTGGGCCGAATTTGAAATTTAATTTTCGAGGTAAATCGAATACGCCACAGCCCCCTAAAATTTAAATCTTAGTGCAATGTTGTTCCGCTAATCAATATCTATGATTAAATATCGAAAAAAAAGTGGACTCGATTCGAAAAGAATTTTTTTGTCATATCTCAATAAATATCTCACTTTGCTACGAAATCTGGTAACCGTGGTACTTATACGGTTCCCCCCCCCCATATCGAAATTTTTTCAAAAACAGGTTTTAACCATTTCTAAGCAATTCTTACACGCTAAAACCGATAAAAACGTTGTTTCCGACCACTTTCCATCAAAAATTTTGACTTTTTAGATTTTTTACCTGCTCGCCTTCGGCAGGCAACCTACTCAATAGGAAGCCCCTTTGGGGGTACATGGTCCGGGCCAAGGGCTGACCCTTTATATATCAAGGAATATATATCTATATCTCTTGAAAAAAGAGCTGCCTGCTTGCAATGTAGAAGGGGTATAAAAAAGATTAAAATTAACATTGCAAGGCTGGGGAAAATACTACATTGCTGCTACTATTGTGAAATTTTGTTCTTTTGTTAGGGCTTGGAATAATATGCAAATAATTTAACTGAATTTTTTATAAGCATTTTTACATTTATATTTTCAGTGGTTTTTTATTGGTTAAATTTCCTTGATATATTCCTTGATATATAAAGGGTCAGCCCTTGGCCCGGACCATGTACCCCCAAAGGGGCTTCCTATTGAAGTACCGTATTTCCTCTAACAACACCATTTCCTCTTACATTTCCTCTTCTCGTAAATACAGCATTTTCGGTCATCTCTTTGTCATAAACCCGTTTACTGCATGCTCTTACCGTATTTCCTCTAATAGGACGCCCGGGCGGCTTATTTTTCAATCACCCTAGGGGCGGCTTATTAGAGGGGGCGGCTTATTGGAGGGGGCGGCTTGTTTTTCAACCAATAGCGCCGCAAAAATTTAAGCCACGTTTTTCGAAAATCGGCGCTGGGTTTATGACAAAGAGATGACCGAAAATGCTGTATTTACGAGAAAGCGATAACAGAAAATGCTGTGCTTACAAACAAACAAATGAAAATATCGATCATTCAAAAGCATGGAACTAAGTGAACTGGGAACAAGGTGAAGGTAAGGGGGCGGCTTATTAGAGGCGGGCGGCTTATTTTTCAATCATCCCTAGGGGGCGGCTTGTTAGAGGGGCGGCTTATTGGAAGGGGGCGGCCTGTTAGAGGAAATACGGTACTTCAATAGGAAGCCCCTTTGGGGGTACATGGTCAGGCAAGGGCTGACCTTTATATATCAAGGAATATATCAAGGAAATTTAACCAATAAAAAACCACTGAAAATATAAATGTAAAAATGCTTATAAAAAATTCAGTTAAATTATTTGCATATTATTCCAAGCCCTAACAAAAGAACAAAATTTCACAATAGTAGCAGCAATGTAGTATTTTCCCAGCCTTGCAATGTTAATTTTAATCTTTTTATACCCCTTCTACATTGCAAGCAGGCAGCTCTTTTTCAAGAGATAGATATATATTCCTTGATATATAAAGGGTCAGCCCTTGGCCTGACCATGTACCCCAAAGGGGCTTCCTATTGAGTAGGTTGCCTGCCGAAGGCAGGCAGGTAGAAAATCTAAAAAAGTCAAAATTTTTGATGGAAAGTGGTCGGAAACAACGTTTTTATCGGTTTTAGCGTGTAAGAATTGCTTAGAAATGGTTAAAACCTGTTTTTGAAAAAATTTCGATATGGGGGGAACCGTATAAGTACCCGAAATCTATCAGAGGATTGTCATGTTGGAAAAAAAACCACTCAAATATGAAAATTTTCTCATTTTGAAAACTCTGCTGTAAATTAAAAACACTGAATATTACTACTGAAATACCAGAAAAGGCTTAAACATCGCACTCTACTCTGACTTTCAAGATTTGGCAATTGAAAACAAAATAATTGCCCTACCCATCTTTGTCCACATTTAGCAGACGTTTGTATTGTTCATGCGAAGCAAACTGAATTGAAGCAAAAGGAATTACGCGCGCCTAAAATATTTACAGTTTGTAAGGTTTAATTCTTACAAGGTTATTAGGGGGAAGGGGGTGGATTTGCGAAAGCTGCTGGAGATAGTCTCTCCGAATCCGAATTGTGTACAGTCGAACCTGGATAAACCTCCACCCAGGACGAAATTTGGCTGGCCAGTAAAGAACAAAGGAAAGTTTACCCCCAATAAACCACCACTCGGTAAACCGCCACCTCCAGCCCATTCCTGTACAATAAAATTATTTTCAATAAATCGCCGCCCAACATATTTTGCAACATTTTTCAAATTTCCGCCTAAAATAAAAATTTTTTTTTGAATTTTGGTCAATTTTTTCTGTTCATTTTTCACTCTTTGCTTGACTTCGTCATTTTTCTTTGTTGTTTTTTCCTTTTTAACTGATTAAATTGTGTTGCATGTTATATTTGTTTGAATAAGGGGTTATTTGTATTGTGCGTTGACTGTACTGATTAAAGCCCGATAAAATGGCACCCTCAATGAACCGCCACCCCCGATAAACCGCCACCAAATCAGGTCTCCCAGTGGTGGCGGTTTATCCATGTTCGACTGTATTTCATATTTTGTCGACAACTCGGTTTTGTGATGCGAATAAAACTTGTACAGAACTAAAAGTTGGATTAGTATCATCAATATTAGAATTTCTAAGTTCCTTCAAAAAACGCCCTAAAAATTGAAGGGGCAAAATATAAAAATATAATCGAAAAAGGTTTATTAATCTTCTACTACAATTCAATTTTAGGGCATTTTTCGAAGGAATTTATTAATTCCGATATTTATAATGTTACTCAGAGGCCGTACTCTTAATGACGTTAAATAACGTCGACCATCATTAAATAACGTCGACCGACGTTATTTAACGTCATCACTAATCTAAGGCGCCGACAATTATTTAACGTCGCGTCGACGTTAAATAACGGCGACTTTCGATTGAGAGCATTGCCTCATTGTTTCCATAACTGGCACTGGTACAGAGTTATGTTAGCCTCCAGGAGGATCCTCCTGAAGTGGAGGCTGAGCCTCCAGCCTCCGCCTCCTCGGAGGGAGGCTAAGAGGGAGGCTGAAAATCCCAAAGGAGGCGGAGGCCATCGTAGTCTCTTTTTAGCCTTCGTTCAGACTCCTTTATTACTCAGAATGACGCGCTTTCGAAAAATTATTTTTAAACTTCAGATAAATCCTCTTTTCTCGCCTAACGCTGTCAACAAGTCTACACAAGTGCAATTCTGGGCCGAAGTTGGTGAAGAGGAAGGTGCTGCTTTCATTCAATCAAGCATTCATTAATCTCCGTTGATATTGGTCACTCTTTTTTGTCGGATGTTGATGGTTCGCTCGAATAAAGATACAAAAGAGGACTATAGTGGGCTGAACTGGGCTAAAGAAGGCTAAAGGAGGCTAAAGAAGGTTATTTTAGCCTCCTTTTTGGAGGCTAAAAGGAGGCTAAAAAGAGGATGGAGGCGGATGCCGGAGGCATCATTTTTTGCCGGAGGGAGGTCGGAGGGAGGCCGAGAACCTCCAAGGAGGCGGAGGTCGGAGGCTAACTTTTTTCGAGTCGAAGGCAGAGGCGGTTTTCGGAGGCTGAAAAATTTTGAACATAACTCTGCACTGGTACCTGGCACATATGAAAAATACAAAACTTAAATTAATTATTTCGTTCCGAGACAGCTTTCACCCCCTCCCTTCAAGGGTTGAGATTAATTAGTCGCTAGCGAGCCTTCATACCATAGTAGCAGAATTGCCTCGAAAAAGTGAAAGAAAGCCGGTTTGGTTATATGTCTTTCGCACAAATTTAAGAGCCGCTCTGAAAGAGTATCTCTTTGTTGTGGACACTGAAAAAGGACAAAAAAATTAACATATCATATGAAATAAAGTCTCCACTCATCTTGAAAATTAATTTTGGTCCGATCAAGAGGTGCTGAAGGACAAATCATTTTACAATAAATATTTTTCATGTAAAAAAATCCATACCTATTGTAGTCTAAAATTTTATTTTCACAGTTATTACTAAATTTTTTATATTTCTAGAATCAAAATCAGTATTTTCAAAATGATCTATGTAAAAAGCAAAATATTTTTTTTGTTTTTATTGATATTAATAAAGGTTAAAACGGAAAAATGCACGCGTTTGGGGAGAAAGTGCCTGCTTTTTGTAAAAATCTACTTTATCAAGGACAAAATCGGCATATTTTGGCCACCATATGATACCCATAACACCCATTTACTGAGATTTCAGCTCCAAGAATTACACTTTACATAAAGAAAAATAAGTATTACAGGGTACATCCAGAAGCGGGCACATTTCCCTAGAAGTGGGCACATTTCCCTAGAAGTGGGCACATTTCCCTAGAAGTGGGCACATTTCCCTAGAAGTGGGCACATTTCCTAGAAGTGGGCACATTTCCTAGAAGCGGGCACATTTCCTAGAAGTGGGCACATTTCCTAGAAGTGGGCACATTTCCTAGAAGCGGGCACATTTCCTAGAAGTGGGCACATTTCCTAGAAGTGGGCACATTTCCTAGAAGTGGGCACATTTCCTAGAAGTGGGCACATTTCCTAGAAGGGGCACATTTCCTAGAAGTGGGCACATTTCCTAGAAGTGGGCACATTTCCTAGAAGTGGGCACATTTCCTAGAAGTGGGCACATTTCCTAGAAGTGGGCACATTTCCTAGAAGTGGGCACATTTCCTAGAAGCGGGCACATTTCCTAGAAGTGGGCACATTTCCTAGAAGTGGGCACATTTCCTAGAAGTGGGCACATTTCCTAGAAGTGGGCACATTTCCTAGAAGCGGGCACATTTCCTAGAAGTGGGCACATTTCCTAGAAGTGGGCACATTTCCTAGAAGTGGGCACATTTCCTAGAAGTGGGCACATTTCCTAGAAGCGGGCACATTTCCTAGAAGTGGGCACATTTCCTAGAAGTGGGCACATTTCCTAGAAGCGGGCACATTTCCTAGAAGTGGGCACATTTCCTAGAAGTGGGCACATTTCCTAGAAGTGGGCACATTTCCTAGAAGTGGGCACATTTCAGAAGTGGGCACATTTCCTAGAAGTGGGCACATTTCCCTAGAAGTGGGCACATTTCCCTAGAAGCGGGCACATTTCCCTAGAAGTGGGCACATTTCCCTAGAAGTGGGCACTTTATCGCAAAAGCGCGCATATTTTCGAAAAAGCGGACACTTTTTTTACAAAAAACAGGACTAAGACCAAAAATAGCTGGCATTTATTCCTCAGACGCGGGCATTTTTACGTATCGTCCATTAATAAATTGCAAAAAGCCTCACCTTGGCTATAGCTCCAGCCATTGCGCCGGCTGCCAACGAAGCAAATACGGAAACAAATAATCTTTTATGAAAAGTTGTCTGCAATAACATATTTTGGAAAATTTGGTTTAACTATTAAATTATACCTCTCCATTTACAGTTTTTGAAATTGCTCTATCACCATTCTTTCTCGCTTGTTGCAAAGAATTTTGTTTTTCAATTTCCATGCCCTAAATCAGTCTCTTTTAACCAAACGGCTCGAATAGATAATATTTGAAAAAATTAAAATGATAAAGTTCGTATTATACGGGTCCAAATAAATTTTTTTACCATCGAGGTCAATTGGGAGGTAAATGGTAAATTTTGCAGGGGGACGTTTCGGCTGTGCCATTTTGCCGGGGAGTTTCGGCTGTGCCATTTTGCCGGGGACGTTTCGGCTGTGCCATTTTGCCGGGGAGTTTCGGCTGTGCCATTTTGCCGGGGACGTTTCGGCTGTGCCATTTGCCGGGAGTTTCGGCTGTGCCATTTTGCCGGGGACGTTTCGGCTGTGCCATTTTGCCGGGGACGTTTCGGCTGTGCCATTTTGCCGGGGACGTTTCGGCTGTGCCATTTTGCCGGGGACGTTTCGGCTGTGCCATTTTGCCGGGGACGTTTCGGCTGTGCCATTTGCCGGGGAGTTTCGGCTGTGCCATTTTGCCGGGGAGTTTCGGCTGTGCCATTTTGCCGGGGACGTTTCGGCTGTGCCATTTGCCGGGGACGTTTCGGCTGTGCCATTTTGCCGGGGACGTTTCGGCTGTGCCATTTTGCCGGGGAGTTTCGGCTGTGCCATTTTGCCGGGACGTTTCGGCTGTGCCATTTTGCCGGGGAGTTTCGGCTGTGCCATTTGCCGGGGACGTTTCGGCTGTGCCATTTGCCGGGGACGTTTCGGCTGTGCCATTTTGCCGGGGACGTTTCGGCTGTGCCATTTTGCCCGGAACATTTTAGCCGTGGAATTTTTTCCTAAAAGGTCCAAAAAGCCTTCTCAAAAGGCTAATTGGGGGGTGAATGGCATATTTTGCCCAGTTTCGGGGCGAAATTCCACAGCCAAAATACCCGGCACAAAATAACTCAAACTCAATGCTCGTGGCAAAATAGACTCGATGGCCAAAATTTTTATTTGGAGGCGTTTTATTTCACAAAAAAATTTGAACCTCAAATTTTGGACTGCTTAGACTAATTCAGTGCAATTTATCAGTATCATTTATTTCATTAATATTAAAAAAATTTGAGCAAATGTGTTGTTAGATAGGCAGGAATCGTTTTTATTAAGATTTTCTTAAAGATGGTTGAGCACGGTTTTTATACAAAACTAATTATTTTCTGTTATTTCTTCTTCGAGGGGTGCTGTCCTTGAAGACTCTTCCAATTCTCGAATTTCACACCCTGTCCAGGAAAGTACCTCTTCATGGTCTTGGCAATTTTGGGAAAGTAGGTAGTGGAGTAGTCCTTGAGAAGTACAGAATGGTGCGAGTCCAACGAAGCCAAGGTGGTGGGGTGGTCATGGTTGAGATGGTCTAGAGCTTCCTCCCAAGCGCCATAGAAGGGCCGTTTGCACTGCCGACAGGTGTATAATTCGTATCTCAAGTGGCTGAAAAGACAAGTTTAGATCAAAATTATGAAGATTTTGTGTCCTGAATTTTGCAAAATTTGTTAGTGGTTTGCAAATACCATCGATTTTTATATAGCTGAAAGCACAATAGTAGAATATGCCAGTGTTATCAAAAATGAGAATGAGAAGGCCAGAATGGGGATGACAAGAAATAATGGCAAATTTTTTTGAAAACTCGAGTTAACTGTGTAACAACCCTACTTTTAACTATACCAGTATTCATATTGGATCTCAAACACACCGTAAATGTTATTTCCTATGAAAAAACATTGCAGAGGAGTAAATAAAATACGAGATACGCTCAAAAATTGCTTTTAAAGGGGCATGCTCACCTGTTCAACATTTGTACAGCCCCACCTATTCAACAAAATTTCTTAATCATTGAACTTCTGTGCGCATTTTTCAAGTTGATTTATAACAAAACAAGTACAGAAGTCTGTACAGAAGTCAATAATTAGGAATTTTTTTTGAAATGGAGGGGACAAAATTTGAACAGGTGAGCATCCCCTTTTAAAAATTGATTTGAATTGTTTGAAAATGGAGCGATTTTTTTGACTAAACCTGTAGTTGTTTTCAATATCGATTCGATCTTTGGTTATTGTAGACGTTTGAAATAATAAAAATACCTAATTAGCATGCAAAATAGAACCATATGATCAAAAAAATTGTAAAAAATGTCGACAGAGCAGAAGGTAACTGTGCTTTTGCATACAAAAATTAGAATACAGTCAACCCTCGATTTAACGACACTCTATTTTGAAAAAGGGGTGTCGTTAAATCGAGTACCCGCGCGTCTTTTTGGTAAAACTATTGTCATTTACAAAAACGATCGGCAAAATCAGAGTCCTTGCGATGTTTCGGACTGAACTGACCAAAGACAACTGGCAAAAGGCTTCAAAAATCGAGCTAAAAAAAGTGTCCGACCCGAGGTGGGAACGAACTTTTTGGGGTGTCGTTAAATCGAGGGTTGACTGTAATATAATAAATTTGATTAGAATAATATAAGCGAAGCAAAAAATATTGCGCGCTAATTTCAGTTTAAATATTATTTGAAACAAAAAAATTAAATTAGATGCTAGGTTTCGCTAATATAGTGCTGCATTTTATTTCATGCAAACAATTTTTAAATTTTTTGCATTTTTATTTATTTTTTCTTTGGAAGATTTTCTGTTACCCTTTTTTCGTTCATTAATATCAAATACCCACCAAGAATTAATGTGAAGAAGGTTGTTGACAGGTTTATTCTCCACCTCGATGCCACAGATGGCACAATCTACAGTGTCGATTTGCACCTCCGCCTCCTTGCTCAACTCCCTGGAGCTGTGACTGCTGTGCATCCAACTGTCATCTAGCTCATTAATGTCCTCTTCACTGCTAACCCTGCTTTCATTGTTCAACTTGATGGTGATGCTAGTGGCGGGAAAGGGCAAATCTTTCTTAGGAGAGTTAATGTCTGCTGTGGCTGCTGGTTCGGACATAGCCAGCATATCGGGAATGATGGATTGCAAGTATTGTGATCTCAAGCGAGGATCAGCTGCTCGAGATTTATCAACGATTTCTTCCACACGCTTCAGCTTTTTGGTCACAGGGCCACTGGGTCTAAGATTGTCTGTTTGGTCCGCACAGCTAGGCCTGTAAAATGGTCAATTAATCTCATTGCTAATATTAAAAAAAAATTTGGTTTTATTTCCAAAAGAGTCATGTTGCGAAACATCAACTGTCCAAAAATTACAGAGGTATCCAAAGAGTTTTGGAAATTTTCTCTTGATCACAGCTTTCTCCTTGGATCGATTTTCGACAAATTGATACCACTGGCAATGATAGTTTTATTTGTAATACAGTCAACCCTCGTTAATCCGCCACCCCTAGGGACCGGCCTCAGGGTGGCGGATTAACGAAGGTGGCGGATTATCGAGGTGCGATTACCCTACCTTTACTTAACTTTAGCTTTTTTGGGACCGGCCCTAGGGTGGCGGATTAACGAGGTGCGATTACCCTACCTTTACTTAACTTTAGCTTTTTTGGGACCGGCCCTAGGTGGCGGATTAACGAGGTGCGATTACCCTACCTTTACTTAACTTTAGCTTTTTGGGACCGGCCCTAGGGTGGCGGATTAACGAGGTGCGATTACCCTACCTTTACTTAACTTTAGCTTTTTTGGGACCGGCCCTAGGGTGGCGGATTATCGAGGGTAGCGGATTAACGGGGTGGCGGATTAACGGGGTGGCGGATTAACGAGGGTTGACTGTATTTCAAAGTATGCTTTATTTTCCTGTAACCTGTATATTTGTTGAAAAAGTTTAGAAATACGGTATGTTTGTAATACTCTCGAAATAAGGCCATTCCAAAAAGTTCGTTCCCACCTATGGTGCGATACTTTTTTACCTCAATTTTTGCTTATAGTTTTTTGCTTATAGTATAGGGTGGTCTTATATCGAGAGCCGCGGCTTTCAGTACAGGTTTTCACATTTTTAAATAAACTGTGCTTTGACGAACATTTCTAGGACTATTAAATTTCCATTGGACTACCAAAGTGCAACAGTACCATCATATATATCAAAACCAAATTGATGAGCTAAAAAAATCGACTGGTCTTTTTTTGAATGTCCTGGCCATTGAACCTTCGAAATCTCCGACTAAACTTTGGATTCGGCTTAAGAGTTGTAAGCACTCGTAACTACACGTAAAATGACTTTTACACACTAATTATAAAAATTGAAACCTTAAATGTGCTCATTTTTAATACCCCCTTATAAGGTTTAAGTTGATCATTCAGACAGGCAAGAAAAACTTGAAAAACAAATTTACTTACACTGAATTGCTGCTGCCTGTACTCTGCGATCTGAACACTGACATATCTTTGCAGAGCTCTTCATCTAGCTGCCTTCTGAAAATTTTGTTTCTAAATTTCTGTTGTGCAACTACAGTTTTTACTCCGCTTTTTTCAGTTCTGATTTTTCAGCCTAATCATAAAAATCGCAAGGATGGAGCTCTTGTTGTTTAAGAAACACAATAGTTTCACCATCTAGACCGGGTTTCGTACATGTGGACAAATTTATGCTTTTCAAATTGACCAAAGTAATTGCAAAGTAATTGTCGCATTAAGATCAATGTAACCAAGGCTTTTCTGATGGGTTCCAAAAGTATAAAAATTATTAAAAACAACTTGCAATGAACCTGTAAATTTCATAACTGAAATTTTATAAGGATAAAACGGAAAAATGCCTCTTTTTGGCGAAAAAGTGCACCCTTTTTGTGAAAAAGTGCCCCTTTTTTTTGTTTTAGTCAAAAGGCAAAAGTCCCTTTTAAAGTGCCTTTGTAAAGTGCCCTTTATGAAAAAGTGTCCTCAAACAGGACAAAATTCTTACAAATTTGCATATTTTCCAAAAAAGGGATGCTTTTTCCTAAAAATTGGTGATTTTTCCCAAAACGGTGTGCTTTTTTACAAAAGACAGCGCTTTTTCACAAAATGGGGCATTTTTTCACAAAAGGGAGCACTTTTTCATAAAAGGGGGCACTTTTTCACTAAAAGGGGGCACTTTTCATAAAAGGGGGCACTTTTCACTAAAAGGGGCAGTTTTTCATAAAAGGGGGCATTTTTTCACAAAAGGGGGCACTTTTTCACAAAAAGGGGGCACTTTTTCGCCAAAAGGAGGCATTTTTCCGTATCGTCCATTTTATAAATAAAACTAAAGAAAAATGGTTTGATGAGTTTTGTAATCAAAATTTGAAGAAAATTTGCAACCTATTGAACCATTTTCCTTCATTTTTACTAATTAGAATTCCAATTATGAAACCCACAAATCAATTTCGCAGTTATCTATATAAATCTATGCTTATAGAACGTACCAGAAAAGTGTTGGTTACGTTGATGTTAGCGCAAGAATTACTTTACAGACCACTAATTGCCTTAAATGTGATAGTCGCAAAACATTTCAGAACTTTTCGAATATGGTTTCGTCCGTCGCACTCGGTGTGAAAACACTTAAATAATAAATATAAAGATCTATTTATTATTTACTTTGTGGGTTGCAGTTGTTGCACTACTGATCCATTGTACGGTGACTTGCCGGCAATTTTACTGGAGATTATCTCTACATCTTCAGACTCCACTTTTATGGCAGCTATTTCTCGAAGTAGATCAGGCACTTTTTCTTTCAGCTGAACGATGTGCTTAATTTGTTCCTTATCTTGGTGAACTTGCTCAGTTTGCACCTCCCTTTCACACAGAATTCTGGTCTCAATATTATGGGGACTGCTAAGCTTTTGCTCACTTGGTTTAAGACATCTGTCCAGGTCTTGCCGAATTTTCTCTCTTTTCATGTCAATTTCAGTGGAGAACAGGTGGCGGAACTGAAAATTTTAAAAATTGCTAAATATAGATTATCTATTTGAAAATATCTACGATATAAATTTGGGGACACATATTTTTAGCTTGTTTCCTGGAACATTAACGCGGTAAACGCAGTGTGTACCAAAGTATGCCTTTGCGCAAAATTTCACGCTGAACACAATGGTCACGAAAATTTGCAAAAATCACGGATTCAAGAGGTCTCTTCCTCCTATTCCCGATCACGGCTTTTAAAAAACCCAAACAGGTGCTTCGTGATTTCTTTTTCCATCGTGGCGTAAAAGCGAGGCTGTCAGGGGTAGTCCATTTTCCCATCGACAACTAATTGCTGGGTTTGACGACACTTTTTCAAGAAGTTGTAAAATCTTCATTTTCGGCATTTCAGAGATTCTCTGTGAACAGTTTTGCACAGAAAGACAAAATCTACAAAACTGTTGAAAAAAATGTCTCAAACGCCAAAAATGAAGATTTTACAAGTTCTTGGAAAAGTGCCGACAAACCCAGCAATTAGTCATCGGTGGGAAAATAGACTATCCCTGACAATCCTTGCAGAAACATGTTGAGTCGGGGGGTTAGCTGGAAAGTAAGCCGCTTACATAGTGGTCTTGTAGCCCATGGTCATGTATCAGATGGTCCCTGAAAATTGGACATATACCGCAACAACTAATAAATATCCAACCTAACACCAGCTTGAGTTGGGAACAGAGAAGGTCTTTTTGACAAATAGCACTGCTCACACTGATAAGAATAACATTTGTGATGATCTTCGGCTAAATGCCACTCCAATTCATCTACATTCTGAAAGTTGAATGTGCACTCCGGATAACAGCAATCTATGTCGTCCATGGAAATATTTGAATGTATCTTTTCTAAATTGTTGTCTTAGGAGAAATTGCCTGAAACTATAACATAAAGTTGATTGACATGCTGACTTGACACTTGAATGAAACATTGTAAAATAAAAGTACCAAAGTATTAATTGTAACAAAGGAGGTTGAGATGCAAAAAAACTTTTGCCTTTTGGTAAGTATTTTGAGGGTGATGAATGAACTTCAATGGGCCTATGGTACAGAAAAGTGTTGAAACAATTTTTGAGTCGTTCTAGCTCAAACATTTGTCTCGAAAACTTTGGCGAGAATTTATAAGGCCGAACGAAAAAGAGAAAAACGAGAAATTTTGAGCGAGACTCGTCTCGATGCCAACACTCGTCAAAGTAAAATTGTGCACTTTTGTGTAACCCAACATTTACTTTTTATGGCAACTGATCAAAACTATTTCCTTGGACAGTTACAGGAAAAATTTTGTGCACCACAAAAGCCGTTCAAGCGAAGTTTATTCTACTTTTCTAATACACTCCACTCTCGATTTGGTGTGACCGCAAAAAGTTTGTTCCCGCCTAGGTTCCGACACTTTTTTATCCCATGTTTTGAAGCCTTCTGCCAGTTGTATCAGGTCATCCAGAAATTATCCGTACCTTTTTTTGAAACCACGCTTTGATGTTAGGCTGGCGACAATTTTTTAAATACAGCATTCATAATCTATTTTGTGATAGTTTTGCTATATATTAGCAATGGCACCCCTTTTTACAGATTGGTCATAGGAAGCCAGGGTGTCGGGGAATCGTCATTAATAAAATATTGAATTTTCGAATATATTGGATTACTTCGGCCTGTTTTTTTTTGGGCGTTGATCTAGACGCCCGATGGAGACAAAATGCACGATGAAACCTTTCTCTTGTAGGTTGGCAGTACATTGGCAATGCTTATCTACTTTACAGATTTGTCATTAGTGGCCGGGGTTCTGAGTTGTGGTCAATTTAAGCTTTGGTCCCGAAGGCCATACTTTATGAAAGACTTTCTTTGGGATTCTTTGTGTTAATGACGATTTCCTGACACCCCGGCTTCCCATGAACAATCTGCAAAAAGGTGTGGCATTGCTAATATATGGCAAAACTATTCTAAAATATTTTTACGGATGCTGTATTGAAAAATTTTCGCCTGCCTAACATCAAACCATAGTTTCAAAAAAGTACGGATAATTTCCGGATGACCTCATATTTGGTTAGTCTAATCCGTAAAATCGCCAGGATTTCGATTTTGCCGATTGTTTTTGTCAATGAAAATAGTTTTGCCGAAAAGACCCGCGCCTCTCGATTTAGTGAAGCTACTTATTTTCAAAAAAGGCTACACTAAATCGAAGGGCGCGGGACTTTTCGGTAGACCTTTTGTCAGTTACGAAAACGACCGGCAAAATCGGAATCCTTGCAATTTTTCCGATTAGATTGAAAAATCCTATTTAGTAAAAGTTTTCAAAAAATGAAATAAAAAGTGTTGGAGCCTAGGCGGGAACGAAATTTTTCTGGGTTACACTAAATCGAGAGTAGACTGTAACAAAACATTTCTAAACAATCATACACAATGAAATACCGGGTTAGGCGCATTAAGTTCATAATCACAATCATCATTTTTAAAATAGAGAGGTTTTTTCAATTTTTTCACAAAAATTTGGTAGCGGGGGTGAGTTATTAGAGGAAATACGGTATTTAGTCCGCAATCGGGAATAAAAAAATTGGCTTAGATGGCGTTGATTCACACATGCCGTATTTTTTCTGATAGAAGACCTCCCCAAAATTGGTATTTTTGATAATTATTCTTCGCCTTTTCGACCGACTTTTCGGGTTTGCGCCCCACGCATGTTTTATAGCAAAATTCGGCCCATATTCCCGGCTAAATTTTGGTGTATAGCATAAATGGGGCTCGAAATCGAAAAGTCGGTCGAAAAGGCGAAGAATAATTTTCAAAAGTACCACTTTTGGGGAGGGCTTCTATTAAGGAATACACGGTATCCTTTTTTCTAGTAAATTTTCTCAACTTTTTTAAAAAGTAATAATGCCATCAGGTAGGCCTGTGATTCTAGTTTCTAACGAGGTATCACTTATTCCACCATCTCTGGAAAAATAGAACTAAAAAGGACTTTTTAAAATTCTACTTTTTTCAGAGATGGTGCAATAAGTGATATCTTCTAAGAAACTTGAATCAGAGGGCTACCTGATAGTGTTATTACATTCATAAAAAGAGTAGAAAATTCAAGAAAAAAAGGTAAAACAAAAATTTGCTGCAAAATTACGAGATTTTGCTGCAAAATTCCGTTATGCCCTAAAATAACAAAAAGAATTTTTTTTATTCAGTGCAACAATAGTGGTGATTTTCTTTACGTCAGAAAAATTCAGGCAAGCTTACAACAAAAACATGAGTGGATAGTACTAGTGAATTAGTCATTCAAATATAAATATTTATAAACACATGTAAAGACAATGGCAAAAGAGAAGATAAATAAACTAGCTGAGCCATTTGCACGCTCTAACAATAGTTATCAAAAATTTCTCCACTTTTCTCCTTATCTAATAGATAAGATTGGATCTTTTTTTGCCAACTAATAAATGGTTTATTTTTGTAAAAATCATGCACTGCTTTGCTTATAAAAACACAAAGAAAAAAGACTAAAATTTCAGACCAGAAAAAAGTTGACAAAGAATATATTGAACAGAGTGTTTGAGACAATGATTTTGCAGAAGACACATTTGTAATATCCTGACCTTAAATTATGCCGAAGAAAAAAGTGGCGTTAGTCTTGTGAAACTCAATAAATGATCGTAGGCACTATTTACCTTTAGGTACCCCCCAAATTTGCCTTGGTCCCCCCTTTGGATTTTTTTCAATTTTTTTATTACTTTTTACTTTTATTACTTTCATGTTTTCGTTTCATTGATAAATTATTCATGAATCGTAGGATACCTGAAAAAAGGGGACCAAGGGAAAAAAATTGAATAAAAAAAATACGAAAGGGGGGACCAAGGTAAATTTGGGGGGTACCTAAAGGTAAATAGTGCCATGATCGTAATTAATTTTTACAAATTCAAAAATCCACCAGTTGGTCGTCCTAGCGGCAAGTAGTTCGCTAGGGTTTCAGTAGTTTTCACGTGCTAAAAGATGTAGGAGAAACTGTACGATATCACAATCAGTCTTGTATATAAATGTCTTGCCCAGTCCACGGCCTTTCGAAACACCCCAAAAGGTGTAGTTTGGATTTTTAGACGTGTATGCATGGCACAGTGGGTAAAGCTTTCCGTCACACCATTCTACACAGCAAACAAGGCGGTTTTCCTTGGGGTTGAGATGCACACACCCACATACCTTAGACACAAATAACTCGAAAGTGACTCTGGATGCATGGAGGGGATTAGGGTTGAGATGCACACACCCACATACCTTAGACACAAATAACTCGAAAGTGACTCTGGATGCATGGAGGGGCTTGGGGTTGAGATGCACACACCCACATACCTTAGACACAAATCACTCGAAAGTGACTCAGGATGCATTGGAAGGGGCTTGGGGTTGAGATGCCCACACCCACATACCTTAGACACAAATAACTCGAAAGTGACTCTGGATGCATGGAGGGGCTTGGGGTTGAGATGCACACCCACATACCTTAGACACAAATAACTCGAAAGTGACTCTGGATGCATTGGAGGGCTTGGGGTTGAGATGCACACATCCACATACCTGAGACACAAATCACTCGAAAGTGACTCTGGATGCATTGGAGGGGGCTTGGGGTTGAGATGCACACACCCACATACCTGAGACACAAATCACTCGAAAGTGACTCTGGATGCATTGGAGGGCTTGGGGTTGAGATGCACACATCCACATACCTGAGACACAAATCACTCGAAAGTGACTCTGGATGCATTGGAGGGCTTGGGGTTGAGATGCACACATCCACATACCTGAGACACAAATCACTCGAAAGTGACTCTGGATGCATTGAGGGGGCTTGGGGTTGAGATGCACACCCACATACCTGAGACACAAATCACTCGAAAGTGACTCTGGATGCATTGGAGGGCTTGGGGTTGAGATGCACACATCCACATACCGTAGACACAAATAACTCGAAAATAACTGTGGATACATGGAGGGCTTGGGTTGAGATGTACACACCACATACCTTAGACACAAATCACTGAAAGTGACTCTGGATGCATTGGAGGGGGCTTGGGGTTGAGATGCACACATCCACATACCGTAGACACAAATAACTCGAAAATAACTGTGGATACATGGAGGGGGCTTGGGGTTGAGATGTACACACCCACATACCTTAGACACAAATCACTCGAAAGTGACTCTGGATGCATTGGAGGAGGCTTGGGGTTGAGATGCACACACCCACATACCTGAGACACAAATAACTCGAAAATAACTGTGGATGCAGAAAAATGTATGCATAAGCCCCAGTAAACAAAACTATGTTCAAATTCGATCTGTTTATGCTCACAAAGCTGACCACATCAAGAAATGACCAAAAACCATAGGGGGGACCAAGGCAAACCAAAAAAATTTGAAAAATGTGTTTCCCGCACCAAAAAACGTGTCATCTACCTGTTTCACTGTAAAAAAAGTGTTTTGAAGCGTTTTCAGCCGTGTTTTTGGATTCCCGGTAAAATAAAGTTTAGCCGAAGAAAGTAATCTTATATAGTATTTGGCATGTGTGGGTGGGTGGGTAACGCTTTTTTACTTCGAAGGCCAGAACGGGTCGTAGATAGCGAAATCACTTTTGTCGCTAATACCATCGTATTCCCCAGAATGTCAGCTTTCGTTTTAAAAAAAGAACAGGCGAAAAAAATGAGTTCTAATAGGGGATATACCTATTTTTATGAATGAAGTCATAGCCCCTCATTGAAATTTCGAAATACTATAGAGGCGCCGATAGGCGCCTGTGGTCCCTTGTATAAAGTAATATATGAAAGTAAGAAAGTACAGTCAATCCCCGCTCTAGTGACACCCTCGGGACCGGTCTTGGTGTGTCACTATAGCGAGGGTGTCACTATAGCGGGGTGGCACTCTAGCGGAATGTCAGCTTTCGTTTAAAAAAAAGAACAGGCGAAAATTATAGCGAGGGTGTTCCTATAGCGAGGTGTCACTATAGCGGGGGGTTGACTGTAATATAATTTCCGGATGACCTCATATTTGGTTACAGTCAACCCCCGCTATAGTGAAACCTCGCTATAGTGACACCCCAGGGCCGGTCCCAACAAATAAAAATACCCTCGATATAGTGACACATGTCATGTATAGTGAATTAAATCTGCTTTTTCTAAGTTTTTGAAAGATACTTTTTTCAAAATGAATCATATGAGCTCTCTGTAGAAATTTCCAGTATTGATTAGTGGCTTCATTCGCCTTGTTTTGCTCGCCTTGTTTTGTTGCTAAAAATCAACAAAATTTATTGGTTTGTTCATCTATTTTGTAAAAATTATTATTTGCAGAAATTCCAAAGATGAGTACTCCAAGCAAGCGCCAAGCGATTTCCTTGGAAAAAAGAAGGCTATCATTGAAGCGTCTACGAAAAATAGCAATCAGTCATCTCTAGCGAAGGAGTTCAAAATTTCAAGGCCAGCAGTATCAAAGATTCTAAACAGCAAAGAAGCTATATTCACAGCTATTGATGGAGGCAGCCAAGCAAAGCATGCTCGTCTAACAGGAGGAAAACACGATCAAATGGAAGAAGCTCTTGTCAGATGACATAAGGAGGTCAGAAGTCAAAATATTCCTGTGAGTGGCGACCTGTTGAAGGTAATCACGTTTCACTTTTTCAGTCTCTGCTCATTAACGTGATTGTTTATAGGAAAAAGCGCTGGTGATATCAGAGAAATTAGGAATCGTCGAATTTGAAGCTAGCAAAGGTTGGGTGGAAAGGTTCAAGGAGCGACACGGGATTCGGTTCAAAAACGTGCAGGGCGAAGCGGGAGCAGTCGATGTGGCATCTCTTCTTGAGTAGCAGCACCAGATACTACAAGAGGCATTGGCTGATTTTCACCCAGATGACATCTTCAACGCGGATGAGACGGGTATCTTTTGGCAGATTCTCCCAAACAAGACAATGGCGATGAAGGGTCCGTCTTGTATTTAGTCTTTTTTTATTAAGGCAGTTACTTTACGGCTATAATTACAGGTGACAAGTGTTCTGGTGGCAATAAGAGCAAAGAGCGCATAACGGTACTAGTCTGTTCAAACATGTCGGGTACGGAAAAACTGCCACTGCTAGTGATCGGAAAATCGACAAAACCTAGATGTTTTAAGAATCAGAAAGTGCCTGTGGAGTATGAGGCTAACAAGAAAGCCTGGATGACAGGTCATTTTATTTTGAAATGCGTTTACTTGTACAGATTAGTTTTAAGGGGCTCTTTTCGAAACTTATCTAAAGAAGTGGGACAAGGAGCTTAAGAACGCCAATCGCAAGGTGCTTCTGTATCTGGACAATTGCTCCGCTCATCCAACTACTGTAAAACTCGATCAAATCACTGTCAAATTCTTTAGTCCGAATACAACAGCCATCTCACAGGTTTGTTTTTCAGTTGATTTGATGCAAAAAAGTCCAGTTTTTATAGCCTATGGATCAAGGCGTCATTCAAAACCTCAAGGTCAACTACAGAAAGTATCTTCTTCGTTGGCGGATCTCTCAAATCGAGACAGGCAAGAACTACAAGCTGGCTCTTTTGGATACTTTAAATCTACTTCGTCAAAGCTGGGAACAAGTGAGTAAGGAAACTATCAGGAACTTCCGTCACGCTAAATTCATCCACGGGGTAAATTGCAAAATATCTTTCGTACCATAGTTAGAATCTTATGTTTTGAAGAGCTAAGCAATGCAGAAGAAGGCGCTGGTGATTTCCTGCATGAAAAAGATGGTGCTGGTGCAGATAAAGCTGTAGATGAAGCCATGGATGAATTTCTCAATGCCTGGACTGATTTACTACAGCTTGGTGGAATTGACACTGACGTTGCGATTCAAGATTACATTGACGTAGATGACTTGACGACCACAAGTTTTTCAAAAAAGGGGTTGGTCTGTCTGTAATATTTTTTACAGGTGGTGCTCTCACGCTAGCTGAAATAGTCGAAGATGTCTCGAGAAGCAATATCGATGCCGATGAATATAGCGACACTGACATTTTTTTAATGCCGAAGAAGTCGAAGTGGAAAAGCCATCAATCAGCCGAATAGAAGCGCACCGCGGCTTTGCGATAGCGCGTCAGTATGTGGAAGAAAACTCTAGTGATCCTGCCGCGCTTCGCTTCACTGATGGAATAGATAATTTTTTCCACGAAGAGCGCCGAAAGAAGATGATGCAGCCGACAATAACGAATTTTTTCTCGATAATTGTTGATAAATGTATTTGAATTGTTGTTGTTTAGTGTACAAATACAAGTATCTTTGAATTTGCAATTTGTAAGTTTGTTCAGGAAACCCTCGATATAGTGACACTTGTAAAGACTTTTCATGGAAACCCCCGCTAGAGTGACACCCCGCTATAGTGACACCCTCGCTATAGTGACACACCAAGGCCGGTCCCGAGGGTGTCACTATAGCGGGGGTTGACTGTATTCTAATCCGTAAAATCGCAAGGATTTTGATTTTGCCGGCGCATTAGGCGCATTAAGTTCATAATCACAATCATCATTTTTAAAATAGAGAGGTTTTTTCAATTTTTTCACAAAAATTGGCAGGATTATGGTATACCACATGTTCCCAAAAGTAAGTTTTGACCCCTAATTCGAACGTTTCAGGTCGTAATTAGTACGAAAAACATGTTTTCCGGTGGCGGAAAGACATTTGCAAAAAAAAAAAATTTGACCGAAATCGACCAAAACCACAGGGTTCCCGAACAATTCAGTGCTCGCATTAGCGTTTAGTGGCCAAGGCTGACCCTTTATACACACCTGCCTGCCTTCGGCAGGCACCCTAATTCAATAGGAAGCCCCTTTGGGGTACATTGTTCGGGCCAAGGGCTGACCCTTTATACACACCTGCCTGCCTTCGGCAGGCACTGGCATTGTTGAGGCGAAAGTGCTTTTTTATGCAAGAAACAATAACATTAGACAGGCAGGTGTGTATAAAGGGTCAGCCTTGGCCCCTAAACGCTAATGCGAGCACTGAATTGTTCGGGAACCCTGTGGTTTTGGTCGATTTCGGTCAAATTTTTTTTTTGCAAATGTCTTTCCGCCACCGGAAAACATGTTTTTCGTACTAATTACGACCTGAAACGTTCGAATATGTGGTCAAACCCCAGTTTTGGGAACATGTGGTATACCATACTTTAGCCCAAAAATTTGGTAGCGGGGCAAAAAACGAAAAAAAATAGTTGGAGTTCACATTTTCATCGTACACAAAAATCCGACCTCCATGGAAAAGTCGGTCATCGGGACCATCAAAAATTCAAAACTTAGAAAGACATAAGGATGATTGTTCCTTCCAGACATTTATGGTTATTCGCAGGAGTAGCTGCATTCATCACTGTTGAGAAATCATAAGTCATTAAAATATGTGTGAGGGAAAATATTTATGGGATTCATTTTGCAATGTATGGGAGATACATCACTCCTTGTAGTTCAGTTCTCAGAGGTCTCAGGTTTCATCAGGGCTCAGTGCTTTCGTGTTTTAGTTTTTTGCATATGTTTGCAAGCAAATCAGCAGCATTATATTTAAAAGAATATAAAACCCATGAATTTAATTTTTTACACCAAATATCACACTACTTTTGCGGTAACTTTTGAAATTTTTACGGGATCGAAACGTCTTGACCCTAAAATGAATAGCACTTCATAAGAAGCTGCAAAACATTTTTTATTTATAAAAAGTATAAAGAAAATTTCGATAAGTTTCAAAATTAACATTACAAAAGAAAATTTTTATATGTGATTATATGAGTTCGAGTTCGACTTCAAGTTTGAGATCATGAACTATTATAGATAAAGCAAGAACTGTTATTAAATTTTGCAATTTATTTATTCTTCGTGCTCGATCAGCCACTCTTCATACTTGTGGGCTACCTTCTCGATCTCTCTATTGTATTGTAAAAGAATGCCACGAGCATCTTTGCCCCTTGTTTTGAGTCTCTGGTGGACATCCTCAACTAGCAGGGCCACATGGGAGAGCGGCTGAACACAGCCGACCATATTGTCTGGGCCATCTGCGTGTTTAATAACTTTCTCAGATAAGAGATGAATGAAGAGGTAGATCTGGAGAGGACGGGTGCAGTGTCTAATTCTTGGAGAGGACTTGGTCATGGAGAAGCGGAAGAACAAGACAGTCAAAGTGCAAAAATATCAGAATAAAGCTTGTTGAATTTTTTAATGGTAATGGGAATGTTGACTTCCAAGAGCAAATAATTTAATTGATCTTCATGCAGTAATTTTTCAAAGTAGTTCATAGTGATTGGACTTATTTTTATCGTCCTTATAACAAAATCATGAATTAATATACATAAATAGTAACATTGACTAAATGAATACTTTCAAGTTTGACTCGAGCTCGAAGTCGAACTCGAAGTACGGAACACCTTCGTGTTCGAGTTTGGTTTTTTTCGCTACGTGAACACCCTTGATCCGAACTCAAACTCGAACACGAACTCGAACTCGAAGTACGTGAACAAGCCATTAAAGGACTATGGTTTTTGCGCGCAGCGGCATGTGAAAAATTTGAATTGGTGCGGGTATTTCTCCTTCGTCTTTCACTGCAGTCGAGCCTCTTTAAACCGATACTTTGAGACTGATTTGGCTGGTTTTGACTAAATCTAAAGGAAACGACACCCCCTTAAACCGACACCCCCTAAACTGACACCTCTTTGAACCGACACTTTGAGTCAGTTCTCACATATTTAATTGTAGTAGCAAACTTTTTATTTTTTTAACTTTTTCGTTTATTCCCACTTTTTTACGTAAAATTTTAAAGATTTTTTAACTATGGTGTAGCTCTGAGTTTCAGCTATTCAAAAAAATGTCCTACATCACTGAAAAATTTTAAAAAGTTAGAGATTTAGGGGTTTGAACTGAGGAACTTAGTTAAAAAAGTTACTTCATCCAAAGACCGAATTCTTTAGAATTTTGAAATTTTAAACAGGAGTTTAAGGACTTGTTCGAAGACTGAGATTTAGAGCTACACACTTTTGTATCAAAAAAATCTTAATTTAGAAAATTTTTTTCTATAACTGGTGTACCCAAAGTACTGCACCGACTTTCAAAATAATTTTTTGAAGTAAGAAATATTAATAAAAAATTTTAAAAGTTAGTTCTTGTAGCTCTGTTTATTCTCTTTCAAGTGGTCTATAAAACTTCCCTAAAAAATTTTAGTAAGGTCACCAATTGGCTCCAAACACTTGTGATGTCATTTTGAAAAGTTCACGAGCATTTGCAACAGGATTGTTTAAGAGTCGGCGCTAAGGTGACCTTTCTACAATTTTTTAAGGAAGTTTTATATGCAAACTCGCACATTTCGAAACTAATAAAATCAAAACCCAATACAACCGTTTTGCATGCTTCTGAGTTTTTTAAATTTAATCGAAGCCTTGGGCTCAGGCAGGATAGGCAAAATTGCAAAAAATTAAAAAGAGCGAATTTAAAAAATAGCGCAAAAAGTACCAAACATATATGCATCTTATTTCCCTCAAAATTTCTTCCAAAAGCTAAAAGAAACATTATCAGCGTTTGACTGTATAAAAAAAACCAATAAAAATGTTCAACATCCATCCACATTATAAGTTTTGCCATCACTTTTCATGTAAAAATTCAAATTTATTTTATTTTAAAAAAGTGATTAAATCTTATTCATTTTGCCGAGATAAGATAGAAAATATCAACTTTGGCTACATTAAATTAAGAGCTAAGTCTGTTTATTAATTTAGAACCGAAAAATACGAAATTTCAACCCCTTACCATTAGCTCACTATCAAGACATGTCCAAACAAAAGCTTGAAGGGTGGCCCTGGAAGCTTTTTAACATTTCCAAGATCGCTCTCCTGCTTCTAGCTATCATTACCTTCATTGAAGTGCAAAGATCTTACGAAGAAATTTCTTGGAACAAATTTTGTACTGACTTCTTGGCTGAAGAAAAGGTGGATTTAACTTTCCATTTTTCATGTTTTTGTCGGATTTAACACACATTCAATTTTACAGGTGGATCACCTGAAAGTGAATCATAAGGGGTATGTTCAAGTGATCCTAAAGGATGATGTTTCCAAGGTGATTTTTTACAATCATTTCAATAGTGCACTACCACGTACTTTTTGCTATTGAAGACCAAGTACTACTTCAACATTGGCAGCGTGGATAGCTTTGAGCGAGCCTTGGTAGAAGCGTATCAGCACCTAGATATTGACTGGCACCACAGGATCTCTGTCATATATGATTCATATTTCTTGTAAGACACCTTTTTCGGCTAATATATTTGTTCAACATTTTATTTGGCCGCAAAGCCGTAAAATTGTTCAAGTCTTGTTTCAACTACGTAAGAATTCAAAAATTTAGAAAAAAAAACAAATAAATGACGGCCAGGGGAAGGGGGCGATGTTTGCGTGGGGTGGCGATACCATCCTCTAGCATTTTAGTGGCCGTCCAATCCTCTTAATTTTTTTGCGGTTTTATTGCTAAACATAAATAAAATTTCAAGGGGTGCTCCAGTCGGCGAAGTCATCTTGGCTTTCTTGCTCATAATTTCTCTGTTTGGTGCCTTGATGGCCAATTTCCCGTCTTTCAGTAAGATTTTGGTTAAAAACAATCCAGATATTCATTGCGACTGTTAAGGAAAGAGGTTGTCACCTTTTAACATGCTCGGGTTTGCTGACAGCAGGGCTAAGGTTATTAACAAAGGAGACACCAAAATCCTCTTCAAAGATGTTGCTGGTTGTGAGGAAGCCAAGCTGGAGATCATGGAGTTTGTCAACTTTCTCAAAAACCCTGCTCAATACAAAGCTCTTGGAGCCAGAATTCCTAAGGTTATCTTAAACATTTTGAAATAACTTATTTGTAAATTTCATTATATAGTTAAATTCATTCTTGAAAATGAGAAAATGTAACTACAGTCAAACCTCGGTTATCCGGCACTCCAGTTATCCGGCACCCTCAGTTATCCGGCACTCCAGTTATCCGGCACCCTCGGTTATCCGGCACTCCAGTTATCCGGCACCCTCGGTTATCCGGCACTCCAGTTATCCGGCACCCTCGGTTATCCGGCACTCCAGTTATCGGGCACCCTCGGTTATCCGGCACCTTAAATATACCTTAAATCCTTAAATATACTTCATTTGGCTGAGATTGGCTTATTCTCTGTCAACTGACATTCCAGTTATCCGGCATTTCGTTTATCCGGCACTCCAGTTATCGGGCACCCTCGGTTATCCGGCACCTTAAATATACCTTAAATCCTTAAATATACTTCATTTGGCTGAGATTGGCTTATTCTCTGTCAACTGACATTCCAGTTATCCGGCATTTCGTTTATCCGGCACCCTGAGGCCGGTCCCCAGGGGTGCCGGATAACCGAGGTTTGACTGTAATATGCAAAGTTTATTTGAAAGTTCCCAATTCTGACTTGCAGTTAGAATAAACTAATTTTCAAGTTTTAAGTTACTGTAGAATAGCAAAATATTTCAGGGTGCTCTGTTGTCAGGCTCACCTGGTATAGGCAAGACAATGCTAGCCAAGGCAGCTGCTGGGGAAGCTAGTTGCAGTTTCATATGTGCTGCCGGCTCTGAATTCGTACAGATGTTTGTAGGAGTGGGTGCAGCTAGAGTGAGAGATATGTTCCAGAAAGCCAGGGACAAGGCGCCATGCATTCTTTTTATCGATGAATTGGATGCTATTGGACGTGCCAGAGGCCATCACAGTCGTGGTAGTGGCGCAGACACTGAACAGGAAGGCACGCTCAACCAAATTCTTACTGAAATGGATGGTAAGTAAAGATTTAAGTTAGAAAAGGACCGTGAATTAGCCAAGAAATCAAAATTTTAAAATTATTTTTTACTGAGCTGTCCAATAAGTTTGATAGACCTATGAAAATATTCCTCTATTAAGGTTTCTCTTCCGAGGACTCTGGTGTAATTGTGCTGGCAGCCACTAACAGGGTCGACATACTCGACAAGGCTTTGCTCCGACCAGGCCGCTTTGATCGCAAGATTCAATTGACTCTACCAGACATCAGGGGCAGGTAACCAAATGGCATTTTCATATGTCACAAATGCAAAAAAAAATTCAGAGCTTTGATTTTCCAAGTACATCTTGCACCACTCAAATGTGACATGGATAAGGTGGACCTTTCAAAGAAACTGGCAGCTAAAACACCTGGATTTTCAGGTGATTTACTTTCTGCCTAAAATTGAGGTTATGTCAGTCAAAAATATCTGATATTTACGAACTTTAAAAATCATAACGGTAAACTAATAACTTTTAGCAAGTAAAATGGTGCGTAGTCGTTTGATTTACTTTGTGCAAAAGGGCACAAAATAACCCAAACGACTTATTATTGACGTCGGAATTACTTTGTGCCCTTTTGCATAAAGTAACGGAAACGTCTTAAAATAAATTTTAATCTAGTTCATTTATTTCTGCAATATTTCTTTATTTTCCATCTTTTTCTCTTTCGTTGCTCTTTACAAATGTATATGCCTTCTCCTAGACCTAGTCTCACTCAACTGATGAAGATATTGCTAGTTTTTGGGGTGACGGCTTCATATGACCACTCACTAGTTGGTTATGTTTTGATTCTGGATACGTTAAAAACATCGATTTAGATCGAAAATGAGCGCACTTAGGGCAAGGGGTGGTCAGACCTCAGTCATTAGATGCACCTGCGCTAATCGGAATGGCCTCAACTACTTAAAGTCACTATAAACACTTCAAACCGCTTAAAACCACCTCGGGGTTTTCCAAACTACTCTGGATACCTCAAGTTGCTTGAAAATTTCAACAATTCAAACACCTCCAGTACCCTAGTGGTGATGCCCAGCAAGCGTAGGTGAACCATACACTGTGTAGGTCCATTTGGAGAGTACGTGAACCCGAGAGAGTGGGTAGCTGCGTAGCCGAAACCTTCATAGACAACGCCAAACCATTAAAAGCCGCTTAAAATCTGAACACTTCAAAACACCTCAAACAACCCTGAAACGACTTCCAAATACCCCAAAGCACCTTAAACACTCCAAATTTCAAAATTTTATTTTCTTGAAACATGGTAGATAACGATAATAATAATAATAACGGAAAAATCAGAATGATGGTTTAAGAGACTTCTGCAGAGTGCAATCAAAAGACTCGGAACTTCGTCGCACCGATATCCCACGCTGCTACTGTTCCATCCTTCTTGACTTCTTTTTTCAGGATACGACAACGAATACAACAAAAGCCTGAAACATGTTACTAATAAATAATTCTATAATAAGTATAGAATTATTTAATTTCGGTTCCACATCCTTTCAATCTACACAAAAATACATACCGTAATTACAGCAAAAATTAGGATTAGCACCACGAGCACACAATACCAAGCGCATCGAAGGACTCGCTTCGATTCGATTACGAGCTTTCAAACAATCACAGTCGATTTGCAATCTCTACAATAGTGCGATTAGTTCGCTTTGGCCACAAATCAGCAAGACTTACGCGAAACCAGGTTTTTAGGAAATCGATAAGTAAGTGAGGTTGCCAGAGATTTGACCCGTTTCATCCTTTGGACTGCTGCAAGTGAAAACTTCCTGTCCACTAAGATTTGAAAAAAAGATTAACCTCATTTCCAACTATCAAGTATTACTGAATAGCATTCAAATAAATAGGCACCTACCCATTCTTTTCAGCTTAGTAGCGAAACTGAAAACAAAAAAGGTCCCTCAACCACTGAGAATTGAATTATTTCACCACCTGACTGTAGGAATTGCTCGACTAGCAGTTTTGCAAAAGCCCTCTCGAAGCAACATGTACAGGCAGCCATAGACATCGTCATACAGAACGACACTCTAAAAAGCACTGCTTAACAAAACAAACTTAGTAATTTGCTTTCTAACTTGAGGTACCAGTCATCGGAAGTAGCTTGAAGTCACTCGAGCAAATTTCGTACTTGCCGACCTTGCAGAAAGAGAGATATCGACAAAGCTGCATTTCTATGTACTTTGGGCCGATCCCTGATGAACCAACAACAAGAGACCAACAGCATCAGGCATAGCAATACCTAAAAGAACAAAGTTCATGTCTTTAAACCGGGGAATCCGAAAAAAGAGAATAAACTGGGAAAAAATAATGAACGAGATTAAAATTTATTTTAAAACGTTTCAGTTACCTTGTGCAAAAGGGCACAAAGTAACTGAAACGTCAACAATAAGTCGTTTGAGTTATTTTGTGCACTTTTGCACGCCATAACTCAAACGCCCCTATGCCATGAGTCGCTAAATTTAATAAAGCTATTATTCAAGTTTCATTTTTTCACTAATTGATTTGGATGATCTAGTTTTATGATCTGTTAAAAAATAATAATAAACTATATTTCGGTTACAGGAGCGGAAATTGCTAATATGTGCAATGAAGCCGCCCTTATTGCTGCTAGGGATGCTTGTGCCGTCATTTCCATGCTCCATTTCGAGCAAGCCATTGACAGAATTATCGGAGGCATGGAGAAAAAGAGTCGTATTCTGCGTCCTAATGAAAAGAAAATCACGGCTTATCATGAGGCTGGCCATGCTGTTGCAGGATGGTTCCTCGAGCACTGCGACCCTTTGGTGAAGGTTAGTCAACCAACTTGGTTCTTATCCTTTATCCAGACCTCACCCAAATTTTGATTCTTGCGCTATATTTTAATTTTGACATAAACAACCCGATCCTTTTTTGAGATTTTTTCCTTTTTTTACAAGAGTTCAATTATTCTGTAGAACCCAACTAACATTTTGTTCAAATTCCATACTTTTGGGTTTTTAAAGTATTATTTCGGACGTATTATTCGTCGGGATAAAGGAAAAGAACCACCAAATTTGTTTTGTTGAGCTTGGCGTTTAAAGGGGCATGCCCACGCTAATAAGAGGTGGTGCCCGCCAATTCAAAATTTTTTCCTAATCATTGAACTTCTGTACAGAACAAAACTATAACTAAAATTTAATTCTAGGCCTTGCTTTGTTAGAAACCAAGTTGAAAAATCCGTACAGAAGTTCAATGATTAGGAAAAGTATTTGAATTCCCGGGCACTACCTCTTATTAGCGTGGGCATGCCCCTTTAAAGGAAGGTTGCGAACTCAAAACTAAAAAAAAGTAAAATTCGGTCATTTTTCGACCAAAATGACATTTGATCCAGTGCTCATTGATTTTTGAGCACCGAAAAAAAAAGATTTTGACTTGAAACATCAAAAATAAAAAAGATTTTGGGTTCCAAAAAAAAAAGTACAAATCTTTTTAAAAAGTACTTTTCGATGCCCTGGTTTATAGTATAGTCAAAGCTCCTTATATTTAACCGCATCTAAAAAAAATTCTATGTTTTATGACTACCTCGTTTTAATATTCAGGTGTCGCTAATTCCAAGAGGGGAATCTCTCGGTTTCGCCCAATATCAACCCAATGACAAGCGGCTCTACAGCAAGCTAGAACTACACCATCAAATTTGTCGACTATTGGCAGGGAATTTGGCGGAGGAACTGTTCTTTGAGCAAGCCACAACAGGTGCCAAGGATGATTTTGAGAAAGTCACCAAGATTGCCTACTCAATGGTTAGTTATTATTGTTTAAGTGCTAGTTTTCATTTACTTTGGGTACTTAGGGTTAGCGTTAAATTTGTTTGTAAAATCTGCTCCACTTGATAAAACTTCTTCCAATAGTAAATAGGCACATAATCGAGGTTTAACAATCGAGCTGACTGTGTCTGGTCATTTCTTTTTACCCCATATATATAAAAAGGGGGAAACATTACGACTATTTTTGAAGAAAAACTTATTTTATCCAGTGCTCATTGCCATTTTGAAGCGAAACAAACATTTTGACATAAAACTTCAAAAATACAAGTAAATTTGGGGTCCGGAAAAAAGTACAAATCTTTTCAAAAAAATGCAATTCCCATCTCTGAATAAAGAGCTTAGTGGGTTCCTTGGATTGCATTTTTCTGAGAATTTTTTTTGTTTATCAAACATTGATAAAACTATTTTGGATAAATGAAGTGAAATCTTGATTGACATTATTGAATTAATTAAAAAGCGTGAGCTTATAAAAAGATTTTAACTTTAGGTCGTGGAGCACGGGATGAGCAACAGATTTGGCAAATTGTCGTTTAATAACAAGGAAGATTTTCCCACCTACTCTTCAGCTACTGACCAACTAGTGGATGAAGAAGTGCGGGAGATAGTCAAAGCAGCTACAGTTGATACACAAATATTGCTGAAAAGCAAAAAAAGAAGGCATAAACAAGGTATACGAAATTTATTTTCTAACATTCTAATTGATTAGGCATACCGTAAATGTTAGAATAGAGCCCACGCGGCTCTATTTTTCAACCCTCTGAAAAGCGGGAAAATTTGGGGTCGATCTCGAGATTTTTGGGTGAAAATTCAAAATCTAAAAAACAGAATCAGTAGAGCTCGTGGGAGTTAAGAAAATGCAATGAACAGCTTTGCAAAATATTGACTTTGCTCCGAGATTCAGACCCTCGAAGTCGAGAGGGGGGCTCTATTAGAACATTTACGGTATGTTGGTCAACATTCACATGGATAAATCTTAAGGTTGCCGAACGCTTGATGCAGAAAGAAGTTATCAATCAAGAAGACATGGTTGAGCTCCTAGGACCTAGGGCCTATAAAGAAGACCAAACGTATGAAGAACTCACTGAAGAAACTAGTCCTAAACTTGATGTTGATTTGCCTGATAACTTCGACTCCTAGTCATTATAAAAGACCAGATAATATATTTGAGTGCGCACAATAAAATTTTTATTTTAATGTCAACATATTTACTTACCGTATTTATACTTAACGGAGGCTTTATTGTTCAACTCACCAAAAATTAGGTCTTGCCGCAAATGTATCATGCTCGAATGTATTAAGAGCATTAAAAGGAAACTAATGAAAAAAGTAATTATAAATTATTTTTTTTATGTTTATAACATGTCCCATGACAGTCAGTTAAATATATTAAAAAGGCAACATTTGCTTATGTCACTTTGGATAGCTTATGGTCTGACCCAATTGCTGCCAAATTTTTCCTATAAAAAGCTGTAACAAACCTTTTAAGTTTTTATAGTTAACTTAATCTTTAGTTATTGAACTCACAGCTGCTTTTTGTTGAGTTTAGTCGAGTACAGTGTTGTTCCAGCGCCGACCTCTTCTCAAAAAAGTCCCCAGCGCCGGCGCCGAGCGCCTCCATAACAAATTTTTGGCCCCGGCACCAGCGCCAGCGCCGGCGCCTCCCGTCTGAAAGAAATTGCCCCAGCGCCGGCGACGGTGCCGACGCCAGCGCCGGCGCCGGGATGAAAATTTGGGTTTCGCTGTATATTTAAAAAAATTGTATTTTTATTGACAGGTATATTGACAAGTATAATGTTTCATAATTTTTACAGAAAATTCAAAGGTACATTTAGATGTTTGTAAATTTTTGATTAAAATTAAGCAAACATTTCAATTTTATGAGATTCGGGCCGGAATTGGATTTATGACCACTAGTATTAAATGTAAGCTGTGAGAATAATCTTTCAACTGATTCTGAAGTGGCTGGCATTGGTAAAACCACAAAAGCTAGCTTTGTAAGCTTTGCAAACTCCTGAGTTAATAATTAATACAAAATAATTCCAATTTTTGCTTCTTACCTGACTTTTTTCGGCCCAAAAATCTAACCCAGACTCCCCACTTTTTTTTTCGATACAGCATCAAAATAAGAGTTAATTTCTGCAGATAAAGTAGAAAATGTTTCGGAAGTCGATTGGGGATTTTCAATTTCTACTGTCCCAAATCCAAAAGGTGAGTCTGTCATGGAGGACTGACTACTAGTAGAGGGAAAGTCAAGTGTTTCTTCAATTCCAAAAATGGATTGATACATAGAGACATGTGCTTTGTCTTTTGCATCTATAGTTGTTTTGTAAAACCACTTGTGTAAATCAATTTTTACTATTAATATGATTTGATGCCTTGGTTAAATTTAATAATATAGTAAACTAGAAGATCGAGCAAATGTATAACATAAAAAAATTGAAAGAAAATGCAGCATGAAAATACAAATACTTCAACTTAAATTAAATTGGGTAATTTCAAACTTTAAATTAAGAAAATTGGGCGCCGACCGTCTGATCAACGGCAGCAAACAAACAATTTACTTTTCAGTTTCTTCCGACTTTTTGTTTTTGTGAGATTAAACGCTATTCAAAGAAATAATTAAAGGTAATTAGAAGCTTAATGTAACAAAAATCACTAAGTGCCTTCAGTAAAAACCATTAAAAAATTCACAAAATGTTACCGTTTTTAGTATTGCAGTACTTCTTTTTTAGTGCTTTAGACTAAATATTCGCTTGATTTTATTCATATCTATGACTTTTTTTAAAGGACCATGAAACTTGATGAGCACAGCAATTTGCCAAATTCGAATTCGCGCGGGATAATTTCACCATAATTTTGTCAATAATGTTTTCGAATTACTTTTTTCGTTTGCCTTTAAAATTTGAATTTCATTTATTACTCGATTTCAAACACACACTCATATAGAAAGGTTTTAGAGCCATGGTAGTCGGCTAACTCGTCCGCTCTGGAAATGTCAAGCAAGCTCGACTAGTAAACGATTCTACATTTTGAACAAATTTTAAACCCAAGCAAAAAATAATTCGAAAACATTATTGACAAAATTAGGCTCTCCCTTGTTCTAGCCTAAATTTTTATAGCCAAAACGGTTATATCTATTATTTTTGTGGTAGTAACAAAACAAATTTATATATTTACCTGATTATTCAAGTAACAGTGAAAGCCAAAACAATTTTTTAAAACAATTGAACATGTATCTACCACAAATATTTAGAGATGTAACCGTTTCGGCTATAAGGATTTTTGGCTATAACAATTTAGGCTAGAACAAGGGAGAGCCCAAAATTATTGTGGTCCCGCGCGAGTTCAAATTTCGCACATTGCTGGGCTTATCAAGTTTCACGGTCCTCTAAATTTGTATGTGAAGTATCATACAAATAAAACCTTAAATACTGAAAGGGGGAAGGGTGGGGGGATTTTATTCACCGTCAAATCACGAATTGAAAAACTATAGGATTTATGGGCTAAGATGCGGTCATTTTTTAAATTTTCTGCAGAACCCTGTTTTAAACACTTTTAAAATTAGTTACTTTTTTAGAAGGGCATGCCAACCCGTTCAAAATTAATACCAGCCAAATCAAAAAAATTCTAATCATTGAACTTCTGTACGAATTTTTTGTTTTTGTAAGGATTGCTCAGCCTTATTGTCAGGAGTACTGTATATGTAGTCCTCTAAAAAACCATTTTCGGCCACTTTTTCGCGTGTTTTAGCACCTGAAACGTGTAGAAAACATGTTTTTAGGTGGCGGGAGACAACTTTCGAGAAAAAAATTGTGACCAAAATTTCACTTTTTGCCTTGGGGGACCAAGGCAAACCACATGGATAATTTCAGCCATTGTCGATTTTTTACCTTGTTTTTAACGCTGAAACTGGGCAAAAAGAGCTTCTTTGGGTAAATTCAGCCTTTTGAGGGTTCCTTTAGTTTCATCCGTCATTATCAATCAATAATGTTGTGTATTTCAACGAAGATCAGTAAATAAATATAAAAATGACTAATAAAAGTTGAAATCAGTTTTTGTGTCACAGATCTTTTCGAGCTCCTACGAGTTTGGGGTAATCATTTTTCTTGGGGCAAATATGCTTTTTTCAGGGCACATTTTACTCTTTTGGGGCAAATTTTTATTTCGATTGATTTTATTAAATTTTCTCCCTTTTTTAAAAAGTGATAACACCATTATGTAGCCCTGCGACTCTAGTTTCTAACAGCGTATCATTTGTCGCAACATCTTTAAATAATGTAGCACAAAAAGGGAAAATCATGAACCAAATGGTTCTATTCTAGAGTCGGGTGCCAAAAAACAGCTTGATCCCCTTGTTGATTATTTGCAAAAACCAGCTTGCTCCCCCTGTTGTTTTCTAGTATGACAAGCCAGAAACTATTACACAGATATTTCATTTCGCACAAGACAATAACAATTAAACAAGTCAAAGTTCATAATTATCTATTCGATGTATCATAGATACAAAAAAGACTAGGCAAATTCACGCACTTTTCAATATGACATGATATGAACGAGACAGATTCCTGACAGTCTGGTGAACGAGGGCGATGGTTTTAATAATGAATTGATAGGTTCACTAAAAAAATAAATACAACAAAAAAATATTTTTTTTCGTTTTTTTGATAAATAAAAAAGTACGAGGTCGGATTAATAAAATTTAACTAATGAAAAATATACCCTTCCGGAGTATACACCGGGGGCCTATTCTGCTAACATGAAAAGTGAAATTGAAAAGTGAAAAGTGAAAATGAAAAATGAAAAGTTAAATCTCATTTTCTGTTCTACTAAGATTTTGAAAAGTGAAAAGCGTAAAGTGAAAAGTGAAATTGAAAAATGAAAAATTTTCACTTGCTGTTCTACTAAACTGAAAATTGAAAAATGTGAAGTGAAAAGTGAAAAAATTTTCACGAAATTTTGTCGCCTAAGCGACTGGCCGACACTTTTCAAAGATGCGATTTTTTTGCCAATGCTTCCGTTTGTCTAGCTTGCTTGTCTCTCGGTTATATTTGCTTCGCTGCTTATTTTCCTTGTTGCTCATCTTCTTTTTTCCACCTCAAGGTTTTATTATTTTCTACAACTTAGATAGCAATGTCCTCGAGCAGCGAAAGTTCGGCGGAAGAGGAGCGAGATCAACTTCGTAGGAAACGTGTATTTCGACCGCGAGCAGTCGTCAATGATCCAGGGATGTTTCGGGAGCGCTTTCGTCTTACGCCAAGGCAAGCTGATGTTCTACTCAGAGTTCTTGGGCCAGGGCTAGAGCCGTCTACTCAACGATCGAATCCTCTCAGCGCTCGGGAGAAGCTTCTTTGTGCACTTCGGTTCTTCGCTTCGAATGGGTTGTTTTATAGCATTGGTGATGCAGAAGGTGTGTGTTTGTATGTTTTCTTATCGTGCACTTTGGTTAGTAATCGTCAATTTGTCTTAGGTCCATCAAAGGTTGCAGTTCGTGGTGCCGTTCGTGAAGTGACTTCCCTCATCAATATCAAGCTTGCGGATCAGATCAAGTGGCCGGACGATGAAGAAAGCTGTCGCCAAATCGCCTCTCAATTTTTCCGACTTGCAAGACCGGGAATGCCTGCTGTTTGTGGCGCCGTAGATGGAACGCTGATTTCACTCGCACATTGTCCAAAAGAACACGAGGTACATTTTTTACTCTTACCCTTTTTACTACTCACGAACTCCATATGTCTAGGCTCAATTCGTAGATCGCCACCAACAGCACTCAATCAATGCGATGGCTGTGGCTGGTCCAGATTATCGTTTCCACTTCCTCTCTGCTAAGTGGCCCGGATCGGTGAATGACGCTCGTGTCCTTAGGAACAGTGCAATGGCGGCTCGGTTTGAACAAGGCTGGCGTCCATTTCCCAATGCGGTTCTTCTTGGCGATTCGATTTATGGAGCAAGCGACTGGCTCGTACCGATGCGACTGCATGCTGCTCAACAATTCGAAAGATTTTACAAGTTTGTTTCACTTCTAATTCTTTTTTTTTGCTCGCTAAAAGCATGTTTAGGTGCCATGCCAAGACTCGGAGAATCGTGGAGTGTGCATTAGCTTACGACGAGGAAGACGTGGACGATAGCGAATTCATGAAGCTGATCGGGAAGGAGTTGTGCGATGAATCTTTCGAGAAATATTTTTAGGTTGCTATCGTATTGTCCTCGATCCTCGTTGTTATTGTTGCTATGTGTTGATAATAAAAAGAAGGGTTTCAAATAAGCTGATTTGAGTATCTGTGGCGAAATAAAAAGTGAAAATTGAATAATTAACGTCCCCTGTAATTAACGCCACCCCCCTCTTATTAACGACACCGCAAAGATGAAAAGTGAAATTGAAAAGTTAAAATGAAAAATAAATAGTTTCGTAGAACAGAAAAGTGGAAAATTTTCACTTTTCAATTTTTCATTTTCATTTTTCACTTTTCATGTTAGTAGAATAGGCCCCGGCCCGCCCCCAAATGAAATTTTTTTAAAAGTGTTTCCAAACACCCTATATCAACCTAAAATCACCTCAGAAGTTCAAAAAAGACATTATTTTTGTGTTCTGGTCAATAAAAAAATGAGTTTTGGGCATTTTGAAATTTCGACCATTTGGCTGTTTTACCATGTTTCGGTCACTGGAGCTGGGCAAAAAGAGCCTCTAAATGCATTTTTGATCAAGAGTCTTGCTCGGAATTATGTCTAAGGTAAGTGAGTGTTTCTAACCATCCAAGCCCCGAAGGGGGCGCAGGGGGCTTGGTTGCTTGGGGTTGAGATGCGCACACCCACATACCTTAGACGCAAATCACTCGAAAGTGACTCTGAATGCATAAAAAATGTATGCATACCAGAGTTTCTTTATGCGGTAGGTTCCAGTTAACAAAACTATGTTCAAATTTCATCTTTTTGGGGTCAAGGTACCCTCAACATCTGATTTACTAAGTTATAATAAACAGAAATCTACTAAAAATACCACAATTCAAGATTAAAAAAATTGACTTTTTATAGAAAAAAGTAGGTGAAAACACTTTTTTATCGTGTTCAACGTGTAGGAAATGCTTAAAAATGGTTAAAATGGTGTTTTGAAAAAGTTCAAAAAAATTTCATTTGGGGGTTATACTCCGGTAGCGCCGAAAAATTCAATTTTTAAATTGCAGTTAAGTCTTGATACAAGAGCGTTCGTTACCGTCTCAGCTCCAACCATTTTTTTTAACTCAAATTTCGCAAATTTCAGGTGGCCAACCACATGTCAGCAGAGCTCTTTTTAAATATGTGTTCTACTTTGACTTTTCGATAGGTTTCAAAACGTTTTTATTTTTAAAAACTTTTTAGAATGAAAACTTCAGAAAGAAAAATATGTAACCAACTTCACAATTTTGATTCATTCATTTACTTAATTCTTTAAAGACATTTAGCTCATGAAACTTTTTTTAATATTTCTTCAATATTCTAACACACTAAAGGACTCTTTTTGCTACGTCCCAGTTGAAAAACATGTTAAAAAGACGAAAATTTAGACATTAATTTGCATAAAATATCTAAAGCAAAATATCTAACTAATAATAATAAAAAATATCTAATTTTTGTTATAAATTTTCCCAATACAGCCCTTAATCCCTTTAAAATTCAAAAGGCGCCAATTAAAATTTTTCAAATTTTGACTAAAAAAACCATGGTATCCCCCATGTGGTTCGAAAAATTTTTTTTCTCAGAATTAAAAAAACAGCGGGCTTTCTCATGATATCGGGGTCGAGAAACACGAATATGAAGTTATCTCCTCCATCCGAGCACTCTGCGTGGGATTCTATACTGCAACCAAATAATTTTTCTTAATTTTTTTTATTACAAAGAGTCATTTGTTAGCTCATTATAAACTAGAAATGCAGGGCTGCATGTGGGTAATCATTTTTCTTGGGGCAAATATACTTTGGGGGATTGGGGGGGAAATTTTACTATTTTTGTTTCAATTTATTATTTTGACTGATTTTATTAAATTTTCTCATCTTTTTTCCAAAAATGATAACACCATTATGTAGCCCTGCGACTCTAGTTTCTAACAGCGTATCATTTGTCGCAACATCTTTAAATAATGTAGCACAAAAAGGGAAAAGCATGAACCAAATGGTTCTATTCTAGAGTCGGGTGCCAAAAAACAGCTTGGTCCCCCCTGTTGTTTTTTCATGAACCAAGGGGGACCAAGCTGTTTTTGGCACAGGCAACCCCAGTTGAACCGAATTTTCCCCTCTTTCAAATAAGATCAACACAAGAAATTCCCAACAAAATTGTACATCAACTGGTGCATTGTTACAGAAAAGCACTTGATTTCAAAAATTTGAACGTTAATGATATTACAGACTTGAAGAAAGTGCAATGAATTTGCTGGTGACACATCTACATGAATTTGAAACCTACTACAACTGCTCTCTCTACAATTTTGATGTAATTCCACGACAGGAAAGACAAAAATTTGTCGTAGGAATCATACAAATATCACTTTTTGTTATTTTCGAGGTATGTTAAAACAGATATGGTATTGTTATTAGGGGCACGACTAATTGAGTCTACATTAAAAAAAGACTTGTTCAATTTTTGGTTTCGCCGGCGAATTCGCTAAAATCTCAGGCGACTTTGCCAAAATGAAACGATTTTTTGAGTGATTTCTCCAGAGAACTCTCCGAATTCGGTTTATCGGCAATTGTGTCAATCCTAGTAAAATAGAACCAACCAACCCGAAAAGTCTACTCTACTGTCAAATCTCGATAACTGGACACCCTAAGGCCGTTCATGTTATCGAAGTTTGACTGTATCTAAAGTTTAACTGTATTTTAAACATTTCTAGTTTCTCTACATCCCCACACTGTACATTCTGTTTGCTTCCAAAAAGCTCAAAGGAGCCAGCTTTCGATTGATGCTAATTTTAGGTATGGTTGATTCATTTGGAATTGTGTTCACAGGCCTCTTTCATGGCATATTTTCGTTGAATGGAACTGTCTATTGCTCCAATCCTGTAGCTGTCTATGCTGTCGGCTTCACACTCAACAGTATGGTTTTTGTAAAAAGTGTGAAGCAGAAAAATAAAATGTGCACAAATTTTCAGCTCTTTGGTTTTTGGGAGACTTCATCGGTGTTTTGCTGGCATTCAACCGTTGTTTAGTGGTCTACGATGCTGAACTAGCAAATATTTTATTTGAAAAAGGAAGATATCTCATATGGATACTACCTATTGTTATGATAGAACTAGTGCAAGCCTGGTTCTTTATACCTTCTGTCTATAATAGTGTTAAAGCTGCTGTTTTTATGAATCCACACACTGGATATGACCTTCCCAATGGAAAAGAGCTAAACCAATATGCAAGTTTTTTTTGAAAAGTACAGTCCACTCTCTGGGTAAGCTATATGGAGAGTCATTTGCTCTTATACCGGCAACCATAGGTTACATAGAATGTTAGTATTAATTACATAGTTATCTATGGAGTTTTAATTAAACATTGACCACGGATTACTAAAAACGTACCTCTAAAAGGGGACCGGCCAGTTAGCGATACTGCCAGTTAGCGATGGTCAGTTAGCGATGCTTTTATTAACGGTCAGTTAGCGATGGTCAGTTAGCGACGCTTATTTTAACGATCAGTTAGCGACAGCCAACCAAACCCTTCACATCCTTCACCACAACTTTATTCAACAAAATGAACATAACAACCGACACAACAATAAATTTATATTTTTTTCAGTTCTTATTTCATTTCAAACATTTTTTTTCATCTTGAACTTCGCCACATCGAAGTGGTTGGCTTGGTATCGAATCCATCCCACCGGAGATTCCATGGCGCCGGGTTCAATGTTCTAAAATGTCTTAAATTAAGATATCATCAGCATAATAATATCATCCAGTCAACCTTGTCGACGAGAAAGGGAACAAAACGAGGAGTATCATTTGGCTGGAAGAGGACGAAGTTCTTGCTGTAGAGTTTGGCGGCCAGGAGGAGCTGCATGCTACCACATGGATAATTTCAGCCATTGTCGATTTTTTACCTTGTTTTTGACGCTGAAACTGCGCAAAAAGAGCTTCTTATTGCATTTATTGTCAAGAGCAGAGCAACAATTTACCAAAAAAACAAACTAACTACCGTATTTTCTCTATTAAACCCCCATGGGAGATTATTTTTCAACCGCCGAAAAATCTTGAAATTGTAGATCAAAAATGGCCCTAACTCTGAAATCCTACTCAAAAAAACGAGGGGTGTGGGTTTATTAGAGAGTGGGGATTAATAGAGAAAATACGGTAACATGGAAGAAATCTGTGAGTTTACTCTGCTTTTCGATTTTCTGGCGCTCTCTGTAGAAGAATTCGTCCAAAGCGTCGCTGTGACCGAGAATGGATGGATCAGCGGTGTTCTTGTTGCAAAAACTACGCGTCCAAATTTGAAAAACGAAGCAGTGGCGTTATATCGGTGGTAATTTTATTGCTTGGGTCCTTCTTGTATGTGGTGTTATAGCGGGGGTGGCGTTATAGCGGGGGTGGCGTTATATCGGGTGGCGTTATAACGGGGTAAACTTTGTGTACTTTCTTTGCTGGCCAACCAAATTTTTTAAAAGTGGCGTTATATCGGGGGTGGCGTTACATCGGGGTGGCGTTATATCGCAGTTCGACTTTATGATAATTTTAGTTTTTCCCACAGTTTAATTGCGCAGTAAATGTGTGCGTCGCCGTTATTTTTTGCATCATTTACTTAGCATTTTTTGGCATTCTTCGCCGTAGAAACATGAAACTAGGCGCTGGACATATAAGCGCCACAGAAAAGAACGTTTTCTTACAAGTGATTATTATTTCTACCTTAGCTGTGGTGGTAAATTTGGGTTTAGTGGCTACCCAGCTATTTACTGACAACTTGTTTATTGCAATGATGACCTCTATAAGTTGGCCTATGTATCAAGGTTTGCTAATGTTGGGTTCATGCATAAGTCCTGCAACAACCCCTTTGTGCCCCAACACTTTTGGATGGGTTGCAAAATTTTTGATAAATGAGGATTGACACTCAATTAAATCCTGGGTTTGAAAATCAAAATTTTGACTACACAATTTACGATTTGAAACCCATCGGTTAATTAAATCGTAAAATGTCTAGTCAAAATTTCGATTTTCAAACCCAGCAATTAATTGAGTGCCAATTCGCATTTATCCAACCCATCCAAAACTGTTGGGGCTTAAAGGGGTTGTTGCTCATGGACTTATGTATCAACCCAATGTAACAACGACCTTTTCAAAGTCTTTTTATGGTTTTAGGTGCACCATCAATAATATATTTGTCTATGAACAAAACGATACATGAGGAATTAAAAGCAGTTTCTTGGAAAAAGAAGATTAAAACACTTGGTATACGAAGTGCAATCACACCGCAAAGCATAAGACGTGCACCGTAAAATAATCAAACTTTTTTACGGTATAGCGTAGCCACATGTTTACATTGGTGATTCAACTTCACTATAAAAAAATTGTTTTTAACATTGCAAAGGCAGACTACTAAAAGTTCAATAAAATGTGAACCAGTTGCTTGATTATGTAAATCCTACATTAATTACTCATGTTACTTTGAAAGTGCAACTAAAGAGATGGTGTTCAAAGAATTGATTGTCTTTCGCCGATAAACAAGGAATAGCTGCGCATGCGCAATACTCCAAGCGATGATATTGCAACTGATTTCTTCTCTTCGATTGCATTCCACTCTTGATTATCTGATTGAAAGAAGGGGAAAAGGTAGTTAGCCTTACACCCACAGCATTACTACTCATTCCATTCTTTATTATTTGTTCACCCGACTGCCAAATTATAGATTGTAGATTTATTGTTTTCTCGGGTTAAACTATAAAATTTCTGTTGTGTTTTTTGGCAAAGTTTAAAAAAAATTCTTTGGCTCTATATGTGTTCGCATGTCTCCTGAAAAAAACTTGCTTTGGTCCCCCAGTTGTTTTATTGCAATTTTTTTGGCCGGAGTACACAATGTGTACCTTGCCCAAAAATGCCCTAAATCATCTCAATTGTTCTTCTTTTGACTTTTAACGTCGAGAAAACACGTTTCTAGGATTGGGAAAGCACTTTTTGGAGACCAAGGCTAAAAACATATAAAAAGCAGGGTGGTATTTAATTTTGCCCGCTAATCTGTGAAAAATGCCCGCTAATGTGAAATTTGCACTTCTCTTTAATTTTTTGTGCTAATTTTTTTCCAATTTTTGAATTTTGTTTGCACTACAGTGTAGCCCAGAATCTCAGCTTTCTAACAAGCTATTAAACTGTGCTATATAAATTCAGAAATGTAAAAATTTAGGGGTTTGAAAAAGTAAATAAAGTGTTGCGGCTACGATGCGGCTACCCTTTTTAGTAAGACGTGTTAACCAATATTTTGATTAGTTTTACAAATTCTGTTTTTACCGTTCTGTTCAGCATTAAAAAAGAGGCGCGGCTATTAGTTCGAGCATGATCATGAAATAAATTGTTTTAGGGACTAAATTGCGTCGCCAAGGATTGGAAAAAAATTTGGAGGGGTCAAACAATTTTTTTCCAATCCTCGGCGACGCATTTTAGTCCCTAAAACAACAGTGAAGGTCGGTCGTTGATTCGATTCCGATTGGAAGCAGCATTTTTTTTCGAAAATACTACATTTTAATTCTCGTTTAAATTGACCTGGTACCCGCCTTTCGAAATAATCCCATTGTCGACGAGCGAGTAGGGTGCATTTAGGCGGGGTGCACTTGGGGTTTTACGGCGACGATCATGCCTCTTTAATGTGGTTAAAAATTCGATTAGGATAAATTTTTCTCTTAAAATTTCCTATGAATTTCCACGAGAAAATTTCGAGCGCTCGAAAACCCTTCTTAGGTTTAACCCATTGATGCGCATCGGTGCCAAATTGGTACCAAAAACCGCCTTAATCCCCCTGTTGTCTTTTTTTTTTAAATTTTACAAAAAAATTTGCTTTAAAACACTGTTCCGGGGCTATTTTCACCTATTTTTTAAAATTTTTAGTTCTGGTGACCACACTCAATGTCTGAGCTACAAACTGAGACCAAATTTGCTTCATTGTAATACAAAAAATATGCAGAAAGTATGCATATTAGATGTAGCCTTTATTGCATTTTCTTAACTCCCACGAGCTCTACTAATTCCACTTTTTAGATTTTCGATTTTCACCCAAAAATCTAGACCTAGAGGTAGACTACAAAATTTTCTGATTTTCAGACATCTCCTATATAGTATTAGAGCTGTTTTGTCTGTCCACTTTTGATGTTTTTAGTTTTTTTGGAGTGTTTTTGTTTGGTTTTTTGGTCAAATTTTTTTTTAAATTGAAGCTAAGAATCTCAGGAGTAGTATGATTGTTTTGGATTTTGGTTTTGAGATTTTTTTTGGTTTGCTTTTTGGGGTTTCAGTGAGCAAATTGGTGATTTTCTGCTTCAAGTGCCAAATTCTCAAAGTTATTATTAGCCGAATTTGTGTGCGCCACTCTTAAAATGTAGCCCAGAATCTCAGCTTTCTTTAAAAAAAAGATCGGTTAAAAATGAGGACTAGAACCCGGGGATATGGACGCTTTTAGGGAGGTGGTCATTCAGAAGAAATTTGAAATTGAACCTTTTTGAATTTGAATTTTTGTCTCGAAAGGAAAGTTGTATTTTTTTATTATTTCGAGCAGTTTTTTGTGACTGTGTTCTATATCCTGACAGTCATAAAAAAGATTGTTTAACAATCAAATGAACGACTTTTTTTGCTGATTTGACCGCATGGAGTACCTCTAGATAGTGAGTAAGTGTGCCATTAAAGTGGGCATGTATACTCAGAAAAACGATTACCGTATATTCTCTAATAATCCTCACTGTCTGATAATCCCCCACCCCACATTTTTTTAACTAAGATTTAAGAGTTAAGACCATTTTTGATTGACAATATCCGGATTTTTCGAAGCTTGAAAAATAATCCCCCATGGGAGTTTAATCACAGAAAATCATAGATAATCATGATATTAGGCCTTAGTCGCGAGAGTGGGTGCCCCGCTACTTTGATTACCGTTTTAGCTATCATGGATTTTAAACTTTTGTCGTTACATTTGCACCTTGACCAAGGCGAGGGTGGTCCGCCGATAGGCGGGCCCCCCGAGCTAGTTCTCTAATAACTCACCCGGGTGAGTTATTAAAGGAAATACGGTAATATTTAGTTTATCACTGGTTTTCTTCTAACTTAGTAATTTGGTCATGCTGTCGAAGAGTTTATATTTCTGATCTTGAGATTTTAAGGTGCCAACCTTAGTAATTGCAAGGCCTCTTCCTTGACACAGAAATTTAAATTTTTTGATGCGCGCGTGACCAATTGAAAATTAAATTTATAAATTTTTCTAAAATTTTATGTTAGTCTAGCCCACATTGCTTTTTATTGCCAGATTTTTTTTTAATCTTTTTTTTTTAATTTTAATTTTTGATCTTTTTAATTTTAATTTTTCGGCTTCGCTGCAAAATACGCCAGGTAATGTTAGGATGTGCTCAGACATGTTTTTCAACCTGCAAGCAATGTAATGAAAAAACGTTTACATCCGCTAGGGTTGGCAAGGGTATATCTAAAACTACTTGCCGACTAGTTGCTGGGTTTGTGAGCACTTTTTCAAGAGGCTGTAAAATCTTCACTTTTGGCATTTCAGAATTTTTTTTGAAGTATTATACGCAGAACTCTGAAATGCCAAAAATGAAAATTTTACAGCCTGTTAAAAAAGTGCTGTCAAACCCGCAACTAGCCGGCAAGTAGTTTTAGATCTGCCCTTGCCAACCCTATGGAAGATGAACTTTTAAAGAGGAAATAAAGTAAAATAGTAAAATTATTTGAAAAAAATTCAATATGGGAGACCAAGGCAATTTTTTGGGAGGGACCTTCGAACCTATATAGAGCCAAATTATTTAAAATGCAAAAAAACGTTTAAAATTGGCCTTGTTAAGGAAGAATCATGGTATTTTAAGAGGACGCAAAATATTTGATCCGTTCTCGAAATACAAGCCTTCAAAGTTGATGCGGTTGCCCATATATTTTCTATTAGACGTCCCCCTTTGCGTTCGAAATCGTGTTCTTGGCATTGCGTTTTTGACATATTTTTTGAAGACTCCTCCTAGGCAAGTTACCACCCATTTTATAGCCAGTGAGATGAGCTACAAAATTAGTGGTAACTTGCACGAGAGAAGTTTTCAAAAAATTGGTCAAAAACACAATGCCACAAACACGTTTTTTGAATTTAGGGGGGGGGGGCGCCTAATAGGAAATATACGGTATCACGGTTATATTATTCTGTTTTTGGAGTAAAAAGTGCACAACCTCAAAAACTTTTATTGTTTTTTTTCAAGTCTCTAGATAAATGGTGCAATCGACTTCCAACAACAGCCATCTGCCCGAAAGCAAAGAAGGTGACCCAGCCAAACAAGATGAGGCACAGTTCCGACTAATCCACCAATATTCTTTTTGTTCGGTGGAAGAGGCTGAGAATTGCCGCAGTTTCGCCAATTTTTCGAAAAAGGTGAGTGAGTCACATGAAGAATAGGATAAGTTCTTTTTACTGCAACAAATTTTCGGGAAGTAGGTCCACTAAATTAGCTCAGGTGGGCGAGGAACAAACAACAGTAAATTCAGCTAATTTAAAAACATTTTTGAGAAAATGGAAAAGCATTTGGAATAGCTTAGTTACTTTTGAGGCTGTTGTGAAAAATAGGTGCGTTAGATTTTAATGCTATTAATCGCACAGTGATATTTTAACTCCACTGTGTCATATTAAACTTTGTAATTACGTTGCAATATATTTCTAAAAAAAATCTAATTTCCTAACATTTCACAACCCATAACAAAGTTCTTCTTGTTTGAAAATTATTTCTTATATATTTGTATTGCTACAGTTTTCTCTACATTATTGCGTGACTAAAATTTTTTGTCGCCAGTAAAGGGCTCATGGCAGAGCCTTTTATCATTTCCAATAGATTTCGGTGCAGTAGACGTTCGGGAATGGTTTGTTTTTTTGTTGACTATCGTGCATTTCAGACAGTGTGAAAAATTTAACAGTCGGTCTGGAACGATTGCATTGCCCTGTCTGACTTGTTTATTTAGCCAGTTAATTTAATGAAAAATGATGGGTTTTTGAGGCTCTATGTCAATTGGTGTACGGTCAATTGATCTACGTTCGATTGGTCTACAAATTTATTTAAATTAGCTTTTTCTGTTTTAAATGTCCAATTGATATCTCTGGTTTTTTTTTTTTTTTACCTTTTCCCAGCTTTTGGCTGGCTAACACCCCAAACTATCTCAGAACCCCTCACTCTCATTTTTCTTTCTCACTGTCATTTCCAGTGTATGTCCATTTTTTTACAATTTTTCAACCTTCCTCTCGCTTTCAACCCAGTCGTAATCGAGTCAGTCTTTCGTCAGCTACAGAAAACCAAATCAACGAGGTCGATCAATACCGGTGAGCTACTTTACTTCACATTTCAATTTTGTCGATTCTACTTGTTCTTTTAGCTTCATGTCGCTGCTGCACCTGCTGGAATGGTCTTCGATGGTATGTGGATCTTGTCAAATTGTTAAAGGATTTTTGATCCATTTCTTTAGGTCCGATATCAGAAGGTAGCAGTCTAGGCTACAGCAGAGGTATTTTCATTTTGTTGTACTGCCTCACAAATTTCATGCTGCCACATGATGCGATCGAACTGAAAAACAAACAGTCAGGCCAATTAAGAGACAATCGGGCGTCAAGCTATGCATTTATCGTCATGTCCGAGGTGGTGCTGGGTCAGGTATTATAGCTGCACTATCGATAGTGTATCGGTGGTGATGCCATGCTGTTTGAGTTGTATCAAAAAATAATGTAGATGATCTCTTTGATCACACTATATTTTTTCTCTGGCATTGTTATGTTCGACTTATGCTTCGGTTGCTCTTGTGTTATGTAATAATAAGGCTATCGTTTGTCGTTGAGCGATAAGTGAATCAGAGAAAGAGAGAAAACCTCGTTATTTAAATTTCTCTGATGTGGACATTTTTTAATGGTCCAGGTAAGACAATCCATTCTAAGTGCTACGTAATGGTTTGGAGTGATTTGAACTAGTCTAAAGGGATTGAAGTAGTTCGTGGTGGTTTCAGAAGGTTTGAGGTGGTGGGTATTTTGGGTGGTTTCCAAAGACTTAAATGAGGTGCGGTTAACTGAAAAAAAAACCGAAACAAACCAAAAAATCCTGAACAAAGACTGAAAACCGAAAAAGATTGGTTTTCAGTATAAAAGACCGAAAATGGTAAATTGGACCGACAGCCTTCCATATTATGAAGGTTCTGATTCCATAATAGGTTACCCAATCCAGATTCACCCAATTGATTTAGTTAATTTTACTAGGCGATTACGAACCCTAATACCGACTAGGAGATGAATTCACAAGGAGTAAGAATTTACCGGGGAGGAATTCACGTAGTACCGAAAATGGGATCAAATGAGGTGGGATCAAATGAGTTGGGATTAAATCAAAGTTGTTTTGATTAAATGAGTACGAACCTTGAGTACCATTACCAACTCACTTACACTTGAGTACAAATACCTATGCTCTGCCTTTGTGCTAACATCTGAGAGCCTTTACATAGGTAAAACAACCTCAATACCATCTGGGTACCCTACGGCGTACAAAGCTACTCCAAAATTGAGGTTCCTGCGAATCAAATTGCTGTTTTAGCATTATCAAACCGTATTTAGGACACAATTCTGGATAAGGTCAATAATTTTTAATTACTTTCAGCTAAATCCAAAATTTTGGATTTTAAGAGATGAATACCCATCTCGGGGGGGTATCAGATGGTTCTCCTATCCACCTTGGATTTACTGGTCTTATAAAAACTAGTTCATGACTACTATTCAAGTGAAAAATGTTTGCTACCACCAGGATTCGAATCTGTAACCTCAAAAATTTAGAAGGAATTCACTGGAGTGGAAATTTACCGAGGGGTAATATGTAGAGAGGGGATTTGTAGAGAAGAAATTTACGGCATAGGGTCGTTACCTCGTTTTTGTCCCATATGGGACAAAAACGATGTAACGCCCACATAAGACGTTACCTCGTTTTTGTCCCATTATAGTTACAATCATTATTCAACCTCCACTCTTCTTTATTTGTGCATACAAGCAATACATTATCCTTTGGTTGAATACGACGGTAGTTTATGCAATTTGTTACACTAACTACAAATTTACACCAACGACTGCCGCAAAAGTTACTTACGAATCAGAAACAAAGCTCCTCATTGCAAGGGATTGGGGAAAGGGTATTTTTAAACTCAGTTCCGGCATATAATTTTTTAGTGGTTTTGTAGCGATTTAACCCTAAAAAATCACATGCTGGAGAAAAAAACGCGAATTTAAAAATGGGACAAAAACAAGCTAACGTCTACGCACCGAAATTTACCAAGAGCCCTAAAAGCTGGGAAAAGGTAAAAGAAATCAAACCAGAGATAGCAATTGGACATTCAAATCAGAAAAAGCTAATTTAAATAAATTTGTCGAATAATCGACCGTAGATCAATTGATCGCACCCTGTTTTTTAATGATGAATAAGATTCCAAACACATTTATCGTATTTCCTGTAACAGTAAACCCTGGGTTACTATTTGAATCATGCAATATTTTCAAACTCAATTAGCCTGGAATAATTTTGTGAGCTCTGTAATAAGTGTCTGTAAAATTTTTAAAAACTACGACAGACGAGGACTGAGCTCAAAAAGTTAATATTGCCAATAGAATTGCCAATCTTGTATAGTATTTGGCATGTGTGGGTGGGTGGGTAACGCTTTTTTACTTCGAAGGCCAGAACGGGTCGTAGATAGCGAAATCACTTTTGTCGCTAATACCATCGTGTTCCCCAGAATGTCAGCTTTCGTTTTAAAAAAAGAACAGGCAAAAAAATGAGTTCTAATAGGGGATATACCTATTTTTATGAATAAAGTCATAGCCCCTCATTGAAATTTCGAAATACTATAGAGGCGCCGATAGGCGCCTGTGGTCCCTTGTTGCCAATATTGCCAATAATATTGCCAATAGAAAGAGAAGTTTCAGGCCATTTAAAATAAGTGGGAGGGGGTTACTGTTAGAGGAAATACGGTAGGTCTAAATAATAACCTGAATAACGCGCTCTCGACAAATGTCTTCACTTGAAACCCGTACCAAAAACCCGCACAGGTACTAGTGATAATACGGTCTAAGGCTACCGTATTCCCTCTAATAAAAGCCCTCCCCGAAATCCATAATTTTTTAAATTGATTATTTGCACTTTTAATCAACTTTTCAAACTGGCTCTTGGTTATGTGTCCCACCAAAATGTAGTACAGATTGCCAGCTACATTTTGGCATGTAACAGGCGTGGGATCAAGACCGAAAACTGGGTCGAAAATGCAAAGAAATAAATTTAAAAATTCCGGATTGGGGGGGGGCTTTATCAGAGGAAATACGGTAGGAAGAATAATCAAAGATTTGTTGTAATCGGACTAATATTTGCTTTCATTTTGTTGTCCATCTAATAATATGCTGCGTTGTCCGGAGGGTAGCCTGAAAGCTTTGTTCTGCAACAATGTTGTACTAACAAACATCTTCCTTGAGTTAGCTGCCCAAGTGTTTGATTGACACTTTTGGTGATCAATCATTGTGCTTCTTGATTTACATGAATAGTCAGTACAAGTTGGTTGTCACCTTCCACTTTTTTAATGTTCTTTTGCTAAAAGACGCAGCTTTCTTACAGTCTATTTTTTAATTGTAAAACATCTGTTAATTTGCATAATCATGGATATAGATGCTGAATGGCGTTTGTCTCCGAACATTTTGCTAGGACACTACAGAACCTATTCGGTGACCTTTTTTTACATTTTTAACAAATATTTGGATTCTCAAAACAAATAGTTACTTTTTTGCCATAAGTAACTAAAGTCAAGTGAAAATTACTTGACTCGTATTTTCCTATGCTTAGGCTCTACCTAATTGGGATCTACAAAATATGTCATGATTATAAAAAGCGCAACTCATCAATCTTTGAGTTGCAGCGACATAATATTTATGTAGGCTTTCCTTTCTTGCGCATCTCCGATATGAGCCGCAGTTACCGTAAATTTCCTCTTAGACGGCCTCTCTCTATTAGACGGCCCCTCCCTAATAAATGCCCCCCCCCTCTGAGGAGGGTTGAAAAATAGACGGCCCGGACCGTCTAATAGGAAATTTATGGTATGTTATGAAAACAAGCTCTGCTCAAGATGGAAAATCTTCTCTATTGTTTCCGTTGCGTGACCCGATAAGAATTTTAAAAATACAAAGAATAAAACCGTAGGGTTGTCCAATCCGAATATTCGGGCGAATATTCGGGAGCAATGTTCGCAGTGCGAACATTCAAACAACTGTATTGTTGACTGAGAGTTGACTGTATTGGGATAGTTGACTGTATTGTTGACTGAGAGTTGACTGTATCGGGATAGTTGACTGTAGCACAGTTTGCAAAAGTAGTAAGACAATAAAGTAGTAAGACACGAATATTCGTGGCCATTTTAATATCCCAACTCGTTCGGTTTGATTCAAACCTGACGAGTTGAGACATCAAAGCAAAAAAACTTTGATCATTTATTGCAACATCTTTAAAAAATGTACATTGTAGTTCTCATATGTTTCATACCTGATTTTACCTGATTGTGATAAATTTTTCAGAGCTGATGCAATAAATGACATTTTATTTTATTATCAAAAACTGCAATCGCAGCGCTATCTGATGGTGTTATCATTTTGAAAAAAGTTATAAAATTCAAAGCTAATTAGACAAAACTAAAATTTGCACCAAAAAGAGCTTTGTGCAATAAGTTTGCTTTGTTGGGTTTCACTTTTCCACTTTCAAAAGTCAGTAAAATAAAAAAAAAAGGTCGTATCTATTTCCAAAATACTAAAAGGTTAGCGAAAATCACCAGATTGAAGACTTAAATAATTGCTTCTTAGAATAACTTCTTCCATTATCCAATTACCTTCAAATATTGAAGTTATTGCAAGTTAGCTCTCTACAACCCTACTTCAAGTGGAAGATAGTAGTAAAGTAATGCATCATTTTCGTCTTTTTCACAAGTCAACTCATTTGCATGGAACTACACCAACATCATCATAAGGAGGCACCAGGTTGTAGTAGACAGCATGCTGCAATGCGGCTGGAGATCACAGCCCCATCTGCCCCCACAAACCTGTTCCCCCTTCCAGCCTGCTGCTGCCAGCAGAGTGTTCTTTCTAGAGATGATAACTGCATGCTGCGGCTGTCTGACCAACTTGGTGACTCTAATTCTCCCTATTCTTTTTGTATTTCTCGCCTGTGGTAAATAAGACATCCAGGAGTCGAATGCACCTCGAATCTTTCTTAAACAGCATCTGTATTGTTCGTTGGATTTTGTAACCCTTTTTTAGTTATGCGGAAAAAGTGATGGGTTCCGTTGATCTTCTTTATTGAATTATACTCTTTTCGTGGTATTGTTTCTGGTATTATATTTCGCTTTTTACAAAAGGATCTGGGGTTTTTCATTGAATTTCTTTTCTTGATTTATTTTTTATTTGGAGATTCAAAAATGAGATTCAAAATAGTCTAGTCTAACAATTTCCTTGTGTACAGCAGTAACCTTCTAAATCTTTGTGAAATTTATAAACTACCGCTAAAATGTAGTTATTGGATGTTGTTGAGGAACTTGTGGACACAATCACACGAAAATAGCTTCTTTGCATGTATGCTCAAAGTCACTAGTTTGTATTAATACTGAATTTAAATATTTTCTGATGGGATTTAAAGGGGCATGCCCACGATAATACCTTAATAATAATAACTAATTATTAATAACTAATTATTAATAACTAATTATAACTAATTATTACTAATAAGAGGTGGTGTCCGGGAATTCAAAACTTTTTCGTAATCATTGGACTTCTTTACGGATTTTTCAACTTGATTTATAACAAAACCATACCTAAAATTAAATTCTAGGCCTTGTTTTGTTAGAAACCAAGTTGAAAAATCAGCAAAGAAGTTCAATGGTTAGGAGAAAAAATTGAATTCCCGGACACCACCTCTTATTATCATGGGCCTACCTAGGGTTGTTCAATCCGAATATTCGGGCGAATATTCGCAAATATTCGGGAGCAATGTTCGCAGTGCGAACATCCAAAGAACTGTATAGTTGACTGTATTGTGATGGTTGACTATACTGTTGACTGAGAGTTGACTGTATTGGAATAGTTGACTGTAGCACAGTTTGCGAAAATTGTAAGACAATATTCGCGAATCTTTGAATCTTCTGACTTCCAGCTACACAAATTAAAAAAACAAAAGAAATAGCAAGACATCTCCTAGCAAAATCTTTTATGTCCCATTTTTATTAAAGATGCATGATAACTAGTGTTTTAAGTGGCACCGGTGCGGCACCGACACTGGCAGCTCACGGAACCGCACCGGTGCCGAAATCTTTGAAGTCGGTGTCGGTGCCCAAATTTTTGGGGTCGGAGCCTTGAGCTGGTGGCGGTGCCGTAATTCTAAGATATCAACACTGATGATAACTGATGTTAAATTTAAATGAATTTCTCTACGGAGTTTTTTTGCTATATTCCATTGTAACCCGCTCTCCAAAAATTCTGTTCCAGTGTAACGAATTTTATCTGCTGTGTTGTTGCATAAGTCCTGCAACAACGCCAAAGTGACTTGCACTTTTTGATGGGTTGCAAAATATTTTGATTTATAAAGTATGCAAATAAATTTTCATGGGTTTCACTTATTAAATTTTTCGCAGAAAAGTCTAATTGTGAAACCTACGAAAATTTATTTGCATATTTTATAAATAAAAATATTTTACAACCCATCAAAAAGTGCAAGTCACTTTGGGTTTGTTGTAGAACTTATGCATCAACCCAATAGTAGATAAAACTAGAATTTGGGGATGCCGCGATGCGGCACCATCGCTGGCGCCGAGGACCTGCGTAGGGTACACGCGTTAAAAAAGTTGCATGCTACCACCAGGATTTGAACCTGTAACCATGGCTTGGTCCTGAAAGGAAACTAAAAATTCACTCCAAACTGCCTTGGTCCCCCTGTGGTTTTGGACCAAACTTTAAACAGGCCATAACTTTTTTTTGGCCTGGCCACACCCAACTTTAGAGAGTTTTTTACTAAAGTAAATCGACCATGCCGCGTCGATTGGTGTAATCAGAATTCCAACCCGATAAGCGGAACACGCCAAACATTTTTTGTGACCGACGACACACCCGACAATTTTATGGTGATTTTATATTTATATATACATTCATCGGAAAATTAAAAAATGGGTTTCATTATGAATTATATTTGAGAACAATTGGAATGATAATGTTTGATAGGTTTCCAAAATAAAATTATGGGAGGTTTTCAATTTTGGAAACCCATCAAACATTTTTATTCCGATTGTTCTGAAATATTTTTCATAATGAAACTTATTTTTTAATTTTCCGATGTATATATAATAATAATCTAGCAGGTAAATCAGATAATTATGGGCCTATTCACCTTTAAAGATCAACATTTTTGCCTTGGTCCCCCTCTTGTTTTTTCTTAAAAATTGCCTTGGTCCCATTGTCCATTAGAGTTATTTCAATATTGTTATTATCAATATTCAACATGACCACCGTCAAAACAACAGGGGGGGACCAAGGCAAAAATGTTGACCTTCAAGAGTGAACAGAGCCATAATTTAGCAGATAATTCAGATAAAATCGATTGGTGAATAAATTTTTCGGTTCAGATAAATTTATCTGTTCTGCGCACTGCGTTTATAAATAAAATTGTGGTGCATTGTAACTGACCACGTTTATTGTATTGTCTTTCCAAAGTCCTTCCCGAAGTGCATTAGAGCTACAAGTTAATGTATTTAGTAACTAGCACTAAAACTGGTTAATTAGCAAATAAAGCAAGCTTAAACCGGTTTCTTTTCTATTCAAAACTACTCGTGACCGAACCAATTGATTGGCTGAAGTGGATTATTGCATAAGTCCTTTTTTCTATCTCCCCTATTGCTCAATGCCTCCACAACATCCAAGAGGAGGCATGTAGTAGAAGAACTCTTTTTGAGTCTTTTAAAAACTGAAGCAAACCATTTTTTGTTGTTATCTGGACCGTTGATCTTATTTGGGAGCTGCCCTTCCGCAGTATGGGGCTGATTGTGTGTGTGTGCACTGTTCACCTTGTGTCTTTTCTTATTCCACCCCTTTATTTATTCCCCCTTCTTTTCTGTTGTCATTTTTCCTCGTTATTGTTGTTGTTGTATTCAGAAAAACAAAAAGGATGTGTAATGGGTTTCGGGTGCTGTGTTTCAATATGCGCAAAGTTTACTGCTACTTACATGACTTTAACTTTTACCTAGACCGTTTTCATTGGTTTTTTTGGGGTGCTGGGTTGTTGAATGCAATAAGTTTTTAGGCATCTTACAAGTCGACAGATTACGAGTCGACAGATTACGAGTCGACACTCAGTCAGTTACTGTAAATGTTCTAATAGCTCACCCCTCTCTCTGTTTATTGCATTTTTAACTCCCACGAGCTCTACCGATTCCACTTTTTAAATTTTGGTTGAGCACCTAAAAATTTTGAAATTGACGTCGAAATTTTCCGATTTTTGAGGGGTTGAAAACTGACTCACACGGGTGAGCTATTAGAACAATTACGATAATAAAATACAGTAAAAAATTTATGGGATTGTGGATTTTCGCAAAAACCTTGTTCGTTGGAATTATTCCAAAAAAATTAAAAACACCTTTTTATTTTCGTCCAAAGAGGCATAAATCTGACTACTTTTTCTTAACTTATTACACCATCAGATAGCCCTGCAAGTCTATTTCCTAACGAGGTACCATTCATCGTATCATCTTTGCAAAATGTAGCGATAAAGTATTTATCAAATTTCTTTGTTTTTCTTTTGCAGTCAACACTCGTTAGTCCGCCACCCCGTTAATCCGCCACCCTATATAATCCAAATTCGAAAAAAACATTGACAGGTTTCACATATCAAAATTTTCCTCTGAAAAAGTCAATATCGAAACCTATCGAAATTTTTTTATAATTTTTATACATGAAAATTTTTTGCAACCTAGCAATAAGTGCTAGTCACTTTAGGTAAAACGCAGGACTTTTCGGACAACCTGATACTTTAAAATGGGCTGCGTTTTGCTGAAATGGTGTATTAAATGATACCTCGTTAGAAACTAGAATTGCAAAACTATCTGATGGTATTTATAGTTTAAAAAAGTGGACAAATTGACGTGGCAAGAATTGAGCAATAAGATTTAAGATCATATGATTTTATAATGCTAAAGTGTGTGTTTTAAGACCTGAAAGGTGCAAAAAACATGTTTTTAGGTGGTAGACGGCACTTTTTGGAAAAATAACACACAAAAATTGACGAAAACATTCATACCGTATCTCCTTCACATACCCTTTTCACATTCAAAATCGTGTTCTTATCATTTTGCTTTTGGCTACTTTTCCTGGTAGGGAAGTAACCGCTGTGATAACAGATAGGACAATAGGCTACATTTTGAGTGGTAAGTTATAACACACAAATAACACACCTAATTATAACACACCTAATAACTATTTAAAAGAAGAAGTAAACCTAAATAAAAAGCCATACCACAGGAATTTGAAAGAGGTACATTAGGGAAAAAGGGCATGAATGTTTTGTTCAATTTCTGTGTTTTTCATGAGATTTTTCAAAAGACACTTATATTCTGATAACATTTTTGTACTCTATGCAAAAAGTTGGCCAAGGAATGTACTTACAGATGCGTTTTTACAGCGTCATTGGTTGTAAAAAATACAGGGTAGCGCATTTTTATGCCGCTATTTGTTTTGCTTATATATCTTCGAACTTATTGTGTCTCAGCGAGATACTTTTTTGTTCGAAAGAAGAGTGTCCGGGCAATCAAATCTTCAATTCGTCTTCTAAGGAAGGAATCACGCGGAGTATAGTCAGAAAAATATGGAAATAAATAAAAAATGGTGCATGATATGTTATTCGATTGCCCGGACACTCCTCTTTCGAACAAAAGAAAATACATCGCCAAGACACAATAAATTCAAAGAGATATAGGTAAAACAAATAGCGGCGTAAAAAATGCCCCACCCTGTACAGTCAAGCAAATGAATCAATAATGGTCAAAAATAGGGTTGGCGGGTAACCGACATTTTCGGTTACCCGAACCCATAACCGATAAATAACCAAAAACGGGTACCCGAACCGCCAACCCTAGTCAAAAATCCTACGTAAAACGTACCCCCCTTTAATTCTACTATTTTAAAAATCATCCTTAATTTCAGTATTCTATGGGAGTGAATGGCTGCTCAGCCACCCAAACCACTCCTCCATCAGCCCTAACCTCCAAGCCTGAAGGCCAGAGATGTTGTTGTGGACTGATTGGTTTGCAGACTGCAACCATCCTCATTGCATTGTTTGAACTCATATTCTTCTTGTATCAGGTGAGTTTTTAATTTAATCAATTAATAATATGTCGTAGAGATTACAGATATTCACCACTTCCATGTCCTATGACAAGACGGGAGATGAGTATGCTCTAGCTTTCGCGCTCACATTATTCAGTTTTGTGCTGTGCATTGTGGCTGTGGTCCTATTACTAGTGGGACTAAAGAAGAGATCTCCTTACTTTCTGGTGCCACATTTGCTAATGCAGGTGTGTTTGATTATTGAATTGGATAGTGAAAAAAAAGTAGAAGTTATTGAAAGTCAAAATAAATTATAAATAACAAAGCACGGTTTTATGGGCTGTCCAATTAATCTATAATTACGCAATCTTCCAATTCCTTTTGTTCAAATTTATATGGTAACCCTTTTGCGCGGGACTAATACCGTATTTCCTCTAATAGCTCCCCCCGAGGAGTTATTTTTTGGATGTCCGAAAATCGGAAAATTTGGAATTCGATCTCGAGATTTTTGGGTGCTCAAATAAAATCTGAAAAGTGCAATCGGTAGAACTCGCGGGAGTTAAGAAAACGCGTAAAACAGCTTTGCAAAAAATTGACTCTGGGCTGAGATATAGGTCCTCAAAGTTAAGGGGGGTATTAGAGCAGGGGAGCTATTAGAGGTAATACAGTACGTGTTTTTTTGCCTAGGAATTCGATAAAGTGTGCAAATCATAAATTGGCAAAATCCATAGTTAACTGAAAGTGCAGTAAAACTTCTGGCAGTTCTGATAATTGCATACTTTAAGGGTCCATTGTGTGCCCTTTTTTCGGTACTTTTATAGTTCCCCCATACTCGGATTTCTTTAAAAGTGACCAAAAATCACCCCGAGCTCATTTTTTTGCTCAACACGATAAAAGAAGCATTTCTAAACACTTTCTGAATAAAAAAAAATTATATTTGTAAAAAATTTTCGACTCACAGATTCAATGAAAAATGGCCTTTTTCTGGTATTTTATGGTCATTTTTATGGGTATTTATCACATTTTTCTTGCTGGAACTTGGCAAAAAGGCCTCTAAATGCATTTTGATCATGAGTCTTGCTCAGAATTATGTCTAAGGTAAGTGATTGTCCGCATCTCTAACCAACCAAGCCCCCTGCGCCCCCGAAGGGAGATGTATATGTTCTATATGCTAACCATATGTGAAACATATGTGGTGCCTGTTCTATATGCATAAATTTCAATTTATATTTGAACGTTTCTTTGTTAGAAAGTGTTTGTAATATAATTTTTTTATTCAGAAAGTGTTTAGAAATGTTTGTTGAGAAAAAAAATGAGCTCGGGGGGTGATTTTTGGTCACTTTTCATGCCCACGCTAATAACTAATTATTAACTAATAAGAGGTGGTGCCCGGGAATTCAAAACATTTTCCTAACTGTTGAACTTCTGTACGGATTTTTCAACTTGGTTTCTAACAAAGCAAGGCCTACAATTAAATTTTAGGTATGGTTTTGTTATAAATCAAGTTGAAAAAACCGTACAGAAGTCCAATGATTACGAAAAAGTTTTGAATTCCCGGACACCACCTCTTATTAGTAATAATTAGTTATAATTAGTTAATAATTAGTTATTAATAATTAGTTATTATTATTAAGGTATTAGCGTGGGCATGGCCCTTTAAATCCCATCAGAAAATATTTAAATTCAGTATTAATACAAACTAGTGGCTTTGAGGTACGAAAGGGAAATTAAACCATCATAATACAGTCAACTCTCAGTCAACAATACAGTTGTTTGAATGTTCGCACTGCGAACATTGCTCCCGAATATTCGCCCGAATATTCGGTTTTGTTAGAAACCAAGTTGAAAAATCCGCGCAGAAATCCAACGATTAGAAAAATCGAATTGAATTCCCGGACACCACCTCTTAATAGCATGGGCCTGCCCCTTTAACTTGTACATGTTTGTTAAGATTGTTATACGGTGGCCACAATGGAGAGCTGTTTAAGGTGCTGTAACTCAGCCAGACTTTGTCGTGTCACTGATGTGAAAAGCGTTTTTTTTTATCAAGTTTCCAGGTCTGCTGCTGGCTATGGTTTCTGACCATTCGACATGAAAAAAAAAAAATTGGAAACAAAGCTTGCACCTCATATATCGACCTCGCACCTCCATTGCGGCCCAGATATTAGAGGTAGTTATGCTGGTTTCAACGATTTTATCACCCCAATTTGTGGAACTTGTTCGGAAAGAGGGCCGCATTTTTGAACAATTAAACAAAGCCCAGTTAGGCAAGCCATATCATTTAAAAACCTTTATTACTCTTCGAATACATCGTATTCCCATTCACAGTCAAAAACTTGGCGAATAGTAATCTCGCCATCAACACACACGAATACTTCACAAACATGTTTCCACAACCAATAAAGAGCGTCAGGCACAGCAAACTTCTTCTTCCACAAATACTCAGATAGAAATAGCATGAATAGATGGCGATGCGTTCCTCCCCGGTTGCGATTAGCATGCTTAAACTTCGCCCAGGCTGATTCGATGGACTGTGTATATACATCAGAATTCTCGGGATCCACAAAGTTATATCTTAATAAAAATGGTCACACTAATAAAAAAAATCAGCAGTCGAGGACAATAAAAAAGACATAATAATGTACGAAAAATAAATGTTCTACTTTAATAACAAAATGCGTCGAAAAACAATGCATATTTAAATGCAAAATGCATATATTAATTAACTTTCAAAAATGCGGCCCTCTTTCCGAACAAGTTCCCAATTTGTGACCTTTCGCTAGCTGTCTCGTGTAGGTCTTTTCGTAAAATTTCGATCTTGCAAATCTTTCTTGTAAGTGGCTAAATTCTGCCAAAGATACCTGAGCTTTCCGGTAAATTACATCGGGTCATCAGTGAATGAAAGTTTTGAACCAACGACTAATTCAGTTTGCCATACTGTCTTCCACTTTCCTACTGGCCATTTACTTCACTTTGCTCTTGGTTGGCGGGACTTCAATAAAAGTTGATGCCATTTTCTATGAAGACTCACCTCGTGGAGAACTGGGTAAGTCCTCTTCTACTGGTTACATGGGTGCATAGACGTTTCCTCGAAAATGAAACTTTTTTCATGCCTTGGTCCCCCCTGTTAATTTTTTTTTGCAAAAAATTTTTAGTTCAAAAATTATTTTTAAACCACACGTTTGAGTCCGTGCTAACATGCGCTGGCCTACCCTGAGCCTAAGTCTAAATGCGTAAGCCTAAGTCTAATCGAAAAAAGTTGAAAAAAATCAACAGGGGACCAAGCTTCAAAATTTGAAAAGTTTCCTCGAAAATGAAAAAAAGTTTCATTTTCGAACGTCTGTAGCAGGGTTGTAACGGATGTCAAAAAATATCGGATCGGATACCGGATATGAAATAATATCGGATCGGATATGAAAAAGTGCCGGATATCGGTTATCGGATACCGGATATCGGATATTTAAAAAAATTTTCTCATAAAGCTTTATTCAGCCAATTTCATAACAACACGTGAAACAATTTTTGGTCGTTAGACATCTGAAAAAAAATGTAAGGTTCGAAATAGAGATGATGGCTTGACCTTTTCGGGACGGGACGGGTCAGAATTCAAATTTAAAAATTTCGGGACGGGACACCGGGACGGGACAGGTGCCAAAAAATTTCCGGGCGGGATTCCGGGACGGGACGATTCTCTAAAATTAACGGGACGGGACGGAATTGTCCCGTCCCGTCATCATCTCTAGTTCGAAATGCAAAACAGATAAAGTGATTGTGCATAAAATGACCGAAAAATATGGCTTTTAGAAAAATTAATTCGAAAAAATTCTTTAAAATAATATCGTAAAAAGCCTGAGCTCATCCGATTTATCCGATATTCAGCGATTTTTTCGGATATCGGATGTCAAAAAGTGCCGGATGTCGGATATCCGGTACAGCCCTGGTCAGCTGGTTACGTCTACCATTCACTACTTCGTTGCTTGCAGGTCTGGCTCAGTCAAGTCGCTTGCCAGCGGTCAAAGCAGAGATTATAGCTCATGGCCTCAACACACTGCTCATCGTCCTGCTAGTGCTCACAGTTATATTCTTCCTTTTCCAGGTTGACCATTTGTGGAACGAAAATTTCAAAACTAACTTTTATTTTTGCAGTTATGGTTGTTTTTGACAGTCAGAAAGTGCTACCAAAACCTACGCCATCTGGTGATGGAGAAGCCATGCCTTAATGGAACTTCTGCTACGACGGTGCTCAACAATTCTACAGAAGGCAGCGGGGCTGGTCTCAGGGTGTAATCATAGCCGGCCATCCTTTGCAAACATTCAAAGTAATGAGTTTATATTGGTATGAATAAGATAGATATTTCTAGTAATTGCGCCTCATCCTCTTTTCTGGGCTACTCTTAAGACAGTTGTCACCTCGGTTGAGGAGAATATCAACTCGTTACAAATTAAAAATTGCTAAAATTCAAAAAAGTTTTCTTGGTGGTTTTATAATCACATATTAGATACCTTATTTTTCCCAATAGGCGAGCACTCGTTCCTAATTCAAAATCGTGTTTTTGGATTTTTCAAAAGTTTGAATTGACGGAGGACACTTCTCTTTTGTCTATTACTTTACTCTTTTGACTCAAAAGAGCACACTGAGAGACGAAAGAGAACTGTCCCCGCCAATTCAAGTTTTAGACACGCCACTGCGGGCGATAACCATGGTCTTTTAAGCAACTTTTTGTTAACCACTCATAGACAACTTACCCCTCAAATTGTAGCTCATCTACTTGACTTACAATTCCATAAGCAGTTGCAAAGCTAAAAGGACAGTTGCCACCGGTTCAAACTGTCCAATTGGTATTGAAATAAACATGAAAAAATAGTCCTTGAAACACAAGGAAGTGGACAGTTGGCACCGGTGTTAACTGTCTTACCATATTTCCTCTAATAACTAATTCCCCCCTCATCTTTAAGGACCTCCATCTCAGCTCAGAGTCAAGATTTTGCAAAGCTGTTTATTACGTTTTCTTAACTATTACAAGCTCTACCGATTCCACTTTTTAGATTTTCACCCAAAAATCTCGAGATCGACCTTAAATTTTTCCGATTTTGAGGGATCCAAAATAACTCACCCGGCTGAGTACGGTATGTCTGATTACAAATTGGTAAAAACTCAATGCCAAAAACGCGATTTCTAATAAAAAGAGTGTCCGTATATTAAGAAAAATAGGATGCATGGGTTCCACTGCAAAACTCGATGCCAAAATATGCTTTAGTCCACAATATTACCGTAACCTAAATTAGACAAGGAGAAAGTATAGACAGGACCAAAGCTCACGAAAAGACTAGAGAGATGACCAAGGCATATTTTGGCACCAATAGAACTGATACATGGTCTATTGTTGTATTATTGTCTGTGTGCCATTTTATTGTTGCCTTATTTTGTGTCAATTGCCTTATTTGCTTATTGTAAATATTTTTATTACTGCATAGTTTTGTTTGCTTTAATAATTCATGTGCATTCAAAGAAGTAAAAGACATATCGAACTAATTTTATTGAAACATGATACTATTATTATTATTTAATTTCCGTACTGGAAATTTAATTTAGTAAAAGTTTATTAAAAAAAATCTGAATGCAATCGACTTGTTAAAATATACTATTTCACGCTAAATAAAAATATCATAAGTACCACGTATTTGTGCCAGATGAATACCGTACTACTTCCATTAGTTTTGATTGCCAAAAATCTTATATAGTATTTGGCATGTGTAGGTGGGTGGGTGGGTGTGTGGTTAACGCTTTTTTACTTCGAAGGCCAGAACGGGTCGTAGATAGCGAAATCACTTTTGTCGCTGATACCATCGTGTTCCCCAGAATGTCAGCTTTCGTTTTAAAAAAAGAACAGGCGAAAAAATGAGTTCTAAAAGGGGATATACCTATTTTTATGAATGAAGTCATAGCCCCTCATTGAAATTTCGAAATACTATAGAGGCGCCGATAGGCGCCTGTGGTCCCTTGTGACAAATACGTGGTCCATCTATTAGAGAGGGCCCGTCTATTTTTCAAACCCTCTTAGAGGGGGTCCATCTATTAGAGAGGGTCCGTCTATTTTTTAAACCCTCTTAGAGGGTCCATCTATTAGAGAGGGCCCGTCTATTTTTCAAACCCTTTAGAGGGTCCATCTATTAGAGAGGGCCCGTCTATTTTTCAAACTCTCTTAGAGGGGGTCCATCTATTAGAGAGGGCCGTCTATTTTCAAACTCTCTTAGAGGGGTCCATCTATTAGAGAGGGCCCGTCTATTTTCAAACTCTCTTAGAGGGGGTCCATCTATTAGAGAGGGCCGTCTATTTTCAAACCCTTTAGAGGGGGTCCATCTATTAGAGAGGGCCCGTCTATTTTTCAAACTCTCTTAGAGGGGTCCATCTATTAGAGAGGGCCTGTCTATTTTCAAACTCTCTTAGAGGGGTCCATCTATTAGAGAGGGCCCGTCTATTTTCAAACTCTCTTAGAGGGGGTCCATCTATTAGAGAGGGCCCGTCTATTTTCAAACTCTCTTAGAGGGGTCCATCTATTAGAGAGGGCCCGTCTATTTTCAAACTCTCTTAGAGGGGTCCATCTATTAGAGAGGGCCCGTCTATTTTCAAACTCTCTTAGAGGGGTCCATCTATTAGAGAGGGCCCGTCTATTTTTCAAACTCTCTTAGAGGGGGTCCATCTATTAGAGAGGGCCCGTCTATTTTCAAACTCTCTTAGAGGGGGTCCATCTATTAGAGAGGGCCCGTCTATTTTTCAAACTCTCTTAGAGGGGGTCCATCTATTAGAGAGGGCCCGTCTATTTTCAAACTCTCTTAGAGGGGGTCCATCTATTAGAGAGGGCCCGTCTATTTTCAAACTCTCTTAGAGGGGGTCCATCTATTAGAGAGGGCCCGTCTATTTTTCAAACCATCTTAGAGAGGGTCCATCTATTAGAGAGGGCCTGTCTATTTTTCAAACCCTCTTAGAGGGGTCCATCTATTAGAGAGGGCCTGTCTATTTTCAAACCCTCTTAGAGGGGTTCATCTATTAGAGAGGGCCTGTCTATTTTCAAACCCTCTAGAGGGGGTCCATCTATTAGAGAGGGCCCGTCTATTTTTCAAACCCTCTTAGAGGGTCCATCTATTAGAGAGGGCCTGTCTATTTTTCAAACCCTCTTAGAGGGGTCCATCTATTAGAGAGGGCCTGTCTATTTTTCAAACCCTCTTAGAGGGGTCCATCTATTAGAGAGGGCCGTCTATTTTTCAAACCCTCTTAGAGGGGTCCATCTATTAGAGAGGGCCTTCTATTTTTCAAACCCTCTTAGAGGGTCCATCTATTAGAGAGGGCCCGTCTATTTTTCAAACCCTCTTAGAGGGGGTCCATCTATTAGAGAGGGCCCGTCTATTTGATCTCAAGCACAAAGTCCTCGATGCCGGCAACAGCGTCATGCAAATCTTGGAATTCTTTGAATGCCTGAAGAAAATCAGCAGACGAGAGAACACAAAAAGATTTCTTGACTACGATGCTTAATATATTATATTGTTTTAAAGTGAGATTGAGAATTATATTACTTAAAATGTTCAACCACCTCATTCTGCCAAAACTCGGCAGCTGATTTTTTCTGGCCCTTTAAATATTTATACATCATCGTAAAGATCGGTGCCTCCCTCTTTTTTCAATTGCGTGGTTCTCGACAATTAACGCAAGAACGATATCCGGCAATATCGTCCTCGTTTTCACGTAATTCTGTACGCCGTGTAAGTCGGAACTTTAATTAGCGTTGAATTTGTTAATTATGTTGATTTTTTTTTGGAAAATGTGCTAACTTTTATTTCTTGAAAAACATTTTTAAATGAAGGAACATCAAACATATACAAAAAGGAAACCACGAAAGCACTGAGCCCTGATGAAACCTGTGACCTCTGAGAACTGAACTACAAGGAGTGATGTATCTCCCATACATTGCAAAATGAATCCCATAAATATTTTCCCTCACGCATATTTTAATGACTTATTATTTCTCAACAGTGATGAATGCAGCTACTCCTGCGAATAACCATAAATGTCTGGAAGGAACAATCATCCTTATGTCTTTCTAAGTTTTGAATTTTTGATGGTCCCGATGACCGACTTTTCCATGGAAGTCGGATTTTTGTGTACGATGAAAGTGTGAACTCCAACTATTATTACTTTCTTCGGCTAAACTTTACTTTACCGCGAATCTGAAAACACGGTTTAAAACGCTCCAAAGCACTTTTTCTACCGTGAAACGGGTAGATGACACGTTTTTTGGAGCGGGACACACTTTTCGAATTTTTTTTGCCTTGGTCCCCTTTGTGGTTTTTGGTCATTTTTGCCTTGGTCCCAATATGGTGTTTGGTCATTTTTTATGTGGTCAGCGTTGTGAGCTTAAAAAGATGGAATTTGAACATAGTTTGTTGACTGGGGCTTATGCATACATTTTTCTGCATCCAGAGTCACTTTCGAGTGATTTGTGTCTGAGGTATGTGGGTGTGGGCATCTCAACCCCAAGCCCCCTCCATGCATCCAGAGTCACTTTCGAGTGATTTGTGTCTGAGGTATGTGGGTGTGGGCATCTCAACCCCAAGCCCTCCATGCATCCAGAGTCACTTTCGAGTGATTTGTGTCTGAGGTATGTGGGTGTGGGCATCTCAACCCCAAGCCCCTCCATGCATCCAGAGTCACTTTCGAGTGATTTGTGTCTGAGGTATGTGGGTGTGGGCATCTCAACCCCAAGCCCCTCCATGCATCCAGAGTCACTTTCAGTGATTTGTGTCTGAGGTATGTGGGTGTGGGCATCTCAACCCCAAGCCCCTCCATGCATCCAGAGTCACTTTCGAGTGATTTGTGTCTGAGGTATGTGGGTGTGGGCATCTCAACCCCAAGCCCCTCCATGCATCCAGAGTCACTTTCGAGTGATTTGTGTCTGAGGTATGTGGGTGTGGGCATCTCAACCCCAAGCCCCTCCATGCATCCAGAGTCACTTTCGAGTGATTTGTGTCTGAGGTATGTGGGTGTGGGCATCTCAACCCCAAGCCCCTCCATGCATCCAGAGTCACTTTCGAGTGATTTGTGTCTGAGGTATGTGGGTGTGGGCATCTCAACCCCAAGCCCCCTCCATGCATCCAGAGTCACTTTCGAGTGATTTGTGTCTGAGGTATGTGGGTGTGGGCATCTCAACCCCAAGCCCTCCATGCATCCAGAGTCACTTTCGAGTGATTTGTGTCTGAGGTATGTGGGTGTGGGCATCTCAACCCCAAGCCCCCTCCATACATCCAGAGTCACTTTCGAGTGATTTGTGTCTGAGGTGAATTTGCCAAATTCTCATTGTCATCAACAAGTATGGTCCTTTAAGCTTGAATTAAAAAAGCTTCAATCTGCAATCGACCATGCTGAGCACAAATCCTATGTCAAAATGTGGTGTTTTTTAATAAGGACGTCAAAAATTCAAATTCCGCGGAATTTTCGCCATGACTTCAAAACATGTTTCAAGCATGTATTAGCTGCTAAAACGTTGAAAAAACATGATTTAGATCAATTTTGAGCTAGGCGGTATAGTGTAATCTGACCTACTACTACTCTAATACCCCATGCTCTAATAAGCGACCACCCTTAACTTTGAAAACCTGCATGTCAGCCCAGAGCAAACATTTAGCATTACTGTTTTCTGCGTTTTCTTAACTCCCAGGAGCTCTACCGGTTACCCTTTTTAAATTTTAATTAAGCACCCAAAATGTTTCAGATTGACCTCAAATTTTTCAGATTTTTGGGGGTTTGAAAATAAGAGTCCATGGGCGTTTATTAGAGGAAACACGGTATTCGGATTTAGAAGTCAATTTAGAATTATGGGTGAAATTCTGAAAAAATTCGTATACTTTTTAAAAAGTTTTGAAAGTTAAGTCATAAATGGTGAGGAGTTGGTAGTCGTCAGTTTTTATGTTGTTATAGAAACTAACACAATTATAAATAGCTGTCAATCCTAATTTATTAATCACAAAATCGCGAGAAATTCTAGCACCAAACAAATTATTTAGCAGAAAAGAATATTTTTTTAGGTGAATGACTGAAAAAATGGTTTTGTTAGTTGCTGAATTAGACAATTTATTGGCTACTAACATCCTCAGATTTGTCATTGCGGTAGGTGAATTTGCAGGGTTTGCACATTTCAGTTTTGTTCACGGACTGTGAAAAAGTTTGCGATATAGTGTGTGTTTGAAAAAATTGCAAAAATCCATGATGTCCGGCATCATGGATTTGCCCATTCTTAAATTCCCGCGTCAAACAATTCTTAGAAAAGTTCAGTTTTTAGATGACATATGCCAATTCTGAGGCTATATTAGTGCTCAGCTTGGTTGATTTACTTACAGAATCAGTCAATCAGAAAAATTAAATGAGCTCATTCAAAAATTCCGGGTTTTGCCTTGGTCAACCCTTATGTATTGGGTTGTTCGGTAATTATCCAGCGTTTTTTTAACTTTGGCAAAACAATTCATCAACCATTTTTATTAATCAAATCAAACACAAAAACAAATCAACCACAACAACAACTAATCTTCCGGAGGGTAATCTCCATCGAATTCCATTGCCTGTTCCCATTTGTACGGCAGAAGGTTGATTCCACGAGCGAAGAAATGCGGTGTCTTTGAAGCAATCCATTGTCTTATGTCCTCAACAATTTCTTGAAGGTTTGCAAACTTTTTCCCAAGCTGCCAGTTGTGGAGCGAGCGGTTGACGTGGTAGTCTGTGGGTGCTTCTGTTGGCGAATACGGCGGATGCGGCAGCAGCTCCCATCTTTTGTCTTCGATTGAGGCAACAACGTCAGCTCTTATATGCGGTCGGGCTCCGTCCTGATGGAAGATTATGGCATCCTTTTTCAGCGGTCTTTTGCTTTCGATCGCACGCTGGAGACGATCGAGTAGACGTCTTCTTTCGTAGTTGCAAAAGATCACATACTTAAAAGAAAAGTTACAAAAAATAAAGTTTTGTAGGAAATAAAAAACGCTGGATAATCATTGAACAACCCAATACTTATTTTTATTGAACAACAGTGAAAACCCAGGCAAGACCCGAATTCTTGCATGACCTCATTTCATTCTACTGATTACACTTTTATAAGTGAATCTAACACTCTGAGCACGAATCTGGCCTCAGAATCGGCACATGTAAACTAAAAACTGAACTTTTATGAGAATTGTATGAGGCGGTAATTTGAAGAGGTACGGGGGATCAAGGCAAAAAAGTGATTTTTTCATAGAAGCCTTCCGCAGCAAAACTTTTTTTGCCAATCTTGATCTTTTTTGATAGAAACACTTTTCACGAAAATAGAGTTGGGTCAAAAGTGAGCCGTATTCAGAGTGTTAAAGACAACTTTCAAGTGCATCTTCTAGTAAAGAGTTCAGGTAGTTTTACCAGTAAAATAATACTTTATACCAGTAAACTAGTTTTTTTTCCACCGGTGAATAATACAAACGAGTATTTTTTGGTGTTTTTGATCGTAAAATTTATTTTTTGATCAACATGCAGCAAGTATTTTTCTTAATGCAAATATACTTTTTTTGGGGAAAATTTTGATTTTGATTGATGTTATTGAATTTTTTTTTCTGTTTAAAGTGATAACACCATTATGTAGTTCTGTGACTCTAGTTTCTTATGAGGTATCCATTGTTGCAATATGTTTCTAAAATATAGCACAAAATACTAAAAGTACGAAGCAAGTCAGAAAAATAGTTTGGTTGGTTCTATTCTACAACCGGGTGCCAAAAAACTGCTTGGTCCCCCCTATTGATTTTTGTATCTATGATACATCGAATAGATAATTATGAACTTTGTCTTGTTTAATTGTTATTGTCCTGTGCGAAATAAAATATCTGTGTGATAATTTCTGGCTTGTCATACTAGAAAACAACAGTGGGGACCAAGCTGTTTCTTGGCACCTGATTCTAGAATAGAACCATTTGGTTCATGCTTTTCCCTTTTTGTGCTATATTTTTTTAAGAAATTGCAGCAAATGATACGCTGTTAGAAACTAGAGTCGCAGGGCTACATAATGGTGTTATCATTTTTGAAAAAACGATGAGAAAATTTAATAAAATCAGTCAAAATAAAAAATTGCAAAAAAAGAGTAAAGTTTTCCCACAAAAAAAGTATATTTGCCCCAAGAAAAACCCCGCGGTGGGGTGCGGGCTGCAATCGAGTGGGAGGTGCTGGGTGCAATTTTTGAGGTTGGAGTTCTGCCGTTAAGTATTTTTAATTTGATCCTATTATTCTGCTTTTATGGGAGGGAAGGGGGTGTAGGCTTGTTATTTATGAGGGAGGGAGGGGAGGTTGGCTGATGGGTTTGTATTTATGGGTTTCTATGATTTGACACGTCGTGAACCCTAGAAAAAGCCTAAAAGTGAATTTTCTGCCGAAAAGATCTGCCTGTATTATTTGCTGCAATAGATTTGTTCATGATAACTGTTTAGTTAATTGCCATAACAGTGAACTGTTTTTTGTTATTCCTTCTTGCCCGGTACAAATCCTTATTGCAATCTCAATGCAATATTTTGATAGCTTTTCTGGCTCTGTCAGATGTTTTTATCGGTTGGTTTGAACTGCATTTCTTTATTTTTTTTTTTTCATTAGGTATTGGTACATTTGTGAAGGCTACCTACAGTTCCTACACTGATTATGCCAATATGACCGAGTTTTCCAGCCTTACATGCTCTATTATATCTGGAGTTCCAATTGCAGCTTCAGCGACAAATCAAATAGCTGTATTAGGTGTAGCTATAGATAGACTGTTGGCTGTTCTAAGCCCTCTTAATTACCCTAAAAAATTTAATTGGGTTAGTTAGTGTTATAATTACGCACAAGTTATGCCAAACTCGATCCCCGCTGAAAGGACGCGCATTTTTTGTGATATTACTAAATAATGGATAATGAAATAATGGATATTAAATAATGGATAGTAACGATTTATTTTTTACGCATAGACACAAATCCGACTTCAATTGCCTTGTCAATATCTTTATACCTTGCATAGAAAGGCGCTTTATCTTCGGATCCGCTTTCATTGTTTTCGTTTTCGAGAATTGAATAGTCCAAATTATCTCCACTGGCATGAGCGTCTCGACAATTCATCAGCGTTTGGAGGAAAGGATCGCTTAAATAGAAAAATATATCAACATCAAATAGAAAAAAAACACAGAAAGAACCTACATATTTTTTAAGCGACAATTTTTGACGAATAGATAATTAACCAAATCACCAGGAAGATGCGTCCGATTATGATTACCAGGTGAACGAAAGACCTTTCTCTTGAACTACATATAAATATACGTGCAAAATAGAATACACTTATACATTCTGTGTAAACACAGAATTTATCTAAGCAACACACGCACAGAGTTATGGAAACAGTTGAATAATCAAAAATGTAGGAGAATTTACATGTTTTTTGTGCGAAATTGAAAAAATTTAATAAATTATGATGAGTGAAACAAAAATTTAATATGTTGAATAATTTGAGGTCAACGTTAATTGAGCGGGTGGGGTCAACTTCAATTGAGTGGGCGGGGTCAACTTCAATTGAGTAGGTTGGGTTAACTTCAATTGTCTGAGCGAGGTACAGTTAAATTTAGCCAAAATTTGATTTTTTAATATATTCATCGGAAAAATAAAGAATGGGTTTTATTATGAACAAGCCGAACAGGCGCCTTAACAGGCGCCAAAATAAACTAAAAATGAAAAAAAAATTTGGGGTCACAGGTTCGAAGACCCCCTTGAGCATAACTGGTTTTTCCCACTTTTCTGGCAAAACTCAAAATTTTAAGCATCACATGTCAATTCTGATAGCATTAGCGTTCTCAGCGACCCCGATTTACCCTTACACGGGAAAGGCACGACCGCCCCGTGGCCTATCAAAAAACCTTATATACCAAAAGATAGCCCTGAACGAGCTGGGTACGAAACCGTTCGCAAAATCGGCTACGGGAGCGACTGCGCCGAGATATTGGCTTTTAAAATTAGAAATTTTTGTGAGCTACTATGTATAGCAGACCAACAACAGATTTGAACAGGTATGTGTGGCGCAATGGTATAGATTCAGCCTATTCTTTTACGTCGCGGGTTTGGTTCGCCATCGGTGCGTTCTTCTTTTTTTTTGAAATTTTGCAGTTAAGCCTCAATTTAACGTCTTTTATCGTGAAACAGGGAGTGACCAACTTTCTTTACTGACAAATAACAAACAATCAATGACAATGCTTGTTTACAACGAAGTGATCAAGGCAGAGATGTTCTTTGCAATAAGAACAGAAAATGAAGCTCATGCAAACACATTGTTCATGATGACAATTTGTGACAGAGTTCTTCGGAAAACAAACTTCAATAGGTGTCTGAAATTGCTCTTCGCCATCGATGTACCCACAAGCCTTCCAAGAGTATCGCAGAAATTGTCGGAAAATCGGGTTGCAAAACTGACAATAGACCACTTCAAGAACTAGCAGTATGTTGTCGCGCTGATGTATTTTGAAAGCGAGCTCATTGGATGTGACATATGAATGAATTCGACGAATAAAGCCTTTGAGGATTCGGAAAAAGAAGACGTCGAGAGGTTGAATAAGAGAAGTTGCACCAGCCGGAATGTTGCGCACAATCACCTCTTTTCCCACTGGCACGAGCGATTGAATTGTTTCATGATCACGGAAGCTGGTCCAAGATGGTCTGTCACAAATTGTCATCATGAACAATGTGTTTGCATGAGCTTCATTTTCTGTTCTTATTGCAAAGAACATCTCTGCCTTGATCACTTCGTTGTAAACAAGCATTGTCATTGATTGTTTGTTATTTGTCAGTAAAGAAAGTTGGTCACTCCCTGTTTCACGATAAAAGACGTTAAATTGAGGCTTAACTGCAAAATTTCAAAAAAAAAGAAGAACGCACCGATGGGGAACTGAACCCGCGACGTAAAAAAAGAGCCTGAATCTATACCATTGCGCCACATACCTGTTCAAATCTGTTGTTGGTCTGCTATACATAGGAGCTCACAAAATTTCTAATTTTAAAGCCAATATCTCGGCGCAGTCGCTCCGTAGCCGATTTTGCGAACGGTTACGTGCCCAGCTCGTTCAGGGCTATCTTTTGGTATATAAGGTTTTTTGATAGGCCACGGGGCGGTCGTGCCTTTCCCGTGTTAGATATGATGAGAACAAAATATAATACAATCGGGAAGTGGGTTAAAAAGCGCGGCACGAAAAAAAAGCGAATGCCGACAAAAATACTATATGTAGATTAAATTTCAGAACAATTGGAATGAAAATGTTCGATGGGTTTCAAAAATTGATTTGGTATCTCTCATAATTTTATTTTGGAAACCTATCAAATATTTTCACTTCAATTGTTCTGAAATATAATTCATAATGAAACCCATTTTTTATTTTTCCGATGAATATATTGAAAAATCAAATTTCGTCTGACAGGTAAAATTTTTGTTTAGCAGATAAATTTTAGGTGAGTTGTCGTTTTTTTTCAAATGAAAAAAAAACCGGAAAGCGAAAACTGAATTTTTTAAATAAAATCGCCTTGGTCTTTCCTATTTTAAAGACTGAATTAAAATTTCCGTGATTTCAAATTTGACAATTCGTAACTTCGAGGGTCCGCATCTCAGGGAGGATATTTTGCAAAGCTTTTTATTGCGTTTTATTAATCTATCGATTCTACCTTTTAGATCTTGCTTGAGCACCCGAAAATCTCGCAATCGACCTCAAAATTTTCCGATTTTCGGTGCTCCAAAAAATAGAAGCCTGGGGCTTATTATGGAAAAATACGGTACTTATTCTGGGTTTTTCTTACAAACATGTTCCTTAACATTCTTGGTACCGCCTGTTGTTGTTTTTTGTGAAAAATGCGCTCGTTTCCGTTGTTGTTTTTTTTGGAGCCTTACCTAAAATATGATTCAGCCATTTATCATCATAATCGGCGTTTTGCAAGTCTTAGCTCCTGTTGTGTTCATTTACTTGCTGCTCTCAGGAATTAATGCTGACGAAAAAGTGTCTGTTTGCAACTCTGGCCAAACCAGCGATGCTATTTATAAGATATCTTGGTCAAGTTTTCGGTTGGGATCTTCCCTTCTGTTGATTAGTTAGTCCATTTTAATTTATTTTTTATTTCTATTTATTCTTAATTAATTATCCTCTTAAAGTGCTCTGCCGAATGTTTTAGGTGTATATTTATTGACTCTTTGCCTATTTTATTTCCAACTACGAAAAAGTACATCAACTCCTGGTTATTTTGCAGTGATCACCATGTCCAAACTAAGCTTTCAGCAAAAAATTACTTTATCTATTAGTCTACTGATGTTGATGCACACTGTGTTGTACGTTATGCCCTATGCAGTCTACACTTTTTCCACTGTAGGTTTGATTTTAGAGAAGAATAGGCATACAGAGATGAGTCAAGACCAAATCTGTCTACAAAGTGAAGAAGGTCGGACTGAAATGGTTATGCCTGAAAAGTGAAATTCGAAATCTATTTGATTCTAAATTTCATTCCATTTTTCTACAGTCTATTTCTACAGGGAATTGTACAGTTAAAAAGAATTGGTGTACGTAACTATTTGCCCGGTCGATTACCCGTTATAGGGGCCATAATCAGTATCAACTGTCATTAGGTGCCATTGTTACGAGAAACACGGCAAATATGAAAAACAGAAACTAAAGCTTCATGGTCCATAAATTCTTTTATACTAAATACTAGGAGCAACAGGTGCCTATCGGCGCCTCTATCGTATTTTAATATTTTAATAAATATAAATTTTCCACACCCCCTGATTAACTCCGATTTTCGAGGGAATTAAAAATTTTTTTAGAGCCACCTCAATTGTATAATTTTGTGCTTAAAAGAGAGCTAAGATGTTGAATTTTAGGGTTCCGGAAATATATCCGACATAAATTCGCAAAAAATGGCAGAAAATTGGCCTTAAACACAAAAGTGGCGACCCGCACAGCCGATTCACCACCTGGGCATCACCACCTGGATACTAGCATCTGGGTACCACCACCTGGGAACCACCATCTGGGTACCACCACCTGGATACCACCATCTGGGTACCACTACCTGAGTACATATGATGCTTTTATTAACGTCTATTTTCACAAAAAAAGATGTGTGCTACTACCAGGATTTGAACCTGTGACTACCAAAAACATGCCTTTGGCAGGTTTGTTTTGCTTTATTGACCAACAATGCACCGTGCGCGAAGTCTGTGCGATAGCGCAAAAGATGCGTCTTGAAATTTTACATACACAGGGGGCTGGAAAGCGTTGCAAAACACGATCAAAAAGCAAAAAATGAGAAAATGGTAACAGAGGCGACATGCCTGCAATACTATATAGAGATTAGATTAGGTGAAAAGTCCTGCGTTGACCCTAAAGTGACCAGCACTTTGAGATGGGTTGCAAAATTTTTTGACTGATAAAAATCACGAACAAAATTAAGATTAACTTTTTCAAAAGCCCTATTCATACTCCCTGGAGTCACGCTTGACTCCGGAGTTAATCGGTATGACTCCAGAGTCATTGGCCAGAGTCATTCTCGACTCCGAAGTCAAATCCATATCAAATCTTATGACTGCTGTCGAGAACAAAAAAGAACTCCAACCACTTGCTCTCGAGATCATTGACCTTTTGGAAGAAGTCAAGAAAGCTGGAGGACCAGTGTTGTTCCGGCGCCGGCGCTGCCCCGGCAAAAAACAGCGCCGACCCGGCGCTCGGCGCCGGCGCTGGGGCCAATGAAAAGTTTTGCTCGGCGCCGGCGCTGGCGCCGGCGCTAAAATTTTTTGACCCGGCGCTGGCCCCGGCGCTGTTTTTTAAGCAACTATGGCTCCGGCGCTGTTTCCGAAATTTTACTGTCCAATATTAAAAACCCAATTTTTCTTGCAACCCTTTGCAAAGCTTTCAAAGCTAGCTTTGTGGTTTTACCAATGCAAGCCACTTCAGAATCAGTTGAAAGATTATTCTTACAGCTTACATTTAATACTAGTGGTCAAAAATCCAATTCGGGCCCGAATCTCATAAAATTGAAATGTTTGCTTAATTTTAATCAAAAATTTATGAACATCTAAATGTACCTTTGAATTTTCTGTAAAAATTATGAAACATTATACTTGTCAATATACCTGTCAATAAAAATACAATTTTTTTAAAATATACAGCGAAACCCAAATTTTCATCCCGGCGCTGGGGCAATTTCTTTCAGACGGGAGGCGCCGGCGCTGGCGCCGGAGCCAAAAATTTTTTATGGAGGCGCTCGGCGCCGGCGCTGGGGACTTTTTTGGAAAGAGGTCGGCGCCGGCGCTGGCGCTGGCGCTGGGGACTTTTTTGAAAAGAGGTCGGCGCCGGCGCTGGCGCTGGGGACTTTTTTGGAAAGAGGTCGGCGCCGGCGCTGGCGCCGGCGCCGATCTCGGTGCCGGAACAACACTGTGGAGGACAAAAGTCGCTTCTTTTGTGCAAAGGTAATAAAAGCTAAAAAATAATATCTGAGCAATATATGCACGAACATACTTCAGCGGATTTCCGAGCTGTTATCAGCAAATGGGAGGGAAATCTCATGAATATGATTGATGGCAATCCAGAAGTTGCTGAGCAAGATATCCGCAATGTGGTTGAGCAATGGGATGACAACTTGGGGAATAATTCAAACACAAGCTTCCATGAGCTGAGCGATGGCGAGTTTAGCGACTAAGAGACTTGATTTTTTTACATAACACATTTAATTCATCTCTTTCATAATCCTTCAATCGTAACATATATAGCATTGTTTGTAAACTGCGAATAAAATTTTTAACTTTTTATGCCAAATTTTGCGATTAAATACGTTGACTCCGGACTCATGCTGACTCCGGAGTCTGACTCCGAAGTCGGGGAAGCCCATCGATATTTTTGTGAATTTTTTTAAATATTTGGCACTTATCATTCAGCGCAGTGGCGAACGCAGGAATTTTTCGCCACCCTGATGTTTATCAATACTTTTGGTCCACAATTTTGAGTGTAAATGATTTTGTCATTGTGAAGACTTCTTGCATTTACACCAGGGTAGCCATCACTTCTTATTTATAAAAATTATATTTATTTTGGTAACCCAGATGCTAGTTTTTTCAAAGCTACTTATATTTAGTTTGGTTACATATCCTAGTGAACTTCGGAGTAATTGTCATAAATTGTCCAAAGAGTCTAGTTATGACCTTAAAGTGAACAAAACATTTAAGGGGCGAGAAACAAATTAAGTTTGAAACAAAAACAGAGATGTCAAAGTATTGGGTTGGTGCATAATTAACGTAGGTTTTTTTATTTGCGCACTATTCAACAACAACCCAAATACAAGTCCGCCTATAACATTTCTGAATATTATTCTGGAGCATATTCACCCTCTACATCAATAACAGCTTCCCATTTGTTCGGTAGCCGATCAATTCCGCGAGCGAAGAAGTGAGCATTTTTTGACGTAATCAGAAATTGTGGCCGATATTAAAGCGTGGGTTACGTCAAAAAATGCTCACTTCTTCGCTCGCGGAATTGATCGGCTACCGAGCAGGGTGAATATGCTCCAGAATAATATTCAGAAATGTTATAGGCGGACTTGTATTTGGGTTGTTGTTGAATAGTGTGCAAGTAAAAAAACCGACGTTAATTATGCACCAACCCAATACTTTGACATCTCTGTTTTTGTTTCAAACTTAATTGTTTCTCGCCCGCTAAATGTTTTGGTAATTTTACTTCCTTACCTGAATGGCTGATTATTTTATCAAGCAAAAATTGTGGACAGTGATTTGGTGGCGGGGGGTTTATTCCACAATAGGAAGACTCTAAAACCGGATAATTCAACAAAGAAAATTTAACAACTGCATATTCGAAAAGCGGATAATTCAACAGTGGATTATTTAAAAAGGTTGGGAATGCATGAACATCTAATAGGGGTGTCGATCGATTTGGAAATTTTCGATTATCGAAATATCGAAAAATCGAAAAATCAAAAATTTTCGATAATCGATAAATCGAATTATCGAAAACATCGAAAAACCTCGATTTTTAATCGATTTCGATAATTTTCAAATACTCGTTCGACAACCCTACTCTCTAACGCAAAATTAGACAAGTTATCTTAGAAAGTTTAGAAAAAAAGGATAGGATATTGGACACGCAATCGACAAACTGATGCTGGCTGTCGAAGGATACAAGCTTTTTGCTTGATAGAACGTTTCAGTGGGAAGAAAAATTACCAAAACCTCTGAGCGGCCAGCGAAAAATGAAAATAACAACAAAAAGACGAAAAGTAAGGTGTCATACAAAATTAAACGAAAAATCTCCCAAATGGTTAAGAAATAAGAAAGTTATCATCAAAAAAAAAGGAGCAGAGAATTCAGGACTAACTGTAAAACTCACCGGTCAAAATTGTGTTAGAGAATATTCTCAACGTTTTCACTTTTCAAGTCCTTATTTCTAGAAAATCAAAAAAACTTAGATTCTTCTCATTTGAGAAATCATTATCAAGAATTTGAAAAAAATAAAGTTTTGATGAAACCAGAAGTTTTTGAAGTAAAATTATATGCTTATTCAGTTGGTAGATCCATCAAACAACGTGCTCTCCAGCTATGCCACATTTATTCTGGGTATAACCACAGGCATAGGTGCTTGTCTGACATTCTTCGCTTACCTGTGGAAGCACGAAGAGCTGCGCAAGTACACTCACAAAACTTTTTCCAGAAGTAGTTGCAGGCGGCACAACAAAAAAAGCCATCAAGTGGCTCATATAATCAGCAAATGTCAAACTTTTTGATTATCGAAAAATATGTTTTATTAATTTTTTTTGTGTTTTTTACATGTGTAAACTTTCATTGACTACAGGGTGTCAGAAAATGACGTATACGATTGATTTTATGCGATTTTTTTGTTGCTGTTTTGTTATTTTACGGTTTTTTAGCAGTAAAAATGAAAGAATTACGAGCTGCGATACTTAGAATGCATTCTTTTGGATATTCTATGGGAAAAATCGCCACAGACTTGAGAATTCCCAAAGCCACAGTCCAAAAAGCAATTGAGCGTGGAACGGTAGAGGACCGACCGGGACGAGGCCGAAAGAAGACTGCAAGAAGTAAGAAGAATATTCAGCGTGCCAAAGCATGACCAAGAAAAACTCTGTGCGAAAGTTGGCCAATAAACTTGGAGTGCGAAAATTGGCCAATAAACTTGGAGTGAACTGTGACGCCGCACACAAGATTTTAAGAGAAGATTTGAGTTTGAAGCCGTTCAAGTACCAGAAGCGCCAAAAACTGAACGCAAATGCTAAGAAGAAGCGCCTCGAACGTTGCAGAGCTCTGTTGAAACGCTTTTCGTGTTCTGATTTGCTGTGTTCTGAAATCATTTTGATAAATAAAATCAATCGTATACGTTATTTTCTGACACCCTGTATTTTATTAGAAAAAATAAAAGGTGGCGAAAAATTCTTAAATGTTTCACAAAAAATTTTTTTGTTGACGTCTCTGCTTGTATTCAGGGAAAAATAGTATCATTTTGGTACCGCTGTCTTTTCTCCACATCTCAGCTTCCTCAGATGATTTTCGCATAGGTCGAAGCATTTTCAGAAGTAAATTAACCCTGCCCTGCAACTTATATCTACAACTTATGTCGGCAAGAGGCTATGTCTGGATGAGAAGGGCGAGCATGTGATTGGGCCAATTGTGCGTCATCTTGCGCCTAAGCATCGTCTAGAAGATGGCCGTCGGTGTTTTCGTTACGGACATTATGATCATATTGGTGAGGACTGCCCTACAAGTCAATTGAAAATACTTGTTTTACGATAAGTCAAATACAGTCGACGCTCTACATAAGATACCCCTAGGGGACCGGCCTGAGAGGTATCTTCTGTAGAGCGTATCTTATGAGGAACGTATCTTATGAAGAGCGTCAGCCAAATTTTTGGAAAAGCGTATCTTATAAAGAGTTTTCTTCATTCAGAGCATATTTAGCTAAATTTTTTTAAAGTGCATCTTATAAGGATAAGGTACATAATGATAAAATCATAAACGTATTTTTATGCGGAAACAAAACATAACAAAAATTCATCGAACATTTGGACGGAAGAAATTCGTAATTGGAGTACAAGGAGTATTTATTAGGTTGATCCAAAAGTTCTTGGGCACCTTGAAAAAATTTATTTTCGATTTTTTATTCGCTTCTTTTTCGTCGTTTCATCTCATCTGTCTTCATCATAACATCATCCTTCTCCATGACAACGCTCGTCCGCATGTGGCAGCACCGGTGAAAAACAAGATCGCTCAGCTTGGATGGGAAGTTCTGCCTCACCCGCCATATTCTCCTGATTTGGCTCCGTCCGACTTCCATTTATTTCGCTCGATGCAGCACTTTTTGGCTGGCAAAGAATACGCAACAGAAGAAGCAATTTTAACAGATCTGCAAGTTTATTTTGATTCGAAACCGATTAGATTCTTTGTTAAAGGTATTGGGAGATTGCCTGAAAGATGGCAAAATGTTGTTGATGTTGAGGGAGATTATTTTGTTGAATAAAGATTTTGGAGAGCTGTTTTGTTGATGTGACTTCGAGTGATATCTCCTCTGAATTAGATCTGCAAACATTGGAATGATAAACATCATGCTAAAATATTAACACGTTAATAAAAAATCGAAAATAAATTTTTTCAAGGTGCCCAAGAACTTTTGGATCAACCTAATATTATCGATAGCTAAAACATAAGCTTCAACACAGGAATTCACAAGACTGCGAAAACTTGCAATAAAACAACGAGACTGGTTTTCCTTAGATTTGCAGTAGCAATCATAAGGCGCGAATTTGAATTTGGTTTGAAAATTCTTCTTTTCTTCAAGTAAGTTGATGAAATTCTCTTATGAAGAGCGGTATTTAAAGGCTCGGGACTGTCTCAGGGGTATCTTATATGGAGCGTATATTATGAAGAATGTTGATTTGCCTTATTCAGTCCAAAACCAACCAAATAGTTTCAAAGCGTATCTTAAATAGAGCGTATCTTATGTAGAGGGTATCTTATATAGAGCGTCGACTGTATAATTTTTGCTTAGGATGTTTGCTTAATCTAGGAACGGGTCACTTCGACTGCTATATATGTGGAGCTTCAGGTCATTTTAAGCGGCGTTGTCCTCAGGCTCGTGGCATGGTATCAAAAAAAGTTTGCAGCTCCTTATCCTGAAGGTTACTTTTTGTTTTAATCAATATCATGTGTTGTATGTTGTGAATTAATCAAATTATAGGGCGTGGCTACAACAAGAGCTGTTTAATTTGCGGCGGAGAAGGGCACGTGGCCAACCATTGCCCAATTCACACCTACAAACTTTCCGTGGAACAGCATGTAAGTTCTCATGTTACACTGAAAACTTTGTGCAGCGCTTCAGGTAGATCTCCCTCAAGCTCTCCAGGGAGATCTCCCTGCGGTGCTGCAGGGAGATCTCTCTGCGGCACAGCGTTGGCGTGCACTATTTACATTAATCTATATATATATTGTAAGCTAAAAACTGAACTTTTATAAGAATTGTATGAGGCAAGAATTTTAAAAGGTAAGGGGGATCAAGACAAAAAAGTGATTTTTTCATAAAAGCCTTCCGCAGCAAAACTTTTTTTTGTCAATCTTGATCTTTTTTGATAGGAACACTTTGCAGAAAATTGTTTTGGGTTTTGTAGCGATTCCACGAAAATAGAGATGGGTCGAATGTGAGCCATATTCAGAGTGTTAAAGACAACTTTTAAGTGCATCTTTTAGTAAAGAGTTCAGATCATCTTACCAGTAAAATAATACTTTATACCAGTAAACTAGTTATTTCGACCGGAGAATAATACAAACGAGTATTTTTTGGTGTTTTTTGACTTGGACTTGAGTTGCGCACCCCCAAGCACCTTAGAGACTAGACATCTCGAAAAATGGGCTATGTAAGTGTACAACAACACTTCCATAGCCTGGCTTGGTCATGTGGTATGCCGGCCATGAGAATTAAATGCTCACCCATCCCGAAGTGCACTCTTGGGACAAAAATAACTAATTACGACCTGATGTGTTCAAAAAAGTGGTCAAAAGTCGATTTTGAGCAGGTCCCGTTTGAGGCAGTTTAGCCCTTTGTTCACCAAAAAACCAAAAATTTTTAAGAACTGAGTTTGCCTAATCTAATATTTTTATAGGTTGATGAAAAAATCTCTTGATTGAACAAAGTATCCAAAAAACATTATTTTTCTGCTTCTCTGAGACAAAGGTGACCGCTCCTTCAACCGAAAAACTTTTAGCAGTGTAAGGTAAAATACTTTATAAGTTTTTAATTTAATGCAATCCTGAGAAGCACTTACACTTTACCCTCAAAGTACTTTCAATATATATATTTATCCACCATATTTTCAGTGAAACATTGTGCCCAGCTATAAGCACCTCAGACACAAAAGACACACTATTGACAGTTATGGTTGCTGTAGTGGCGGCTAATGTTGTTTAGTCGTCTGCTTTTCTACTTTCTTCTTGTAGTCCACCACCTGCTGCTATTTTGCAGGTAATGATTTTATTAAAAATTCACAAGTGTTTAAAAAAACACTACATATTCATGGCTGTTTTTATTATCGTCAGAAAATACCGTGTAACCCTTAATAATCCGGCCTCCTTGATTCGATTATCGTGTTTTTAACTTTTTCACTTAAATTCTTTTTCGATGGCTGGGACAATTGTTTTTAATCTTTTTGTTTTTGAATTTAAGAAAGCAGAAGTCTATCCCATTTTTTTTTTAAATTGTACAGGGTGTCCTGTAGATTTGTGGCCACTTTCAAGTATCCATAAATTTTTCTATGGAAAACACTTTGAAATTCTAAAAACGCAGAACTACACAGAATTGCAAAGAATTTTTTTGGTGTAAGATGTGAAAAACGCAATTTTCGTTTATTCCCCCTTGTGGTTTAGGCCTTAGCCCTCCAGTGGCCATGCACAGGCCAAACCCTTATTACAGAGGGAACAAGCAGAAATCGTGTTTTTCACTTTATATATCAAAAAACTACTTTAAAATTTTAAGTAATTTTGCGTTTTCAGAATTTGAAAATGTGGAATAGAAAAAGTTAAGGATGTTTGAAAGTGACTGAAAAACTTGAGCAATGGTACTTTCTGATTTCTTATATCTATAAAACTTGCAAAAAAATTTTGATGGGCTTCACAGATAAAAAGCATGCAGATAGATAGGTGCCTCCAGATCATTTGGCAAGCTGCAAAACCAACAGCATCAAACTCTTCTAACCAACGGGTATTACCCAATCTATGCTCTACTTAACTACCACCGACGCTACTAATTCACTTCCACACCTTCTTCAGTTACTATTGCGGCCACTGATGATATAGCAGTGACCATCAGCAGTCGTCCAGTGAATGTGAGATGGTCCTGGCAACATCTCTAATCAAGGAACGGTGGTGGGGATGCACAAAAGCAGCAGGCTGAGCAGGAGTCTGAGCTTGGATGACGCGGGGAGGAGGAAAGAAAGTTAATTTTTTATAAATTTGAAACACAACAAAATTTTTTATAATTTTTATAAATCAAAAATCGCTATATTAAAAAAAAATTTAATATGCTTTAACATACCTGTCAATTTTTGATTAAACCCGGTTGTATTGTCTGCCTGCTTTTTTCCGATATTTTGTAAAAATTAAAAAATATTTTTTGTGATAAAAATGCCAACTTATCAGGCGATCGTGATCAACCCATTTTTCATCAAAAGCCACATTTTCAGCACTGACCACGTATTCGACTCTGGACACAGCACCATGTGGGTAATCAAGATCAGGACTGAAAACGAGGCAGGCGTTTCTCTCTGGAGTGACAAAATGCAGTTCAGGGAAAATTGGCATGTACAATAAAAATCCTGCAACCAAACGATTAAAATTTTAGACTGCCGGAGGAGCTCCTGGACCAGTCACCGATGTAAATGTGAAGCAAACTGTTAATAAGGAGGCAGACAACACTTGGCAAGCACCAGATGAGACTAATGTAGAGATCACTGGCTATACTCTGGTCTACGTATTTTCACATTCTGTGAATTTTGTGAATGAATCAATTGAGTTGCAATAAATATTTGCTGCTTTGTTATTTACTATAATAATGATAAAATAATATGCGAAAATAAAGAATGAAATGTTATTAACTGTTATTAACAAAACAACCCATTATTATATCCTTGAAACTTAGCGCGAAGGTTTCTTTAACGTAATTTTAGAATGGTGGCTTTTTTGATTAATGTCAATGTGCATTATTATTTTCAAATCGCACATCTGAGCTTAGCTAAGAATAAAGACGAATAGTAGAAAATAAATACAAAAAAGCTGCATTTTTTTTGAATCTGAATACAGTCGAACCTCGATAAACGGGCACCCCGATAAACGGGCACCCCCGATAAACGGGCACCCCCGATAAACGGGCACTTTTTGAAAATTTTGGATTTGCCTTAAATAAGGCAAAGTTTACCCTCAATAAACGGGCACTCCGGTAAACGGGCACCCCCGATAAATGGGCACCTCAAGCCCGGTCCCGTCTAAGAAAATTACCTTCGATAAACGGGCACTCCAAGCCCAGAGCTCCAGATTTTGCATGATTTTTAAAAAGTTTTAATAGTTTTTTCAAAGTTTTCGTGTTCAAATTCCTGTTGTCATTTTTTGTGTCGCTGTGTCATTTTTTTTTTAATTTTGTGATTCGCCTTTTGTGTTACATCGCAAAAAAATATCGCCAATCTGTCATCCTATAATTGTTGACGATTTACGTGTTTTGTTGATGCTAAGATAATCACCCCCGATAAACGGGCACCTTAAGCAGTCTCCTAGGGGTGCCCGTTTATCGAGGTTCGACTGTATATGTTAAAATTGAGAATTTTTTGGCCGAACTTCCTTATACAGTAGCGTCCATAAAAAATGTCCCGCTCGTTTTTTTAAGAACTTTTTTAAAAGAACGCTCTTTTTTCGCAAATTTTTCATTTTACTTACATAAGTGTCATATACCATTTTGTAGCATTTCCATTGCTCTTTCAAATGGTTATCCTCGTTTTGAAATGTTATCACATACGGGAACATAAAATCCACATTTTGCAACGTTGTCTATTTTTTGGGCTGTCCAAAAAAATGTCCCGTTCAAAATTTCAACAAAATACTTCTGCAAAACTTTTTTTATTTAACATAAAATGACAATAACAACTAATATTTGGTTGCATAACCCTTTGCCTCAATAACTGCCGCGCAACGGCTAGGCATTGAATCAACAAGTTTGATAATTCGATCAATAGAAATTTTCTTCCATTCTTTTCCAAGAGCGTTCATTAGATCGACTTCCTTCTTGAATTTTTCGCCCTCCAAAAAAATGTCCCGTTCAAAATTTCAACAAAATACTTCTGACTACCAATAGTCGCTTCTGCTGTTCCCACAGATGCTGAATTGGATTCAAGTCCGGACTCTGAGATGGCCATGGCAGAACGTCGATATTGTTGTCCTTGAACCATCCGGCAATTGGCTGTTTGGAATTTGGTTTCTTGGCATTTGGCTTAGTTTCCATCAGCAGGTTGGAGGCATTCTTCGGATCGTTGTCTTGCTGGAAAATCCAACCGGCTGGCATTTTGTCGATGGCATGTGGCAGCATAGTATTCTCAAGGATATCACGATACATTGGAGCATTCATCAAGCTTTCAACACGAGCAATTGGACCGATCATATCGCGCGAGAAACAACCCAAAAATAACGATAAACCATATTTTCTGAAATCTTCGAAAATCATCAAAGACACTGACACCAAACCATAACAGCCTTGCTGTGCTTGACGGTTGGCACTTGATAACGGACATCGTAACGCTTTCCTGGCGATCGGCGAACATAACAAATTCCATCTGACGAGAACAAGTTGAACTTCGATTCGTCACTCCACAGTACCTTGGCCCAATCGGCAGAAGTCCATGCGAGATGTTCTTTGGCAAACTTCAATCTGGCACGACGATTCTTTTCTGAGATCAATGGCTTCATGGCAGGTCGACGAGCAAACAGATTGGCATTTTCCAAGATCCGGAAATATTCGAAAAATTCGAATATTTGACGACCCTATTTGTCAGTCAATAATATCAGCTACTTTTTTATGTGCTGCTGTTGTGTTCTGCTGTCCTAATTCCATCCTGATTTTCGGCTCGAAAGGATAGAAAAGCAAGCGAGAACAAAACAATAAACACAAAAAAACGGTTGGTCATGTTTGTATAAAGTCCGTATGTAAAAATATGGTAGCTTAAAGAAAGTTCATCATACATTTTTTGTTTTTTTTTTGCCGTTCATTGCTCTGCAATTTTTTCCATACATTTGTTATGTGCCTTTCGTATTCGTATAGTTCACAAGCTATATGGTTACGCCTTTGTAACATAATAGCTGGAATATGTTAGCGTCTTTATTGCCATTGCCACCTGTTTTGAAGTGTCCCCCGCCAATTCAAAAAAAAATTGTCTAATCATTGAACTTCTGTACGAATTTTTCAACTTGGTTTCTAACAAAGCAAGGCCTAGAATTTAATTTTAGGTAAAGTTATGTTAGAAACCAAGTTGAAAAATTCGTACATAAGTTGAATGATTAGGAAATTTTTTGAATTGGACAAGGGGACAACCGTGGCCGTAGACGGCAATGGCCCTTTAATGACCAGGCTGCCTAACGTAAATGCTTTACATGCTGAGTGGAGACGAGTGATTTCTGTGTCTCGAGAGATTCTTCCACTTTCCTGGAATGGTCGTGAGTTTAAAAGCGGTTATTAGGTCACTATTACATTATTACACAAATGCCGCGAGCGGCCACGGCCACCAGCTCGTGAATTGGAAAAAGGGGAATGGAGGGGATATTTGATCCCACTCCCTTTGGATCCGCAGGGAATCGCCTTAACCAATAGGCCACCAAACCCCAGGCTGGGAAAGCGAAGAGTTTTGTAGACATCACTTGCGTCAAAGACGCAACACTCCCCACCGAGGAGAAGTGGTTGCTTGGCTTGCTTGAGGTATTGCTTTAGCCAGCTGGAGTGCTTCCCAGGCCGTGATTTTTTTTGTCTGGTCTATTCATCTGCAGCCAACTTTCTTTTTGCTTTTTGTAGACTGCTGGCCACGCCTGTAGACTGCTCCCCCCCAGTGAACAACTGTACCAGAATAAACAAAATTTACGATCCGACTTTCTCGTGTTAAAAAATTTTTCGACGGCAAAATAAAATTTTTCACAAAAAAGTTTGCCTATTCGATTCTGACTAGGAGCACACATTTTATTCCGTAATCTGTACTGGTTTTTTTGTCAAAACTTGTAAAACAAGTCTCAACAATTTTATCACCTAGTTTACTTTTTGCACCCACTTCCATGAATTGCACCTGCCTTTGATCCGGAAATCGGCGACAAGATGGTGGCTGTTGTTCTATGCGCCCTTATGCTTCACTGCCCCCTCAACACAAAGAATTGGTTTTTGTCGGTGGTTGTGCTCATGAGCACAATCAGCCAGCCACTATTTCTCTCTGCTAGCCACTAAGAAAGGGAATGCATAATAAAGTTATATTTTCGGAGCACACAAAAAAGAAAGCAATCATATATAGTACAGTTTGGATCAAAAAATTGTTTCGATGTCTAAAATTATATCTTTGCCTTTAATTGAAATCATTGGTAAAATTTCTGGTGTTTCTGTCAAATTCATCAGACTCAATAGTAATTAGTTTTTCTCATTATTTATTAATGCTGAATTAATTAGGTGAAAAAGTTTGTCACAATTTTTTTCCAGAACTTTATCCAGGGCTTTTTCCAAAGATTTGTACTTTTTTGGGACCCCAAATCTTTTTTATTTCTGAAGTTTTACGTCAAAATCTTTTCTTTTGTGATCAAAAATTAACAAGCACTGGATAAAATGGCATTTTTGATGAAAAATGACCAAGATGAATTTTTGGGCAGGAGTAGTGTGGGCCAAATCACTTGGGGACAATTCAATTTGGGCCAAAATAAAATTGCAATATTCGGTAAATATTTGCTGAATATTGCAAATGATTTTGGCCCAAATTGAATTGTCCCAAAGTGAATTGACCCAGATTCATTTTGGCCCAAATTGAATTTTCCCCAAGTGATTTGGTCCACACTACTCCTGCCGAATTTTTTTGGCCAAATCTACTTTTTCAAAATTTTAAGTTACGTACCCTGTAACTTAATTGGCTTTGTTATCGATTTTTGAAGCTTGACTACCAACTTTATGGCTCCACCCATATTCTTCTACCGGACAATTCTTCTAACAGACTGGGCTTTGACTTTTAGGTTTTTATCCATCTTTTTCTATTCAGTAATAAGCAAGTTTCGGGTCACAGATTTACAACTTCTTTCAAGAAAGGCCTCGAAAGCATGTGAAAATCGTGGTTTTCGGTCATTTTTTCACGGGCTTTCGAGGTCTGCTTTGAAAAAAGTTGTAAATCTGTGACCGAAGCTTGCAAAAAGATAGCCCTGAATGTAAGCTTTCAAATGACATATAACTGGCTTATTACTCAATAGAAAGAGATGGATAAAAACCCAAAAGGTAAAGCCTAGTCTGGTAGAAGAATTGTCCAGTAGAAGAATATGGGTAGAGCCAACTTCATGTCTGACTTTCTGGGATGTGAAATTAATATTCATGGCATAAAAATCGGTAAAAAAGATACAGAAAAATTTGAAATCATTAAAAAGCGGTGACTACTATGTAGGTATCCCGGTTCAGTCCGACTTATAATGATACGACTTGTTGTTTTGTTACAAAACACATGCTATAACTGCACTGAGAAACATTCCGAAAATCGATTTCTTTGCTCAGAAAAGTGCTTAATATTTTCGTATCTATTCTAAATGGAATCAATTAGGCGTGATGAATAAATTGTGCATTCGAAACAACACAATTTTCAAGTCAACTGACAAAGAACATCCACAAACTGGCAAATTCGTTTTAATTATTCTGCTAACAGATAAGACTATTTTGTAGACTGTAATTCAAGGACCATGCAACTTGATAAGCACAATAATTTGCGAAATTGGAGTTCGCGCGGGACCAGCCTAACTTGGTCGACAATGTTTATGAAGTTCGCATTTAAAAATGGATAATAATTAATTTTGGCCACATATATTTAAAAAATTGGCCACATATTTAAAAATCTGTGGCCAATTTTCAAAAATCTGTAGCTATACAAATCTGTGGTGAAAATTAAATACCACCCTTTAAAATTGTTTAAAAAAGAAGAACCATCCACTAGTCTCTATATAGTATTTGGGACGGGTGGGTGGGTAACGTATTTGAGTACAGTCGAGTCCCGCTAACCCGGCACCACTGGGACCGGCAAAAAGTGCCGGGTTAGCGGGGGTGCCGGGTTAGCACTGGTATTATGTTATCGGGCCTTATGGCCTATATAATCACCCTTTATTCAACTATTTTAAGAGGGGTAAAGGGTTGTATAGGGAGGGGAAGGGAATAAAAGTGGGCCACTAATGGAAAAGGTCACACTAACAAGAAGATCTTGAGCATAGTTTTGAATATTGGGGCAAAAAAAAATTAAATACCACCCTAAGGTCACACTAACAAGAATATGTTGAGCATAGTTTTGAATACTGGGGCCTACCGCATACAGAAAAAATTGACGCAAATTGAAAAATGTTGTAAACTATGATACATGCCGGTTTATTGGGGGTAATTTTTATTGGACGGGACCAGTCTTAGGGTGCCGGGTTATTGGGGGTGCCGGGTTAGTGGGACTCGACTGTACATGTTTGGTCACAAAGGAAAACTTTTTTTAGTGTGATAATTTTATTTGCATGTTCATACTCATTCGAAAGCTCTTTTAATGGCGGAGAACTTTTCGCAATCAGATTTGAAGATTGTTGTGAAAAAAATTGAGATTTTGCCCTTTAAAGTGAAAAGTGGATTTATATTTGAATTTCAAAATACGATATAGGCGCCTGCTGTCCCTTGTATGCAATATTTCGGACCTGACCGTAAAAAAAACTGGCAAAAATTTTAGAAAATGGAGGTGAAAAAAGTATAGGACCCTAGGCGGAAGCGTATCATTACTAAATCACTATCATCGCAAAACATATCGTCACTTTTCAATGTGTGCGCCAATAAGCGTACATGTGTTTTTGCTCTAATAGAGCCACCCCTGCTATTAGAGCCACCCCCTCGTTTTTTGACTATAATTTCAGAGTTAGGGCCATTTTTAATTTTGAAATTTCAAAATTTTGGGTATCTAAAAAACGATGCAACCTGTGGCTCTATTAGAGGAAATACGGCATACGAAAATTTCCCACACGAAATTGACCATTGCGAACAGTATTTGTATGATCTCTGTTTCAATCGTTTTCTACATCGAGTGCGGCACTTTTATAGTCTCCCCCCATACTGGGTTAGAGATGCGCACACACACATAACTTAGACATGATTCCGAGCAAGACTCTTGATCAAAAATGCATTTAGAGAGTCTTTTTGCACAGCTACAGCAAGAAAAATGTGATAAATCACCCTAAAATGACTCCAAAATACCTTAAAGAACGGTGGGAGGCAAAATTTTTTTGACAAAATTCAAATTTTTTAATCAGAAAGTGTTCAGAAATCTTTTTTTTATCGTGTAGAGCAGAAAATATGAGTTCGGGAAGTGATTTTGGGCATGGTGTGTAAAAAGACTAAAATACAAAAAAAGGACTAAAAGCTTGTGGCGTTACGTTCAAAATGAAAAGACTAAAATCGCAGTCGAAATTTTAGTCTTTATTTTAGTCTTCTTTTAGTCTTCTTTTAGTCTTCTTTTAGTCTTCTTTTAGTCTTTTTGAAAAATATTAGGGTCCTTGATATTTTGGTACCCATAAGCACCAGCTGGTGGTGTTTTTATGTCGTGGGTGCCGTTATATCGTGGTGTCGTTGTATCCTGGTCCTGATATACTTTTAGTGGTCTAGGTCCACTCTTAATGCTCCTCAACTACTATTATTAGTCGAAGTCCACCATTTTGGTCCAGATCCAATTTAATGCTCTATATATACCCATAATGGCTCTGATTCACTCTCAATGGTCTTGATCCACTCTCCACTGTCCTGATAGTGTTCATCTGTCTTTTAGTGTTTTTGGAAAATTTTATTGGTCTCATGCTATTTTCCTCATCTTCCTTGTTAGACAACAACAAACAAAACCGAACATTAAATGTTTTTATATCGCAGTGTGTAGTAAATACTGCCATACTTTTAGTTTGAAAAAAAAAAAAATTTCAGTTTTTTTTTTTTCATTAAATGTATAAGATTATGAGATTTCGGAATATTTATACTACTCTACTAACCGTAATTTCAACTTTATTTCCAAGGCTTGAAGACAACAAACAAAACCGAACATTAACCGATTTAAGTTAAAGATAAGTTTCTTAGATGGATGAGTGTAGCCGTCTTCTTTGGATTTAATCTGTTCCGAGTGAAATCGCCAAGCACACATCGCAGATCCTTGAATGCCCTCTCACTAGCTGAGCTTGATCCCTGAACTGCAAGCATCATCCTGGCAACACGAGCGAGATTTGGCAAGTACTGGAAAAAACTAATTCATAATAATTGTATACCATAAAGTTACTTACCGATGAGTTGTTTTTCCAAAACTTGAGCGGGTCCGATTCAATGACCAGCATTGAATGAAACATAAGCATTTATCTCATCCTCGACTTTGTTTGGATGAACACACCGGAATTTGGCATGACGTTTGGCTTGCGGTGCTTCAACCGTTTTCTCTGGGCATAGAAATCGGGCTTCGGAGCAAACCCTATCTCGAATCTGACCAGAATAAAGTTAGTAGCAACCGGCACACTAAAATTTTACCTTGTTGTAGTTGAACCCTGGTACTTTGGTGCAGATATCTCTGAGCTGGGCGTGTACAAAAGGATCAAAAAAGGCTGAGCATAGAATAAGGCGATTGGCAAAGGAGAGAAAAGTGCAAAGAAGTCATTTTTAACCCTAAAATTGTAAAGTGTATTTCTAAATGTCATTGCAATAAAATTCCACCAGTTAGAATCCAGAAAATGGGCAGTCACAGCAATAAAGTCCACCTGCCGCTTAGCGAAATCCAAAGTCAGTCCACCTCCGAATCGATCTGATTCCAATTCATCGTCGAAACGCCCCTTTGTGAAGATTACAATGATATCTGAAATGTGAAATTCACGAAAAAAATTATATTTGATAATTAAAAAGTTGCCGTAGAGAGTATCTGTTCTTGTTGAGGATTTTCTTGCAGTCGGGAACGAATTCTGTTTCCTGCCCTTTTTCCAACAGCAAATTGAAGCGATAGCCGTACTGCTTGCTTGACGACCAGTGCTCCTCCGAATGAACACGCTCATCGAACACAATCTGGAGAAGAAGAGATTATGAGCTTTTGAAGTCTAAAAAGATTAGAAGTAACCTTTGAACGCCTTTGATTAGGGCTCTGAACTACCATCGCTTGAATACTTGAGCTTTCCTGCGTCTTAAGATCACCTTAACATAGAACATTCAGACCACTAAAGGAAGACTAAAATTTTTAAAAAAGACTAAAAGACGACTAAAATAGAACTAAAAATAGACTAAAATGAAGACTAAAATTTTGACTGTGATTTTAGTCTACAGCAAAATTTTAATACGATTTTAAATTTTAGTCTTTTTTTTGTATTTTAGTCTTTTTACACACCATGATTTTGGGTCACTTTTCAAAAAATCCGTGCATGGGGAGAGGGAACTATAAAAGTACCCCTTTTGCCATCGTTCTTACAAGGAATTAATAAATTGATTGATGGGTTGCGATATTTGCTTAGTACAATATTTTCCTTTTACTTCTTTTTGCATTGTATTGTTTGTTGTGGGCTGAGGTCAACAAAAAAGAAACATGGTGACTGCTGCTGCTGCACCTAGCTTCCATTTGAGGGCTAGGTGAGGGCAGGTGGCTTCTCTAAGCCTCTACTCCTAATTACTCTATTTTATAGTGATTTACTTTTTTGTACCTGTACACTGCTGACAGAGAAGGTCATATTGCTCAAATTTTTATTTTAGACACCATTTCGATTTTGTAAGAAGTTATTTGTCTGCTTGCTTATTTTCTTCAAATTGTTGTGCAATCATGCACTGATACTTTGCTTTATAAATTTCACACAACGCTGGATCATGCATATCTAAATAGTTTCAAAAGTCTTTCAGCAATTATTAGTGAATTTATGTAAGGGTGTAACGGAAATGTCTCGGCTAATGTCTGAAACTCCCGAAAAATCTCTCTGAATTTTGTATCCGTGTCTACAATAAAAGACCCACCAACTTCTTCTTTCTAAACCTCGCTTGTTGTCCGATCTGTCAAGCTGGTAGGAAAAATGTAAAATTGCAGCATTAAAATTAGCCGGGGGATCTACACAAAAAAGACGGGATATTTTTAGTTAAAAGATGGGGAACTTATCTGTTGTAATTTAGTATCACATGAGAAACTGATCTCAAAACAATTTTAATTCAAGCCCGCTTCTTATTTATTTAACAAGGGAGGGACCCTGACTGTAACCTAGGGGAACTTCATTAAAACAATTGGTTTCGCGTATTCTTGTAGAGCGTGCCCAATTTCATTATGAATTTGTCTCCCCAGCTCTGAAAGCCAACAAAAAATTTAGGAATGACTCCTACCCCTTGGGTCAGTTATAAAAAACCATGATAGGAGTATCGAGGTGTTTTTAGAACTTTGAGTGACTTTTGTACCGCCTCTTGTATACCTTTAGAACTGGGGAGCCAGATTTGCAAGGAACTTGGGCACGCTCTACAAGAATACGCAATAAAAAATTCATCGAAATTCCCCCAGGTCACAGTCAGGGTCCCTCCCTTGTAAGTGCAAAGTTTTTCCAAAAATATGTCAATTTCGGCGCTAGTATAGAATAACCCCCCTCAAATCAGACCTTCTAAAAATCGTTGTAACTACCCTTTGGAACAACAAGTTTAGGCTTAGGGGTAGGCCAACTTATGGGAGTTGTGACTAATAAGTGTTTTACGCACTTTTTCTGGGGTCTGGAACATATATTTGGGTGCTCTTTACTTAGGCTTAGGGGTAGGCCAGTGTATGGAAGTTGTGACTAATAAGTGTTTCACGCACTTTTTCTGGGGTCTGGAACATATATTTGGGTGCTCTTTACTTAGGCTTAGGGTAGGCCAGTGTATGGAAGTTGTGACTAATAAGTGTTTCACGCACTTTTTCTGGGGTCTGGAACATATATTTGGGTGCTCTTTACTTAGGCTTAGGGGTAGGCCAGTGTATGGAAGTTGTGACTAATAAGTGTTTCACGCACTTTTTCTGGGGTCTGGAACATATATTTGGGTGCTCTTTACTTAGGCTTAGGGGTAGGCCAGTGTATGGAAGTTGTGACTAATAAGTGTTTCACGCACTTTTTCTGGGGTCTGGAACATATATTTGGGTGCTCTTTACTTAGGCTTAGGGGTAGGCCAGCGTATGGAAGTTGTGACTAATAAGTGTTTTACGCACTTTTCTGGGGTCTGGAACATATATTTGGGTGCTCTTTACTTAGGCTTAGGGGTAGGCCAGTGTATGGAAGTTGTGACTAATAAGTGTTTCACGCACTTTTTCTGGGGTCTGGAACATATATTTGGGTGCTCTTTACTTAGGCTTAGGGTAGGCCAGCGTATGGAAGTTGTGACTAATAAGTGTTTTACGCACTTTTCTGGGGTCTGGAACATATATTTGGGTGCTCTTAACTTAGGCTTGGGGTAGGCCAGCATATGGAAGTTGTGACTAATAAGTGTTTCACGCACTTTTCTGGGGTCTGGAACATATATTTGGGTGCTCTTAACTTAGGCTTAGGGGTAGGCCAGCGTATGGAAGTTGTGACTAATAAGTGTTTAACGCACTTTTCTGGGGTCTGGAACATATATTTGGGTGCTCTTTACTTAGGCTTAGGGGTAGGCCAGCGTATGGAAGTTGTGACTAATAAGTGTTTAACGCACTTTTCTGGGGTCTGGAACATATATTTGGGTGCTCTTTACTTAGGCTTAGGGGTAGGCCAGCGTATGGAAGTTGTGACTAATAAGTGTTTAACGCACTTTTCTGGGGTCTGGAACATATATTTGGGTGCTCTTTACTTAGGCTTAGGGGTAGGCCAGCGTATGGAAGTTGTGACTAATAAGTGTTTAACGCACTTTTCTGGGGTCTGGAACATATATTTGGGTGCTCTTTACTTAGGCTTAGGGGTAGGCCAGCGTATGGAAGTTGTGACTAATAAGTGTTTAACGCACTTTTTCTGGGGTCTGGAACATATATTTGGGTGCTCTTTACTTAGGCTTAGGGGTAGGCCAGCGTATGGAAGTTGTGACTAATAAGTGTTTAACGCACTTTTTCTGGGGTCTGGAACATATATTTGGGTGCTCTTTACTTAAGTTTTAGAAGGCATAAGTTTGGGGGTGGTTGTATTCTATACTAGGGTCTCAATTTCTTATCAGAGCAGCATAATCTTTGGGTATAACTTGGATTATAAAAATTTAGGTAAGCCGCTATTATACCGAAAAAAGATCGATGTTACATAGAAAGTTAGCAAATGAGCATTCGTTCTGGGTCGTTCTTGATTTTTGTATACAAACTAATATTATCCCCTCCGATTATGATAACTAATGAGCTGCAAATAAAATTGAATAAATAACAATAATAATTTGGAAGGGTTGTGTTGTCTGTTACTACCGCTCATCCACTTCCCTATCTCCCTCCATCCTCCCTTTCACAACCATATTTAATCGAGCAAAGAGGAGAAGATAGGTAGGCTCAATTTCCTTCCTCCACATTACCCCTCCCTTCTCCGGATTTTTCTCAAGAAGGCTGGTTGTTGACCAAACCTAAATATTTTGTGGTATTGGTCAGTGGATGGGGTGGGAAATTTATTGCTATTGAGAAGCTCTCATAACCTTGTTTTTAGTAAAAACTTTTTACTTACATTATTTTCCGTGCTTTTGAAAAAAATGTTTCGTTAAGAAATTATGTCTTGCCAATTGTATATTGTGGGGTTCCTAACGTAGTGATTTTTACCTAATACTATGTGAGACAGGGTTCTTGCCTCTGTTTTGGAGGCAGCGGCGTGTGCAAAATTCTCTTTCATCTGCACACGTCGCTGCGTCCAAAAACCATGGCCCTATAAAGGACCATCGCCGTTGCCGACAACGAGAATTTCACATGTTTGAATGCGCGCGGGACACTTTTCTATTTCAAAAAGATCCAAGACAGTTTTTTTTAGTAAACGAATAACTAAGCCTAGCGTTGGAATTCGAACCCACTAACAAGATTGACCTAAGCCTAAGCTTTACCACTACACTACCAAATAACTTGGGATCCAATCCTTTATTAAGCCTAAATAACTTCATTTTTAAAACAATAACTAATTCAAAAAATAATGCTGAAGATCATTGGAAGAAAAATAGGGCATAACGGAATTTCGCAGCAAAATCTCGTAATTTTGCAACAAATTTTTGTTTTACCTTTTTTTCTTGAATTTTCTACTCTTTTTATAGGGTGGCTCCAATGGATGTAGGAAGTCGAATGTCGAGGTCTTTGAGGTCCCGCACTTCTGTGATTTTTCGTCATTTTTTAATTCTGTAAAGCGATTTTATCTATTTTCACGGTTCTTTCCACGAAAAAAATAACTTTTCAATAGTTGGACATAAAAATTTAAAATCGGACCACCGACCTCCGACTTCCTACCTCTGACTTCGACATCCGACTTCCGACATCCATTGGAGTCGAGCCTTTATGAATGTGATAACACTATCAGGTAGCCCTCTGATTCTTTTTTCTAACAAGGTATCACTTATTGCACCATTTCTGAAAAAAGTATAACAAAAAAGTAAAAGTATTAACCAAACAATTTTTTTCGTTAATTCCGTTATGCCCATGAAAAAAGTGTCCCGCGCGCATTTAAAAGTGTGAAATTTTTGTTGTCGGCAACAATGATGGTCCTTTAAAACCTTTTGGACCCCAAACCTTTTATTGTGAAAGGTTGAGTTCAGATCCTTGAAGTGCTTCTCAGTTAATGTAACCCATTCAATTGTTTTTAAGTTATTAATATAGTTTGTTTGCCACCAACATAGTTGAGCCGGAGCTATTAGAGCCATAAAAGTTTGCCATCCCCTTTTCCAAAACTTGATCTCAAATATTTTTCACTTCAATCTTCTATTGGGTTGATGCATGAGTCCTGCAACAACCCCAATTGCACTTTTTGATGGGTTGCAAAATATTGTTATTTATAAAATATGCATATAAATTTTATGGGTTTCACTTATTAAATTTTTCGCAGAAAAAGGTTAATTGTGAAACCTACGAAAATTTATTTGCACATTTTGTAAATAAAAATATTTTGCAAACCATCAAAAAGTGCAAGTCACTTTGGGTTTGTTGCAGGACTTATGCATCAACCCAATATTTCGAAAAGTTGAGAAAAAGGTCTGCTTAAGGTGCTTCTTAGTTGATGCGACCCATTTTATTGCTATTGTGTAAGTAACATAAAAAATTTGAGCACTGTGAAAGTTGCGTGGCAGTCAGGAGGTTCTTCGTTGATACTGTTGGGTCTGTTTCATTATGAACCCATGTGTTAAGGTTTTTGCCACTTCTGATTCGAGTCTATTTCCAAAATGTGAAAATAGCACCGATTTTGGGAGTAGTTTTGCAGATCTGCAGTACTTTCATTAATATCCGCTCAAGCCCAGAAAATTTTTGGCCGGAGTACACTTCAAGGGGTTTTCCCAAAAACGCATTTTAACCACCTCTGAGGGTGTTGTTAACCGTAAAAACGATAGAAAACATGTTTTTAGGGCGCGGAAGAGCATTTTTGGAAAAAAATTTGACTTTTAGCCTTGGGGGACCAAGGCCAACATCCTTATGTTAGGATATTCTACCTCGTTTGGTCAATGGAGCTGGACAAAAAGGTACTCTAAATGCATTTTTGATCAAGAGTCTTGCTCGGAATCATGTCTAAGGTCAGTGAGTGCGCGCATCTCTAACCCATCAAGCCCCCTGCGCCCCCGAAGGGGACTTGGGAGCTTGGTGGCTTGGGGTTGAGATGCCCACACCGAAAAGCGATTTAAATCGCTCGAAAGTGACTCTGGATGCATAAAAAAGCATGCATACTAGAGTTTCTTCATGCGGCAGTCCCCAGTATTCAAAACTATGTTCAAATTCCATCTTGTTAGGAGTTTTAGATGTTTCCATATACCCTTTTTGGGCATGTTTACCTGGGTCCTCCAAGGCGAAAAGTCAAATTTTTAGTCAAAATTTTTTTCCTAAAAATGCTGTTCCTCGCCCTAAAAAATGTCTTCTATCGTTTTTACAATGTAAAACACCCTAGAAGCGGTTAAAATGCATTTTGAGAAAATCCCTAAAAGTGTACTTCAGCCAATTTTTTCTTCTATGAGAGTTTTGAATGAATTTTTTGGACAAAGAGTATGAACAATTTGTGGAGTATAAACTTTAAAATTAAAAAAAAATTGTAGGTTTCATTCGGGCGAATCGAAAGTGTGAGGTGCATGCATGTCCGTTTAATACAGTAATTACGGTACGCGCATGAAAAATGGCGCTAGTAGCAAACACCCCTCTCAAAATTTTGGGATATTCTCCAGTAGGGTCGAAAAATTCATCGAAATTTTGCCGGGTCACAGTTAGGGTAAGTTTCAAATTAAGCTGAGAGATTAACTTGCACAATGCTAAATTTTTTTCCTATCAAGAGGGTAAACTGAGCTAAAGTATGGCCAAAGTATTAGTAATCGACATTTTCTGAACATGTTCGTTTTTCTTGGGACGAGGAAAGTGGTTTTCCAAACTTTAACTTCACATACCAAAGAAGTGTTTTGTTAGAGGCAATACTTATTATGCATACACACACATATTGCATGTGCAGCATACTGCCACTGACCACCCAAGGTCGTTCTATGATTGCCTGTATTTATTAATAAATGAATGGAATTGTTGCTCTTAAAAGTTTTGGAAAGTGGAGAGAGTTTTAATGTTTTGCGATTTTCAAAAGTACAGATTTTTTTCTGAACTTATTTCTCATCTCCTCCATTTAAGCTTTAATCTTTTTTATAAAATCAAATTTGTGGACAGAAGTCCTATAAAATGTTTCATAATAAAAAAGTTTCTTATCAGAGCTTTAAAAAGTAGCTTTTCGGTTACACAGCATTAGCACAAAGGTGTGGGGAGATGCATCATCATGATCCGCTTCCAATATACTTTGCATGTGTGTGCTGCACTATTGTTTCGTTACCTTTGTTTTTTCTCCTACCGCGGGACAGCAGCAGCAGGAGAAGCAGCAGTTAGCCTTTAAATAAACACTTTGCGGACCACTGAGATAGTCAACAACTATTTTCTTGTCCCCAATGACAATTGGGATTAGCCGCCAGCAAACGCATTTTAATTGAATTGATTCAATTGGATTTGAGTGAGCAAATATTGTTGATGATGGTCAGAAAATTACATTGATTGCTTTTGTTTGTCGGGTTTCGAGTTGAGCTACTGCTTGTTGTAATGAACAGAAGAGATAGTTTTTGCCTTTAAAATGATTGACCACGATACATATACGACGCCCAATAATCGGACCCAATAAGAGGACTGCTTCGAAGTATCATGTTGTCCGAAATGTCTTGCATTGAACCTAAAGCGAATAGAACTTTGTAAACAGTAGCAAAACTTTTTGATCTATGAAAATTATAAAAAAAAATTCGATAAGCTTCAAAATTAACTCACAAAGGAAAAATTTTATATATGAAGCCCATCAAAATTTTCTTGCAATTTTTATAAATAAAAAAATTTTGTAACCCACCAGAAAGTGCTCGTCACTTCAGTCTCAGTGCGATACCTATCCGATAAAGATATTTTTTTCGTGTCTTCTTACCACCCATGCACTCACCCTGGGGACCTAGAAGTTAAAACATTTTACGCTTAAAATTTGTGATAGGTTGCCTAAATCCAATATCTTGAAGCAAAAACACCCCGTTCCGTCACATACCGACAAGTGACAATCCACGTTCACTCACTAATCCTGTAGTATCTTTTTTATAAAATCATCAAACAATGTTTTTGATGGTTTGCTGAATTCACAATAGTCAATGCAATAGACTGAAAGTTTCTTTTATTAATTTATAAAAATGTGTTTAGCGATGGCAGATTTTGATGTGTTTAAAAGTATTTTCGTTGCATTTTAGAGTGTGGGAAATTCGGTATATGAAAGAGAATAGGGCATTGAGACGTTTAATCCTGTTAACCGTTAAATTGACTGCTAAACGGTTCCAAGATCTTTTATTCCAAAATAAAGTCTGAGTGACAACAAAGATTCGGCACAAAAATCAATTCTTGTAACTCTATTTCAAATAAATTTTTTCCGTCTATCTGTGCATCCTCCCCTTCTTAAATGCACTTATTGTGATCTTCATCATAACCATCAATGCATATAGATCTAGCAGCTTGATAATAAAGCAGCAGCATGCTCTAGCTGCGCCAGTCGGCTACTCGTTTCTTATTGATGACCCCATTCTAAGACAACAAAATAGGGTGTTCTTCTTCACCCGGAGGTTAATTACAAAGGAGCACAAGGAGGATGAGGAAAATGCTAAAACAATATGCTTATGCACAAAATCTATTACTTCGCTTCTTCTTTTCCTTGACCAAATACATTTTATTTTTTTAGATTTATGGGAAATAAAAGCTTTTGCACAAATACTATGAACTCCAAAATTTGCTGATTCGATACATCAAAAATGGTTTGCCGCCTTCACAAAAAAATTCTGAAAGAGTTACAAGTATTGGCGGTAGTGCTATTGTTTGATACCCCCCTTGTCTCAGAACTATACTTGGAATCCCCCGGGAATCCCGGTTTTTCTTTCCCGGAAACGTTTGAAATCCCGTTTCCCGTTTTCTCAAATTTGAAACCCCATAATAATTTTAAATTCCGAGAATAATCCTGGAATCGAAAAATGCAAAATTTAAATTTATTTGGTCTCAAAACGAAAATAAATAAATGAATTCAAATCATTTTTATTGTCACTTCTCCTTTTTGCCAATAACTTTTGCTAATAAGATCTTTTCATCAACCGCATGTTTTCGCCAATGAGATCTGTTGCCAATGTCATTTTTCCGCCGATTGAGTATATCGCACTTCAGTAGACAGTGCAAAAGTGCAATATACCCAATTGTCGAAAAAGTACCATTGGCGAAGTGATCTCATTGGCGAAAATTTCACTGGCGAAACCATTACGTTCCAAAAGTTTTCTAAAAATCCTTTCCGCTGGAAAGGCCAACCTGATCGAAGCCAAGTTGATCTAGGAACTGCAGAACAACTAATTTCTTGAACAAAGCGCTGGAATTATGATAATTTTACCTATTAATTGTTTGTTTTTGTTGTTTGAAGTGGTATAAAAGCTTTGGAGTTGGTTCTATGATATTTTTCCGTTTCACGGCGAGATTTCTGGCTTTTTCCAATTCCCGTTTTCGAAAATTTTCAAATTTTCAAATTTTCCCGTTTCCAGTTCTTACCCAAAATGCCAAGTATACTCAGAACCCAACCATTTATTTATTCATTTCTGTCAACGATTGGGGTTCTCATAACATTATACCATTTGAAAAAAACGTGTTCAAAATATTCCGTCGTCAAACAATGTTCCGTTTTTCGTATAATAGTGCAAAAGCAGATTTTCGAAACGCCCGAAAAGGTCCGATTTAAATTCTTAGGCTAAGTTCTTCGGAGCACCTGAGCACTTCAAGTTCAATTTGGCCAGTTCTTCCGCGACAGTCTTAAGATTAACTTAAGATAAATGATTTTTTTTAAAAGGAAATCGATGTTTTAGGTATTTTTTTACGAAAAAGTGTTAGAAAAAACAGCTGATGTGTTATTTTTCGAAATAAAAATTGATACACAGGTGCAGAATTCCATGCTGTATCATCTAAAAGAGCCGTTTTCTTAAACCATGACTATATGAAAACCTCAAGCCTCTTTAGTGAAAAAACACCGATCACTCAAATATTGGGTTGTCAAATGTCCTGCATTAAGAAGACTGTGTGCTTCAGCAATTTAATGGGTTTCAAAAACTTCTTATTTGTAATAATTAATTACAACTGCTTAATGAGTTTCAGATTTTATATATCAGAAGAAAAATTTGGATTTTGAAACCCATCAAACAATTTTGTTGCGTTGTATTCTGCAACCTAGTACAAAGTTTTGCTTAATTGTTTATAAATTGCGAATTTGAAACCCATCGAAGTGTCGGACCACACAGTTTTGTTAATGCAATACTCACCGGAATGAGAGGACCAGTGTACAGGAGCTCATCAGATGGCATCCTAAAGTGTGGAATCGAGAGTGCAAGTTGACCCCAGTTTATTTGCATCTAATAAGAGAAAAAATTATTAGTTGCTGTTTTGCAGCCATGTCCATAAGCACAGTTTAAAAAAAAATATTGTTATTTCTGAGTGAGGGGGTATGGAAAGAGACCATGATTGGGAACGTAGCTTTGAAAGAGTTGCATCATTGCATTGTTAAGAGTAGATAGACTAAACAAACTTAAAAATTGACTCATCTCAAAACTAGAGCTTGATCCAGCTTTTTCCATCTTTCTCCTCTTCTCAATTTCTGAGTCAGTGGGCAGGGCTTTCATTTGGTCTCCCTTTAACCATTTTTTTCGGACACACACAAAAGAGTAGGTCTTGCTGTGTGGCTGTCCACTTCCTGATGCTCGCTCTGTTGGTTGCTCTTGAGTTGATTTTGTGGTGGGACTACAGCCAATGATCCCCCTCTAGTTTGTGAGTCCCCAAATAGGGAGCACACACTTGACCTGTCTATATTTGTGCTTTCCGCTCTGCGGACACCCCACCTATTTGGGAATTGGAACATTTTTTTCTGATTTGGTTGATTAATTTCTTTTGTTAAATTAATTTTCAAGTTTTTTATTTTAGTGTCATTACAGTTTTGTGAAATGAATTAAGTCTTTTCGGCCAAATGGCCAAAGTTTGATTTTTAGAGTTCAAGTAGTGAAGTTTTATGTGCCGTATCTCTCCTAATGCAACCACCCACTTTGATTCAAATTCGTGTTCTTGGCACAGTGTTTTTGACCCAACTTTTGAAGACTGATCTTAGGCAAGTTACGATCGATTTTGTAGCCAGTGAGACGAGTTACTTGGGAAAATGTTCCGAAAAATGGGTCAAAAACACAATGCCTCAAACACTTTTATTTGAATTTAGGAGAGTGGGCGCACATAGGACAGTTTCTGAAAATCATAAAATTTCGACGTTGATCCCAATATTTTTTGTGAGAATCCAAAATCTCAAAAGCAGAATCGGTAGAGCTCGTGTTAGTAACAATAGTTACAGTTTGCAAACTGTCGGCTCTGCCCTGAGATATAGGTCTTCAAAGTTAAAGAGGTGGGGAATATATTAAAGAGGGGGGGGGTAGTTATATCAGAGGGAATATGGTATTGTATAAAAGAAGGGTTCAACAGACTTTGCGAGGGGTTCAAAAATCTAGATTCTTGATTTCTTGTTTACGCGCTGATTTTTGAACATTAAACGGTAAGATATAAGCAACCACAGGAATTGGCTTAGTTTCCACCCGCAAGGTAACTTTGAGCACTATTTTCGTAGTACAGAATTTAATTTTAGGGTTGTATTCAGACAACTTTGCGTCAGCAACAGAAATATTTATCTTGCTTGATATACAATTGACGCAGAAATCTGCCCACTCAGCCAAGTCGGAAATTACGTTGAACTTAAGAATTTTTGTCATCTTTTTTTTGGATGGGCTTCCGTGTAATTTTGTTTTGTTTATTCTTAATTAAGTGGTAGGTTTCACTGTAGTATTAGCAATAGGGCTGAGTGATGGGAATATCCCCGAAAATCACAGGAGAATATCACCGCCCATTAAGAAACGGTGATTTAATTTTTAACTATTTTTTTCGAAGATATTTTGACTATAAATTATTTTTGTTATGAAAAACGTTGCTCCTGACACCGAATTCGTGCACAGCATAGTTGATTTACTTGTGAAACAAAAACTCTCCAATAAATTTTGAATCCCTCTCGAGACAACAAAGATTTGAATTTAAAAATTCATATTTTCACTTACATTGTCTCATTTTTCGAAGAAGAACATCCCAACTTTTTGGGAATGCTTTGAAATATTCCCAAAAGATTATCACTGGTGACTGTTTCACCAACTACGAGTTTGTTTATAACGGACACAATCCATGTAACTCTGGGCGGAATAGTTGTTGAAATGTTTTGTTTTCCTCTTACCTTGCTGCTGTGAACAGGTTAACAGATGGATAAGGTTGTCGGGGGTAGTATTATTTCGAACCGACGACTAGTTGCTGGGTTTGTGAGCACATTTTCAAGAGGTTGTAAAATCTTTTTTTTTTAATTTCAGACATTCCGTTTAAACAGTTTTGTAGATACTTCCTTTGATGCAAAACTACTCAAACGGAATGTCTAAAACGCTAAAAATGAAGATTTTACAACTTCTTGAAAATGTGCTCACAAACCAAGCAACTAGTCGTCGGTTCGAAATAAGACTACCACCGACAACCCTACAACTTAGTGGACAGCATTGCATCTTTAAACAATGGGAGGGGGTTTATATTAGACGAATAAAATGAATGTATTCAATTTATTATATAATTATGGACTGTTATACAGATAGACAGCTTACACAAATAGATTATACAAATGGCTAAAATTACTTTCCGCCGTCAAAAGGTTCAACAATCCTGCCAAATTTGAAAATTTTGTTGTTTTATTTAAAAATTATTTATATACCAACTTGTAGCTTTGAATCTCAGCTTTCTCATAAGCTGTCAACTGACCTGATATGATTTTAAAAAAATTGTATAAAAAAAAGCTTGAATGCAATAACTTTTTCTGAAAATTCAATCTATTCAAAAATTTTTTTCTGCAAGTTTTTTAAATTTTTTTTTTCTTGTTGAAAAGCCGAAATTTAGGGCAACACGTTGGTGTAAAAATGTTTAAAATATTAAAAACAAAAGTTTGAAAATTTTTTGAGACAAACAATTTTTTTAGATTTGACGGGATAAATTACTAATTCGACAGGATTTTTGAACCTTGTGACGGTGAAAAGTAACCACAGCCTTATACAAATATACAGGGTGATTCAAAATTACGTTAACATTAAAAAAAATCGGTCAGCATAACACCGTAGCGGCTCGTTACGAATTTTTGAAAGTCAAGTCCCGGAAACGTCCCGAATAATTCCTTTACTCGGCGTTTGCGTTTGCTGCTCTTATCTTAAAAGAAAAATTGTTAAATGAAAACCAAAAACCAAATCCACTAAATCAAACCCGATGGTCTTCATCTCTTGCACTCCTCTTTCTTCCCTGCCCAATTCAGTTCTTGTTAGCGCCTGTTTCTTCAAATCGACGAGCCGCATTGCTGACGTTTGCCTTGCCATTCCAAATAGCCGCCCGATCCGCGCATACCCAAGACCTCGGTGACCAAGATAAACGAAACCGGCGCGTAGCTCTTTTGTCTTGACTGCATATCTGAAAAATTGACAGAAATCAATTCGATGAACCGAAAAAAAGCAAACAAAAAAACTGAATTTTGAACGAAAATATTAAATTTGAAAATGTTAACGTAATTTTGAATCACCCTGTATACAATATTCTTGTCTGGAAGTATCGGAAAGTTACGCGACTCGTGTAGTATTGTAAAATGTTGTCATTTAAAACCTATATAAAAGATATATTCTTAAAAAATTATAACTTTTTCAATGATCTGCGGATCGGGCGATTGTGACCCACGATTCAAATGTGATTGCGGTTCTGAAATGCGTTGCCAACCATAGAGAGCCTTTGACCGTAATAGCGAATACACCCCTCCCCGAAAATTTTTCTTTTTGAATTTGTTCTAAAGAAAAAAGTATTAAAAGAAAGTTTTTCTACAGAGCCGGCGAATTGCCGGTGGAGGTATGGTGAATTCGCCCTTCTTAACAGCCTAAATTTTTACCATTTGAATTGTTTGAAAAATTTTTCGGTATAATATAAGATTTTCGTAGACAAACTTGAGTATTTTGCTTTTTTATAGCAACTATCTTTTTTCCATGTTGAATAGTGTGTCCACTTATCAGTGAATAAAAGTACTAATTTTTTGCTTTTTTATTGCAATTTTTAGCTCAATTTACATTGAGCATCATTTTCCGATATAATTTTTTAATGTATAAATTTATTGTTCTTATTCTGTGACTCTATATGCATTCCTTCCCTCCGAAACACCTCCCTGTCTTTACTGGATCGATTTCTTTGTGCAGCTTGCCTCTAATCCTATCAATTAGGCTATGTACCGCGCAACCCATTGCATATATTACATGCTAATTTATTTAGTGTATGTCAAAGCGTAATACTTACATTTACCATTTTTAGCACTATTGCGAAAATCTTCACAGCTTACTGGCTGAATAGGGTGCACAGGATATGCGTGATTTGCCACGAGGGAGTGGAGGAGAGGGGAATGGAGCCTGGGTTATACAGCTACCTGAACACTTTGTGGATTCTCTTAGAGTTCTGTTTGATATTTTGGACACTTCAAGGTGCGGACTCGTCTCTTTTGAACAGGTAATGATTTAGAATTATTCTAGGTACGCCACCCTTAGCCAAGAAACAATATTAAAGTTTTTGTGTGAAGTTATTATTTTATGGGTTTCAGTCAGATTATCTCTCAAATGTTCCTCGAATATTGAAATAGGGCTTTTTGGAAAAAGCAATCGTCTTAAAAATGACTAAAAAGATTAGAAAAAATGCAGCTTACCTTTGGTCTCTTTATAAATGAATAGTTTTTTTTTCATAAAGCAATATCTCGGCACTCTTACCCACCAAAAAGTTATTTAATAAAATTTACTTCGTAGTCTAGGACATATAGTTAGTTAAGGTCAAACATTCTAAATTGGTGTTTTAGATTTTAGAGTGGGGATGAGCCCGTCAATTCCTCATTTAAAAATTTTTAAAAAAAGTTTGCAACCTAGGCAGCGACCTCAGCAGTACGTTCACTTTTTGTGGAGAGTGCACTTGTTACAATATTATTGCATAAGTCTTGCGTTAACAAGACTGCGTGGTTTGACACTTTGATAGGTTTCCGGGTATGAAAAAGCAAAACCTTTCAACAGGTTGCAAGATAGTGAATAAGATTTTAATGAATAAACGCAACAATATTATTTGATAAGTCTCAAAATCTGTATTTTTCTTCTGCTATATGAATTTTGAAACCCTTCAAACAATTTTGAATCAATAATTATAAATGAAATTTTTTGAAACCCATCAAAGCGTCGAACCACAGAGTCCTGTTAACGCAAAACTTATTGGACAATTCAATATTTCGGTTGTTTCGGACAAGTGTGGTAAGTTGTCTAGTGCAAACCGCTCTCTAATTGCTAAAAAAGATGTCGAAGTAAAATTTAGGAAATAATAAGATTTAGAATTTTGAGATAAGAACAAATTTCATAAATAAGTACTGTCTGCATTAAATTTCGCACACCATTAAAAAAATTGTTGCAACATTTAATTATTGAGATGATTTGAGCTGCTGACTGATACCGCGATTCAGGTCTCGAAAAATTTCTCCAGCCTATTATGGTCTGAAGAAGCTTTTTGGTTAGAACAGTCAAAAAACTGCTACAAAAATTCGAAGAAAAATTGTAGCGATACTTAGAGGGCAAACCTCTTTCTTACCGTGAAAAAACTTGTTTGTCGTAAAAATACTTTTTTTCTACCGTAGAAACACTTTTTTGCCGTAAAAAAACTTTTTTTGGCCGCAAATTTTTTCTTGCTGTAAATCGACAAAAGATAAAAGAATTTGCGGCAAAAAAGTATTTTTACGGCAAGAAAAAGGTTTGCCCTATTTAGACGTTTGAATTGCACTTCAGCCTTTCTTCATTGACTTCTTTTCTAAGAAATCAAACTGAGAATGTCTAGAGTCATGTATAAGTATCACAAAATATAAAGAAAATTGATAAATAGTACAAAATGAATGAAACGAAAACTTTTAATAGTAAAAAAACGTTGAAATGGTCAATTTGCCCCTTGAAATCGTGTCCCTTGAAAAAGTCTGTTGCAATATTTCCTTTTTTGATGGTTTCAACCGCAGTGTGGTAGCATGAGCTCTTGAAAGACTTTTTAAGCCTATCATAGTCTGGCAAAGCTTTTTATTTAAAACAATAACACTTGCAGATTGCTAAGAAGTGGGGCGATTTCCCCTTCACCGACCAACCACCTGCCTTCCCACTTCCTGGAGTCCCTTCGGAGGGTCACCCCAGTCGGAGGAATGCTAACATTTGAGCGGTTTCTTGCCGGTGTCAGGTTATCACTTCAAGAACGCAAGCAAGACACCAACAACAACAACTGTAGCGGGAGTCGATTGCACAGAGTGAGGAGTGAAGGGAAATTGGAGAATGGCAATTACTTTGGAAGGTGAGACATGTGAACTAATTTAATGACCAACATTCTAACTACCATATTATCTCTAATAAGCGCCCCCTCTCTAATAAGCGCCCCCCCTCTACTTTGATGGTCTGTATCTCGGGGCAGAGCAAATATTTTGCCAAGTTGTTTTTTGCATTTTCTTAACTTCCACGAGCTCTACCGATTCCACTTTTTAGATTCTGGTTGTGCACTCAAAAATCTCGAGATCGACCCAAAATTTTTCCGATTTTCGGAGGGTTGAAAAATAAGCGCCCCGGGGCGCTTATTAGAGATAATACGGTATCAAGAAATTGAATAGTAGCACATTGATCTGTGAAAATTCCCTGAAACGTTTATTTTTTTTGTTTGCATTTTGTGGCAAAACCTGTGCTCACAATTGCAATAACAATTGGCTGGCTAACTGGACTAACTCAATCGGAAAATCTTAGTCTTAGCCAAAAAAGGGTAGAGTTTTGTCGAAGTTCGAGCTCTCATTTAGATCAATTTCTTTTTGTAACCCATCATTAAAAATTTGAAAGTCACATTTATGCCAGCTTTGATCGTAATGTGGACTCGGAAAACTAAAGTGATAAAAATTTGTTTCAGCGCGAAAGAGAGAAGGTCAGGCTCTCAGGCTAGATGCAATGGCAATGTCCTACCTGCAATGGGTCTCAATGGATATGGTCGCACAAAGTAAGTTCGCACATTAATTACTAAATTTTTTTATAGAAAATTTTACGCTTTTTTTAGACAGTAGTGAAAAAAATTGTGTCTTGTGTGGGGCATCGGCTTCCAAGTCCGAATCGTCCAAAAGCATCGTCTTCCAAGCCCGAATCGTCCAAAAGCATCGGCTTCCAAGCCCGAATCGTCCAAAAGCATCGGCTTCTAAGTCCGAATCGCCCAAAAGCATCGGCTTCCAAGCCCGAATCGTCCAAAATCTGCATTTTTGGGTCGAAATCAGAAAAAATAAGTTATTGTTCAAAATTAGGTTTCGGTCAAAACGTCGGTCAAAATTTACAAAAGCTCTCAAGAATTGCTGATTTTCCGATTTTATTGTTTCTAAAACTGAAACACATCAGCTCTTTTAGGTCAAAATTACCACAGTTCTTAGAAAATTTTTTCCTTCCCTTATTATAGCCTAAATGCTTGCTGATTAGGGCGTTCTTTACAAAAAGTGACCGATGTGATATTGGAAGCCTTGATTTATCAATACCCGTTAATTCTAAAGCAATTTGTTTAGCAATAATTGATCTAAATTCTTTAATGGGTTCTAGAATTCAACTATCCAAGCAAAAGCTAAAAATTTGAAAGCCATCGAACAGTTTTGTTGCGTTAATACTTTTAAATTATGGGGAGGAGTACTTCATTTCGCGCCCTCTCAAAAGTGGATTTTGACCATTTTTTCGAACGTTTCAGGTCGTAATTAGTACGAAAAACATGTTTTGGGAAACAATTGGGAAACACATTTGGGAAAAAAATTTTTTTTTCGGCTTTTTGACCAAAAGTAAACCTAAAGACTAAAAACGTGCTATACCATAACAAACCACATGCTGGCTTATATAAAAAAGGAGTTATATTTTTCAGTACTTTCGTATGGAATTATGATGAGAAAACTCTGCTTTTTAGCACTGCTTTTTATGTTTGGCCGCGAAGCGGACAAAGACCCAATTTGCTCCTCATTGCAAGGAATAAGGGCAGGGTGTACATAGTAGTAACAAGGGTTTTTGACCAAAAAGTCATTATTTTGGTCAAAAAATATTATTTCCCAAACATGTTTCCCAATCGTAAAAAGTTTCCCAATCGTAAAAACGTGTTTTTCGCACTAATTACGACCTGAAACGTTCGAAAAAGCGGTCAAAATCCACTTCTGAGAGGACGAGATATAACGTGCTTTAGCCAAAAATGTTTGCTAAATATTTTAAAAATTGTGAAACCCATCTAAGTGTCAAACCACAAAGTCTTGTTAAGTCAAGACATTCTTACTTGATATATATATTTGAGGGAATCCGCTCACTCGAGTTGGATTTCGCCTGTGTGGAGCCTCATTCTCTCTTTACAGCTTTTATTTTTCAGTCATTTAAATGGAGCGCTGTCGCACCGAAGTCAACCAGCCATCAACGGAGACTACCTCCAGGACAACAAGAACCACTCCTTCGAATCAGCAAAAAGAGCAATTAATGAAAACTTGAGTCTGAATGGTAGGGTTTCTTCCAGAAAAGCTCAGGCTGCAAATTATTCTATTATAATGCGTCCCAAAAAGGTTAATTTACACAAAACTGCTATATTAAATCAACAAGCATAAATTTTAGATGAAAAATGTACGAGCTCCACTACCTCCACAACACAATTCCCCTAGACCAGAGGCCACAGTCGTGCCATTGCCTAACAGAAGTTTCAGACCTTTAAGCACCAATTCCATGGGCAGTGTTTGTGAGTTGTTTTGCTAGCTAATTTTAATAATTAAAATTTAAAAAATATGATTTTTTTTCAAAAACAAGCTGAGTAAATAAGCCACCAAAGCTTTCTTTAAATTCATAAAAAAAATTGTTTTGTAGGTTCAAGTGGAATGACTGAAGTACGCTGGAGAAATTCTCGCATGTGCAACAACTCTATGAATGCTCAGGGTGTGAACGACACCGACAAAATCAATAATAATTCTTCACCATCACCACCCAGCAATTCCACTGTCACTAGTTACGCAGAAGAACTACAGCCGCAAGTGGTTGGTTTTGATATTTTAAGAGTTCAGACAAAATAATAAGTGTGAGAAAAATGGGAATGAACCTGCAAGATATTAGTCGGCGCTAGTGAAGAATAGGGTTCCAAAAATCAGCTTGGTCCCCCCTGTTGTTTTTCGTAGAAACTAGTTTGGTCCTATAAATTTTAATAAAAAACAGCTTGGTCCCCCCTGTTGTTTTATTTGTAAAAACAACAGGGGGGACCAAGCTGATTTTCGAAACCCTAGTCTTCACTATAGCCATATTAGTCTTTTCGCGAGTTTTTTGACTACAAAGCTTTTTATTAAAATTTTCTTGATTAGAAGACAAAAGTAAAATCAACTGCCTGTTTTTGGCTGATTTTGGGTATTACCTTAGAATCTTTGCTAATTAGCTTAAGTCACATTAGGTCACCGATAATTTTCAGGTCACATGCATAGTTGCATGAGCGCCGGCATTCGTGTGCGCAGACGAAAATTTTAAGACAGATTGGCGCCACTTTTTTTTTGACCTTAGCGCTGGCTCTCGGCGCCGTTTTTTTTTGGCCGTGTAACTATGGCCACATCGTGTGCCCAACTATTCGACAGCGCTCCATAAGTTACTATCATAAAAAAATTAGGAAAAATGTTGAAAAATTAGAAGTCAAACAAAAATGTAAACTCAAAAATAAGTACCTTTATGGTCTAATAAAGAATGCTTAGTGTCTCAAAATATATCAAAAACTTACTGAATTCAAACCTTAATTTTTTTAACTAAACTTCAAAACTTTTTGTATTGTACTTTTGTTGACACTATGCTTATCATTTAGAAAAAAATTCTCTTCTTCAAGGTTATTATAAAAAGTTGTAAAAAACCACTACCATAGAATCACGGCAGTAAATTTTCTACTTACAAGGGAACCTTCCGAACTGTGATTTCGCTCACAAATATTCTGGCTATGCCATCTTGTAGAGCATAGTCGATTTAGTTATGGAAGTGAAGTCTGTTTGGGCTGGTGAGAGAAAAAGTGGTGAACGCATAAAAGCATGAAGCATAAAACTCTAGAATGTGGCAGGAGAAAATGTGAGGAAATCGAAAAATACCTTTCACTTTGTTGATAGATTCCAAGTCGAGTTGGCTCAATTTTTGCAGAATTTCTTCTTGAAGCTGCTCCACAGGTTTCTAAAGAATTAAAAATTATAGCTTCTAGCGAATAGCGTACAGCAAACACAAAAAGAAATCAACTGAAATTAAAGAAAATATTTAACTGAAAATACAAAAAATCACACGACTTTTTACTGTGGTTTTTGCACATTACGATGCCGCCGCGTTCACCACTTTTTCTCTCACCAGCCCAAACAGACTTCACTTCCATAACTAAATCGACTATGCTCTACAAGATGGCATAGCCAGAATATTTGTGAGCGAAATCACAGTTCGGAAGGTTCCCTTGGTAGTCTAATGCTGAGATTTCTGTGCAGAATTTCAAAAACATTTATTTCCTTTATTTCCACAATTAAAATTCGACAACCAAAAAGGGGTACTCATGTTTACGATTGCGTTAATAGTATTGCAGCCAAGGTTTTTGACACTTGTAACTTTTTTTAATAACTATCATCCTCCCAGTTTCCAATGTCTAGTTCTCCTTCTGATGAGCTTCTTTTGCCTGGACGGAATCCTAAAAAAACAATCTATTTTAAAAATACTTGAAAGATATAAAATAATTACCTGCCCTTCCGGTGGCAATGGACCTTTTGCCAGGTCTGAAGCCGAATCTGCCGACAGCCATAGATCGCTTTAGTGGTGCGGAGAGCACATAGGCAGGGGCATCACGCTTTCCCATTTGAGCTTCTGAGAGGAGCGAGAAACTGACTGGTGTGCCCATGTCTTCAAGCTCTTCCATGGTGATCATGGAGCGTTTGCCGGGACTGAAATACAATATATATATTGTATTTTTTTTACATGTTTGTAAACGCTTGATGTTATAGCGCAGGGGTACTTCTTTCAGTGGTGCAAAATATTATAAAGGTTTGAATCCTACCTCTGCCATTTTTTCATAGCTTGAAAAAGGCACCCAGAAATGTACCATTTACATCTTAAACCAGTATGAAGGCGTTGTATTGGGTTGATGCATAAGTCCTGCAACAAACCCAAAGTGACTTGCACTTTTTGATGGGTTGAAAAATATTTTTATTTATAAAATATGCAAATAAATTTTTATGGGTTTCACTTATTAAATTTTTCGCAGAAAAAGGTTAATTGTGAAACCCATAAAAATTTATTTGCATATATTATAAACTAAAATATTTTGCAACCCATCAAAAAGTGCAAGTCACTTTGGGGTTTTTGCAGGACTTATGCATCAACCCAATACAAGTCTCTTGACCTCGGATTTTGGGCCAAAAACTAATTTATTACGTATAGAGCCTTTCTCTGTTTGCAGTGCGACAAAATTCCATATGACGCGCATCGCTACAAAATTTTAAAAAATTTTTCAAAATTTTCCTTGTTCCTGCGTGTTGCTTTTTTGAAATTACCTTGGTCACCCCGTATTTTTTTTTAAATTTTTGTGTTCACGTCTGTGTTTTTACGTAAAAAAACTTGTTACGTAAAAAACTTGTTACGTTGTTACGTAAAAAACTTACCGGAATCGACTGCGGCCGAGAGCGGCAGAGCGCTTCATAAAGCTGACTTTGTCTTCCTCTGGCGAATAAAGCACTACAGGTGGATTGACTGGCTGGACTTCTGAGCGTTTGCTTGCGGGAAGGCGACTGTCAAAGAAGTACTGAAATTTTATTCAAATCAGAGTTTTGTTAATTGTGAACAAGTGTTTGCTAACTTACCCTCGGTATTCCTAGTGCATATGAAGGCCGAAAGATGTTGCCTCTACCAGTGGCAATAGATGTCCGAGTTGGCTCAAAAGCCTCTCCCATCGCAAAAGAAAAACAGATAAGGAGAACTGGAAGGAGTAATTGACGGATCATTGGTTTTGCACTCAAATTAGAAGGGTGAGAATGGGCTTGAAAAGAGTATATAAATTTATTATTATTGCTAGACGACATAGAATGTAGAAAAAATCACCTGAAAATACAAAGCATAAGCGTAAATTTACTAATAAAATTTCTCACCGCGTAACGATTTTGAAAAGTTTGAGTTGCTTAAATGTTCACGACAATGAATAAAAAATCGCAAGCGCGCACTAGTGCAGTACAAACAATTAAAAAAACTAACAAAGGCCGAAAAATTTCAAAAAACTAGGGACAGCAGGCGCCTATCGGCGCCTGCTGTCCTAGTTTTGAAATTCAAATATAAATCCATTTTTCACTTTAAAGGGCAAAATCTCAATTTTTTTTCACAACAATTTTCGAATATAATTGCGAAAGGTCCTCCGCCATTAAAAGAGCTTTCGAATAAGTATAAACATGCAAATAAAATTATTACACTAAAAAAAGTTTTCCTTTGTGACCAAATGGGCACTCACAAGATTAACCCTGAAAACCACCACTTTTCACTTTCAAGGGGCAAAATCTCAATTTTTTTCACAACAATCTTCAAATCTAATTGCAAAAGGTCCTCCGCCATTAAAAGAGCTTTCGAATAAGTATAAACATGCAAATAAAAATATTACACTAAAAAAAGTTTTCCTTTGTGACCAAACATGTACTCAAATTGGTGACAGACGTTCCCCGTCCCAAATACTATATAGAGATTTTACAGTTCGGGCGGTTTCCTTGTCGGATTTTTTTTAAAATGTGCTCATTTTAGCTAAAATTTAACTGATTTTATGGCCAAATTTTGATAGATGTAGTATTTGTTTTAAACATCGGCTTGGGCCATCTATTTTTTATCCTTTTTCGAAAAAAAATTAAATTTTGATTAATTTCGAAAAGGGTCATTTTATTCGGTGCTTTTATTGTATTTCGAACAAAAAACAAAGATGGACGGAATCAGTAAAACTTGTAATACAGGGCTGTCATTTGGGTTAATTAATCAGAAAAAGGTTGATTTTAGACGCCAGGACTTCTTCGAAATCTGATTTTTAGTCCTCAAATCTGATTTTTTAAAGATTTGGTTAATTTTAGACATCAGGAATTCTCAAAAATCTAATTTTTAGTCCCAAAATCCCAAAATTTTTAAAAAATTTGTCTGATTTTTGAAAATTTGAGTTGGAAGCCCTGTCGCAATACAGGGTGGACCAAGTATTCCAGCCGATTTTATAGTCCTAAAAAATTTTTTTCAAGACTCCAAGCCCTGAATCTGCGGTTTTGTTTGACACCAAAAGAAACATTTTTTGAACTTGAGTGCTTAGATATGCTTATTTGAATCACTTCTAGCAACATACAGAGTGTAGTAGTCAAAATTTTGATGGATTGTATGTCATTCTAAAAAAGTTTTCGCACTATGTTGTAGTGCAGATCAAGATCTACAAAACTCACTTCACAGAATTTTTTTTGAACGTAAAAGTGTTGAGATATGGCGCTTTAAAAAAATATCCGTTGAAAAATTGAACCCAAAAAAACACAAATTTTGCATTTTGAAAATGTCATGTTTGATTCAAATAAGCATATCTCAACACTGAAGTTCCATAAAATGTTTCTTTTGATGTCAAACAAAACCGCAGATTTAGGGCTATCGAATGAGCTATAATTTTTTTCTTTAGAGTCTTGAAAACCAAAAGTTCTAGGACTATCAAATCGACTGGAATACTTGGTCCACTCTGCAGTTAAAAAACGCAGTAAACAGCAATGTAGAATTTCACGAGATATATTAGGTCGTCCTGAAAGTTTGTGCTGTTATTTTCAAAGGAACTTTTTGTGGCATTGTGTTTTTTCTATAAATTTGATGACCATATTTCAAAAGTTGACGACTCATTTTTTAGCTACGAAACAGTGTTTTCAAAAATCAAGGTCAAGGCAACTTGACCCTCAAGCTAAGGTCAAGGTCAAGTCAATACTCATTTTGTAGTACAAAATGAGTCGTCAAATTTCAAAAAATGATCTCAAAATATATAGAATAAACACAATGCCACAAAAAGCTCTTTTGAAAAGGAGAGTTGTTGCGGTAAAAGGACAGTTCGCATCGATGCGAACTGTCCACTTAGTTATGTTTTGATGACAATACCCATTTTTGACTAATTTTTTATTCTTAGCCATCCTAGTAACCAAATTTTATCAGGAATCTGAATCACCAAGCGGAATTTCAAAAAAGCTCGGTTGTTGAGAATAAGCTAAAGTTGGAAAAAGACAGTATTCACCTGTATTTTCCAACTTTAGCCTACATCATCACGAGCTCAACCGAGCTTTTTGAAATTCCGCTTGGTGTTCAATTCCGATATTTTGGTTATGGCTAAAATAAAAAAATAGTCAAATGGGTATTATCATCAAGCATAACTAATGACAGTTCGCATCGATGCGAACTGTCCTATGTCCAGTTGTTGCCACTAAAGTCTGAATTCCTCCCCTTTTTAATTTTTCATTGCCCCTTTTTTCAAATTTAAAATAAAATAACTGTAATCTTGCCTTTTTTCTGAAGTTTGCTCCTTTTTAATCAAAAAAGGTTGAATTTCTCCGACGTGGCGCGTTCGATGAAAAAATCGGAGAAATTCAGCCGATTTTGATTAAAAAGGGGCAACATTTCAGAAAAAGGGGCACGATTTCAGTTATTTTATTTGAAATTTGAAAAAGGGGTAAGAAATAATAAAAAGGGGCAAGAATTCAGACTTTTGGGGCAACAATTTAGTTACATTCTTTTGAAAATAACTGCACGGACTTTCCGGACAACCTAATAGGTCTACAGAAATCAAGGATAGGCGTTTATTAGACAGGAGACGATTATTAGAGATAATTAGCCAACTTTCATTTAATGAACTGTCAGAAAATAAACAAAATCAAGACCCCAAATATAACTTCAACTGCTACACAAGCCACACCTGGCAACTCTTAAGATCCAAAAAAATGGTCACGCCATTAGCTTAGCAGTCCATTCTAGACAAGGGCACCATCAAAAAACTGGATGAAAGCGCAGATTGAAAGCGAAAATGAGAGGCTTGTAATTATTTATGTTATTTAACAGCCAGCTATTCTCCCACCTAAACCATCCCTTTCCACAAAACAAGCCTGAGAAAAGCGGAGGAGTAGCCTTTATAAGAAAATTTAGTGGGAAATTTATTTTGTATGAGATTTTTATTTTGAGGTACTTTCTCAAGACACGCAATACTATAATGCCCAGCTATACAATCTCACAGCTCTAAATGTAATTACAAAAGAGATTTTTTTTTGAAAAGACTAAAAAGACAAATTGTTAATTGACGGTCTCAAAATGACAAATCCGACTTCCGCTTTTGAACTAGTGCAGAATCAAAAGTCAAAGATTATTTTTTGACAAGGGACCACAGGCGCCTATCGGCGCCTCTATAGTATTTCGAAATTTCGATAGTGCATTCATCGTGAAAAACTACGCGTCTATCTACGTCTACGTTCTTTTCGAGACATCGCAAAAATGGCCATCGTTGGAAGCAGAAAAACCATCCTCCAGGCCTACCCCAAAATCCTCCAACTCCAATTTTGAGGGACCACAAAAGTTTTTCTTTTTCGAAGACATTTTCCTGGGTCTCGGCATAAAAAGACGCTGAATTGTCTGAAGTTTGGGGTTCCGTCGAGACATTGCCGAAAATAATCGGAAAAATAAGCAAAAATGGCCTGAATGTGGTCAAAATGTCCATTAAAAAGTAGGACGGACACATGCCAAATACTATATAGAGATAATTTAAATAAGCTAACTTTTAATTTTTATAGTCTCGTAACCGGTAAAAGGACAGTTCGCATCGATGCGAACTGTCCACTTAGTTATGTTTTGATGACAATACCCATTTTTGACTAATTTTTTTTATTCTTAGCCATCCTAGTAACCAAAATTTTATCGGAAATCTGAATCACCAAGCGGAATTTCAAAAAAAAGCTCGGTTGATGAGATATAGGCTAAAGTTGGAAAATACAGGTGAATACTGTCTTTTTCCAACTTTAGCTTATTCTCAACAACCGAGCTTTAAATTCCGCATTGATTCATTTTGGTTACTAAGATGGCTAAGAATAAAAAATTAGTCAAATGGTATTGTCATCAAACATAACTAAGTGGACAGTTCGCATCGATGCGAACTGTCCTATGTCCCTTGTAATGAGTGCAGTAAATTTTAAATTTTCTTGGTCTTGTGTTTCGTGACAAAAATTATCGTACCTAGGGTTGCGACTTGAGTACTAAACAGTACTGTTTTCGTACTATTTAGGGTACTTCTGCTGTTTACACGCCCCCTCATAGTTTTTGAAATTTAGAATGAAAGTTTAGAATAAACACCCTATATCAACCTAAAATCACCTCAGGAGTTCAAAAAAGACATTATTTTTGTGTTCTGGTTAATAAAAAATTGAGTTTTGGGCATTTTGAAATTTCGACCATTTGCCTGTTTTACCATGTTTTGGTCACTGGAGTCACTGTTTTGGTCACATGTTTTGGTCACCCTTATTCCCTTTAATAATACCAAAGGCGCCAACTTAAATTATATAATTTTGACTAAAAAACCACGATACCCCCCATGTGGATCGAAAAATTTTTTTGCTTAGAATTTAAAAATGGCAAAATGGCAAATTGAAAAAAATTCGTCCCAAAACCATTTTGTCCAAAGCCGTTTCGTCCCAAGCCGTCCCGTAAGGGACGTTTCCATGTTAAGAACCTTTTTTAATAAACGAGAACGAGAATTAATTTGTTTTAAATTTGCACTAAAACATTTATCTATTTGAACCACTCATCTGATCATTACCACATTCAAAGCCTTTTTTATTGAACGACATAACACTTGAACAAACCACAAAACTCAATCTTCCATTTTAAAATTGTTAGCAATCTCCTTTAAGAATACTTCTGTGCTCCGTCTCTCGTAGTTTTGCACGATATAGAGAATTCGACGGTCGGCTTCTACGTATTTCATTCGCTTTCCCTTTGGACGTATCCCAGCTTGCCATTGGATGTACTTCTGATCACGACCATGCTGAACCACGCGAAGAGCATTGATAAATTTCCACAACCCCGGATTGCAGACATCCACTTGAAGTCTGTGATTGATGACTTCCATTGAGTGTGCGATCATAGACGTTCCAAAGCGAGTGGGCAAAGCGTGTCGCATGAATACACCACTTCTCGACACAAACCCTAAGCCACTGAATTTATGAAGGATAGAATGAAATTAAAGGATAAATGATTACCAATGTAGTTTTTTGCATCCACACCAGAATCGGCTCCAGCTCAATCGGCAGCAAATACCACAGCTCCTCAAAAACTGGCAAAAGCCATGGCCGTTATCATTCCTGAAAGTCAACATACTAACTGCTAATTTTTCGCGAAATGTGGGAATAAAATCTTACGACAGAGAACGGCAAAGTCGGGATCACTCTCGTATCGGCACATAAGCCCCTGTTTGCCCAGATTTGTCTTGAGATTTTGCTGTCGAATCTCTTGGTCGGTGATAGAGTATTCCGGCAAATAGATTGCTTGCTAGAAATGTTGTATATAGAGAAGTTCCTTTTTGTCTCGAAAAGAATATTATGTAATTTTAATGGGATCTGACTATATAAGCTGCGTCTTACGATAGTCAGATCATTCGGTTGTTCGTTGCTCCTGGATAAAGGTTGCTCCTAAGCTTGCTCTCCGTTTCTCTCTGTTCTCTCTCTGTCCAGACATAACAAGAAATAAATAATTGAATTTTATTTAGCACAGGCAATCAAAAAATACAAAGTTGTGAATACTGATCGAAACGATCAGGAGACGGCTAAGCCGTTGGTGGGATAGGCGGCTGTGCTGCTTATCGGTTATTCCGATCATAAATAAATTCCAATAAAAAATGTAGCTAAAGAAAGTGGGGGTATAGGGGTCAATAGCACAAACAGTGTGCTATTTATTTTATTATTTAGGGCTGGCGGTTCGGGTACATGTTTTCAGTTTTTTTATAAAATAGCATTTTTTGCCTAGGCACCAGGGCTCCCAAATCAAAATTTTGAAAATAAGGATATTTAGGGTATTTTGGGGAAAATGGCATTGTATCCAGTGCTTATTGCTCTTTTGACCACAGAAAATAAGATTTCAACGTAAAATTTTGAAAAAAATAATAAGATTTGGGGTCCCAAAATAAGGACAAATCTTATTAAAAAGGACATTTGGGAGCCCTGCTAAACACCCTAATTTGGGAAAATGTACATATTTTCGAAATTTTGAGATACATAGATGCGTGATGACAAATTATCATTCATCTCTGGCATCTTTGCAAATGTTAAAAAAACTTCAATCTAACATGCTAAATTTAAAAGCTTTACTAAGAAAACAGTTGGTCTAATAAAATTAAATTTTTAAATGCTGAATAGACTAATTTAGTGAGGACAAAGTGTGCGACTAGCTTGATTAAGAACAGTTTAAACGAAAAACTTGAAGGACCATGCTCGCGGTGGTCTGGTGGCTTCCCGTCAATTCAATTTTTTTTCCTTCTTCGCATTTTTTGGTACTTCTTCGTCTGACATCACACCTTCAATTTTTGTATTTTGCTGAATTTTTTGCCCGGTTAAATACATATTTTATTCACAAGCATACAACAGAACAATTTGTGACCACAAATAAAACATAATATCATTTCCAGCGAATTTAGCCATACTTACCTCAACTTTTCAGCCATATTTCCCCCATTCACCCCAACTTTTCAACTTTTCAGTCATACTTGCCTCTGAATATGACTGAAAGTTTGAAAAGTTAGGGTCAATGGGGGAAAAGTAAGGCTGGCCTTGTTTTTTTTTAATAGCCTTGTTTTTTTAACTTGTTTTGTATTTAAGCCTATTTCTATACCAACATTATGGGCAAAATAAAATTTTCCAAAATTAACTCGTATATAAACTGAGAGCTGTATAAGCCTAAGCCTAAGCCTCACTTTTCAGCCATGCTGACCCTAACTTTTCAAACTTTCAGTCATATTCAGAGGCAAGTATGACTGAAAAGTTGAAAAGTTGGGGTGAATGGGGGAAATATGGCTGAAAAGTTGAGGTAAGTATGGCTAAATTCGCTGGAAATGATATTATGTTTTATTTGTGGTCACAAATTGTTCTGTTGTATGCTTGTGAATAAAATATGTATCTAACCGGGCAAAAAATTCAGCAAAATACAAGAATTGAAGGTGTGATGTCAGCCGAAGAAGTACCCATTAACTTGGTTTCCGAAACCAAGTTAAAAAATCCGTACAGAAGATCAATAATTAGGCAATAATTTTGAATAGGCGGGGAGCCGCCAGACCGCCGCGAGCATGGTCCTTTAAAGCTGATACAAACTTGAAACAATTGTTTCTTATACAACTCTCAGTTTATATACGATTTAATTTTGGAAAATTTTATTTTGCCCATAATGTTGGTATAGAAATAGGCTTAAATACAAAACAAGTTAAAAAAAACAAGGCTATTATTGGCTTTTATTAGCCGATACGAGAAAGTACTTCTAGTGGGCGTTAAGAAATTACAAAAGTAAAGTTGTAAACTGTGATAGATGTAAACAGCTTTTTTCCAACTTGAATACACATTTTAATTAAGTTAAATAGGTTTCTCACACCTATACACAGAAACTGTTTAGAGGCAGTTTCCCAGGCTTCGTATCCCCTATAAAACAATAATAATAATTCTGGGAGGTATGCTCAAGACCGGAAGTGACGCTAGGCTATGTTAATTGAAAATTTCGGTTAAATTTGAGTATGACAACGCAGAATTTCGCGACAGTTTTATAAAAAAAATTTTTAACTTTTTTTTGAAATTTGTATAGATACGTCTTAAAAATACCAAACAACCCAAAAATAGGGATCAGTTAAAAGTTGAACGTATGTAATTTGACACCCTGTACATTAAAAATTGGAGTTTGTGTTACGCTTGATGACAAAACAAAAATTTTTAACTTTTTTTAGATCCGCCAAATTGTGAGAGCTATAGATCAAGCATCGCCGAAAAATATTCATGACATCACGTATTAGATATTTTGTCTAGAAATTCAGAAAATACTAAAATGTTATTGGGGTATTGCAGGGAAGTTGAAATAAAAAAATAGGATGAAGTCACCCAAATAACTTGTTTTAAGGTTATGAAAATTGTAAAAGAAAATTTGGCGCTAGCATAGAATACCCCCCTTCCCCAAACTTATGCCTTCTAAAACTTAAGTGAAGAGCACCCAAATATATGTTCCAGACCCCAGGAAAAGTGCGTAAAACACTTATTAGTCACAACTTCCATACGCTGGCCTACCCCTAAGCCTAAGTAAAGAGCACCCAAATATATGTTCCAGACCCCAGAAAAGTGCGTAAAACACTTATTAGTCACAACTTCCATACGCTGGCCTACCCCTAAGCCTAAGTAAAGAGCACCCAAATATATGTTCCAGACCCCAGAAAAAGTGCGTCAAACACTTATTAGTCACAACTTCCATACGCTGGCCTACCCCTAAGCCTAAGTAAAGAGCACCCAAATATATGTTCCAGACCCCAGAAAAGTGCGTCAAACACTTATTAGTCACAACTTCCATACGCTGGCCTACCCCTAAGCCTAAGTAAAGAGCACCCAAATATATGTTCCAGACCCCAGAAAAAGTGCGTCAAACACTTATTAGTCACAACTTCCATACGCTGGCCTACCCCTAAGCCTAAGTAAAGAGCACCCAAATATATGTTCCAGACCCCAGAAAAGTGCGTCAAACACTTATTAGTCACAACTTCCATACGCTGGCCTACCCCTAAGCCTAAGTAAAGAGCACCCAAATATATGTTCCAGACCCCAGAAAAAGTGCGTCAAACACTTATTAGTCACAACTTCCATACGCTGGCCTACCCCTAAGCCTAAGTAAAGAGCACCCAAATATATGTTGCAGACCCCAGAAAAGTGCGTAAAACACTTATTAGTCACAACTTCCATACGCTGGCCTACCCTAAGCCTAAGTAAAGAGCACCCAAATATATGTTCCAGACCCCAGAAAAAGTGCGTAAAACACTTATTAGTCACAACTTCCATACGCTGGCCTACCCCTAAGCCTAAGTAAAGAGCACCCAAATATATGTTCCAGACCCCAGAAAAGTGTCAAACACTTATTAGTCACAACTTCCATACGCTGGCCTACCCTAAGCCTAAGTAAAGAGCACCCAAATATATGTTCCAGACCCCAGAAAAAGTGCGTCAAACACTTATTAGTCACAACTTCCATACGCTGGCCTACCCCTAAGCCTAAGTAAAGAGCACCCAAATATATGTTCCAGACCCCAGAAAAAGTGCGTCAAACACTTATTAGTCACAACTTCCATACGCTGGCCTACCCCTAAGCCTAAGTAAAGAGCACCCAAATATATGTTCCAGACCCCAGAAAAGTGCGTCAAACACTTATTAGTCACAACTTCCATACGCTGGCCTACCCCTAAGCCTAAGTAAAGAGCACCCAAATATATGTTCCAGACCCCAGAAAAAGTGCGTAAAACACTTATTAGTCACAACTTCCATACGCTGGCCTACCCCTAAGCCTAAGTAAAGAGCACCCAAATATATGTTCCAGACCCCAGAAAAGTGCGTAAAACACTTATTAGTCACAACTTCCATACGCTGGCCTACCCCTAAGCCTAAGTAAAGAGCACCCAAATATATGTTGCAGACCCCAGAAAAAGTGCGTAAAACACTTATTAGTCACAACTTCCATACGCTGGCCTACCCCTAAGCCTAAGTAAAGAGCACCCAAATATATGTTGCAGACCCCAGAAAAAGTGCGTAAAACACTTATTAGTCACAACTTCCATACGCTGGCCTACCCTAAGCCTAAGTAAAGAGCACCCAAATATATGTTGCAGACCCCAGAAAAGTGCGTAAAACACTTATTAGTCACAACTTCCATACGTTGGCCTACCCCTAAGCCTAAGTAAAGAGCACCCAAATATATGTTCCAGACCCCAGAAAAAGTGCGTAAAACACTTATTAGTCACAACTTCCATACGCTGGCCTACCCTAAGCCTAAGTAAAGAGCACCCAAATATATGTTCCAGACCCCAGAAAAAGTGCGTAAAACACTTATTAGTCACAACTTCCATACGCTGGCCTACCCCTAAGCCTAAGTAAAGAGCACCCAAATATATGTTGCAGACCCCAGAAAAAGTGCGTAAAACACTTATTAGTCACAACTTCCATACGTTGGCCTACCCCTAAGCCTAAGTAAAGAGCACCCAAATATATGTTGCAGACCCCAGAAAAGTGCGTAAAACACTTATTAGTCACAACTTCCATACGTTGGCCTACCCCTAAGCCTAAGTAAAGAGCACCCAAATATATGTTGCAGACCCCAGAAAAAGTGCGTAAAACACTTATTAGTCACGACTTCCATGCGCTGGCCTACACCTAAGCCTAAGGGCTTGGCCTAAACTTGTTGTTCCAAAGGGTAGTTTCAACGATTTTTAGAAGGTCTGATTTTAGGGGGTGTATTCTATACTAGGGTCGAAAATTTTAATATTCAAAAAAAATTTGAAAAAATATAAAAAATAAATTTGTTATTAAAAATAAATAAAAAAATAAATACTTAAATAAATTTAGGCAAAGCATGAGCAACTTCTGGACGAAGAATACAGAATAGTGCAAAAAGGAGTAGATACCACTCAAAATTTGCTAACTTGGTACACCAGTCGCATGGAAAGTTTGGAAAAACGACGAAAAATGTTGGATAAAGGCATGGTTGCATTAGTAAGTGCATTTATCACTACAAATTGGCCTAAAGTCAACAAAAAACAATACACCTATCGTTCGAGCTTTTATTCCAACCGCCTAGATGCATACACCTACCTTATTTGTTTTTCTTTTGGCTAATGAGATTAACCTTGTTCGCCCTTTCGGCATAGCAGCCAAATATCGTGTTTCATCAAAACTTTGAATTTTTTTCTTATTTCTTATTTCACGTTTGCAAGAAAAGTTTTTGCAAAAATGCAAGTAAAAAATTAGAGGTGATGACGGGACGGAAGCGTGAATAAATGATTTTTTAAATGGCTGCAAGTGTGCGTGTGGTAGGTTGTTAAAGGCTACTGAGTGCAGAAATGATGCGACTAGTGGTAATTTTCCACTTAGATTTGATATTAGCCAAATCCCGAAATTTGTTCGGGATCCCGAATTTTATTTTGAAAAATTCCGATCCCGAAATATTTTTGGCCGAAAATCTCGTACCGAAATCCCGCCCGAACTGGTTTCATCACCTCTATAAAAAATTCAGCTTTGCGGAGTCAAATAAATTTTTTTTGGCAAGAAATTTAGTACAGAAGACGCTCGATATAGCGTCCCGCTCGTTATAACGTCCCATTTTAAAGGTCCCCTGAGGGACGTTATATCGAGCGTCGACTGTATTTGTAATTTTAAAGGAATTTTGCAAAAAAAAATATTTTTAGGGTAAGTTTTTCGTTTTTAATTTTTATAAATAATGTGGTCAAAATTTGAAAAAAAAATGCCCTTCATGAACTTTAACTTATACATAATAAAACATATTTTCAGTCAACTTTTTTGTAAATAATGCAGAGTTGCTAACTGAGAATCCGAAATCAACAATTTGAGTCAAAATCTGTAAAGGGATGATTTTTTGGGCTTTTTGCATTTTTAAACATAAAAAACCACTAAAGTGCTAAAAACAGCGCACTTAAAATGTGACCGCCCTACGAATTTGACCGCCCTACAAATTTCACCGCCAGACTTTTGACCGCCGCTCACATTTGACCGCCTTTTATATTTGACCGCCTTTCATAAAACTTACATAAATCGTCCTTTCCTTTATCTCCTTATTTAGACTACAAAATGAACAGTGAATTTGACACCTACGATGAAGCCGAAGATGTGTCCTAATCTGAGTCTGGTGAAATAAGTGAGTCCGAAGCTGAAGCAATCCAAATCGTGCTGCAAGTGGAACCAGAAGCCGAGCTTGAATGGATCAATTCTCAGCGCAGCGACAAAAGCAAGCCGGTTTATGAGGGAGCGCTCTTCTCTTTTGACAAGCTCTCTAAGGACAAGAAGCTTCTGTTTTACAAATGTGATCAGTGGAAGTCCGGCTGCAAAATGCGTCTGCATCTCGTCAAGTCGACCAAGAAATTGCGTTTCGTTATGAGTTCTCATGTGGGTCATCCTGCTTTTCCTTGGCGGCCTATGAATGCTATGTTGCGCGATGAGCAAGTCCGATTGATCACAACTTTCAACGATATGGTATTTATTGTAAAATTGGATTAGATACACGTTTCACTCTTTTTAACGTTTTAGGCATCGAATCAAGTGATCACTCAAACGACAAGCGAAGCTGCTCGTCTGGAAAAGAAGCAAACGAAGTCAATGAGCCTCTCACCATCTCCAACCAATATTGCGTTTGACATTCCTGATGAGTTGATGCGTTTCTCCGACAGCAAGCTTTTCATTCTACACGACACGGGTGCCTCTGATGTAAAGGTAAATTAAACTACTTATTGTTACTGCCAAGCCTTTATCTCTGGAAATTTAAGCGAATTGTTGTCTGTGGTGATAAAGGAACTGCTGCCGCTCTACATGAGGGATCTCGAGGTCTATGAGCAAGTTCGCCTAATGATTGTGCCTTTCTATGCTCCGCCAAATGAGATGATCCAACTTTGGAGAGAGGTAATAAAATCGCTTATCAGTCGACAGGAGCTTAACTCAATGGTGGATTACATGGTTCGGTACTGGTTAAACTTGGTTTGGTAAGTTTTAGCATGATGTTTTAAAGGACTGTTGTTTAGTTAAAAGCCTGTCCATCCTGTTGAAGGATGCAATGGAAGAAGGCCTCTATACTCAATCAAAGTTACCAATCAATACAATTCTGTGATCGAAAGACGACCATGCCATAACAATCCAAGCGAAAGCAACAACAACAAGCTGCAGAAACACATCCCGTCGCAGCCGTCAATGTGGACCTTTTTTTCTCAAACTTCGAGAGGCCTATCGCGGTGATTTTCTTCTGCTTTACAATGTAACCTTTAATAATCCTACTATCCTGATACTTTTAAATAAATTATATCGTTTAGGACTGGGTGGACGGAGTCATCAAACCACGGCGAGCTGAAGATGTGAATCGAGATGAGAGAATTCTTCTGCAAGTGAATAGATGGGCAGACGTCGATGCAAAGAGACTAAGCAAGAAAGAATGGTCGCAAGGAATAGTTTTGGCTTTGAAAGATGTATGAATGTTATTGAAAATAGGTGAATAAAGTTGCGGTACAGTTAAGATATATAGAATTATTAGCATAATTTTTTTGTTTGTTATAAAGTTGTTGATTGGGGTGGTCACGGTTGGTCGACGCGTACACGATGAGTGCCACATGGCTGGCGGTCAAATATGAAAAGCGCTCAAAAATGTGGCGGTCAAATTTGTAGGGCGGTCACATTTGTAGGGCGGTCAAATTTGCTGGCGGTCAGCTTTGTGGCGGTCAGTTTTGTGGTGGTCAAACGGCCTGTACCCAAAATTGGTCCCCCCTGTGGATTTTCAAAAGTATAATTTTTACAATGGAGCTTCTATATAATGACACCCCAAAGGTTTGATCCTCGGAACGGTCCTGCACATTTTTTTTCACCATATGGGTTTAAAATAGTGTCGGACCCTGATAAGGATCGAACTTTTGGGAGTGTCACCATATCAGGGGTAGATTATAAACAAATACGTTTTTAAGAATCCACAGGGGAGGGGGACCACGGCAGTTTACTGCTCGATGCAGCATAAACTATTATAATTCTATATAGTAAATCAACTATGCTCTACAAGATGGCATTGTCAAAATTTCTGGATTGAATCGTACAGTTCGATCGGTTCCCTTGTCAGTGATATTTTATGTTTCCCTTCTTCCATATATTTATCAAATTACTGAAAAATATAGTGAGTGAACAAAAAAACCATAATTTTTACACAAATGTCAAAGATTAATTGGAATATACCGTATTTCCTCTAATAGAAGCCCCGGGGCTTCCATTTTTTGGATCCCCCAAAATCGGTAAATTTGTAATTCGATCTCGAGATTTTTGGGTATTCAACCAAAATTTGAAAAGTGGAATCGGTGGAGCTCGCGGGAGTTAAGAAAACGTATCAAACAGCTTTGCAAAATATTGCTTCTACCCTGAAATCCAGACCCTCAAAGTTGAGGGGGCTTGTATTAGAGGGGGGGGGGCTTCTATTAGAGGAAATACGGTAAACGCGATAAAAGCCGAAAATTGACCTGTTAAGGCACAATTTTGAAGTAATCCAATTTAAACTCTTATTGCAATATCATACCTAGATTTGACTAAAAAAGAAAATCGAGAAAAATTAAGGAAAAAACAAATTCAAAAATATTTTTTAATCTAAAAATAGCGTCAAGACATTTTTGAGTGTGCGAAATCTCTTTATTTTTACTTTTATACTGATATTTTTTGCACTTTTTGTGCAACTTTTGTTCATATCCGTGAGCGCTAACAAACCTTTTTCTTGGGGGTTCAATAACTTTGCAACAAAATCGGAAACAATAATAATTAGTAAAGGAAGAATAACACTTCCAAGTTTGCAAAAGAAAAAAACATCTTTTATTTGTTGTCTCAGATTGAGTTCCTCCGTTTTTCTTAATTTTTTGGTTGTTTCGATACATTACTTTTAAAACTTTTGATTCTATTACATTCTAGACGTTTTTTTTAATTCGTGTTTCGAAAAACCAAAGAGATTCGAAAATTAAAAATATTGGAAAACGCATAGTATGAAAAAGCTTAAAACAAAGAAATAGAATATTTTTTCAAAATGTAAGTGTTGGGACATGATTTTTAAAAGAAGTAATTTTTTAGAAAGACCATACCATGTTTTTTTTTAAATCGTTCTGTTAATTGGGTTTTGTAAGCTTCTGATCTTGCTACAACATAACGCTAAAGTTTTGTCGTAACACTCAATACTTAATTGAACTTTTGGCGCTAGTAGCGAATAAACCATCCCCCCCTTTTTAGGCTTGGGCTCGGAGTGGGCCCGCGTATGTCAGTCGGGACTAAAAAATTCCATGGTCTGTAACTAATATTTGAATATTTTATATAGTATTTGGCATGTGTGGGTGGGTGGGTAACGCTTTTTTACTTCGAAGGCCAGAACGGGTCGTAGATAGCAAAATCACTTTTGTCGCTGATACCATCGTGTTCCCCAGAATGTCAGCTTTCGTTTTAAAAAAAGAACAGGCGAAAAAAATGAGTTCTAATAGGGGATATACCTATTTTTATGAATGAAGTCATAGCCCCTCATTAAACTTAAAAGCAACTTGTCAAAGTCGATCTTTATTGAACAAAAGACTACGTTATTTATCACAGAGAGCACAAAAAATTGATTACATTTTTTTAAGGACACCTCAGTGCACGAACAAAAGCTCAACTTCTACCGAGCCCAAATCACTGAATTGAACCGTCGAATGAAGGGTTTGATATCAAGTAGTGAGCGAGGATTTCCCAGCCACCAGAACATGGTGAGAATGCCTATGGCTCCAGCGTCGCAAGCCAAAACAGGGGGTTCTTTGGGATCTTCGGCTTCATCCACTTCTACAAATCCTTCCTCTTCTCCCCACTCTTCTCCTGAACCTCAGCACACGCTCCACTTCTTCAAGCAACAACATCAAAAATTGATAGAGGTAGTCGTATTTGAGTTAAGTTAGATACATAATTTATTTTTGGTTTAGGAATTAGATGCCAAATCAAGACTAATCGAGGTTGCATACATAGTTTTTGTTTTTTTTAAGATTGCTTGACAAATTTTTTTAGCAATTGCAAAAAGAAAAAAGAGTGCAACAAAACCAGCAAATGTTTGGCGGAATCAATAAATCACTATTCAACAACAATAAGTAAAATTATTATTAAAAAATTTAATTTACCGAACAAAATGACCCAAAACATTAGTTTTGAGCGCAATTGTATTTCCTAATTATGGAATTGGTGTGGGACATTTTTTTTATTTAGTAGAATTATTTTTTTCCGGGTCACTCAATTTTTACGCCTACGCTCAAAAGAGCGTAGGCGTAACCAGGATTTTCTGACGGAGGTGGCTAAAAAGGCAAAAAAGCTGAAAAGGCTAAAAAAATCCTGACGGGGAGGGGGGGCGGATTCAAAACTATGTTCAATATCTTTATTTTTTGCCAGTGGACTCTCTAAAATGCACCTAAATTGGCCCCGATTTTGTCCCTTCCCCTCCCTATACAGCCCTTTGTCTCTTTTAAAATATCGTTTTTTTGTCATTTTATGACATAATTTTGACTTAAAAATGGTTTTTAGACACTCCTCTTTGGTGGACAATCTATACATGTTCTATAATCTCCTCTTGATGAACCAAATCCGTAAAGCCGCAAACAAAAAAACCAGGTGCCTTTGAGTTAAAAAATTGACTCCATGAATAACCGAACTTTCGCTCGCAAACTCTTTTTCCCGAATCGCATCTGTAGTGAATGAATAATCTGAATTCGGTGTCAGCAAGATCCAGTGAATATCGCGCGCGACGCAGCACTTCCCGGTCGAGTTCTACCAATTAGCTTTTTGTCTGAAATTTTTTAACTCAAAGTCACCTGCGGAGGTGGGCTATAGCCCCGCCAGACCCTCCCCTTGGTACGCCTATGCAAAATAGTACTCTCTTTTGCCAATTCATAATTTAAAAAACACTCAAGCGCTTAAATTTATTTTGCCAACAAATTTTCTAGCTTTATAAAAAAAATGTTTTGCGTGCTGTTTTAAACTTTTTTTATAGCAACTACAGCAACACCAACAGACCCATATCTGTAGCTGCTTATGTGAGACCTCAACAAATAGAGCACATCAACCGTTTTCAGTCAATTTCAACAGCCAATAACAACCATAATTGCTCCAAGGCTATGAAAATTCACGACACTCTTTTATAAATTGCATTAAAAATGTCCTAAAAATGCAAAATTACTAATATTTCATACCCTGCAACAGTCTTCCTATACACACACAAATTAGTGCAATAAAGTTTTTTTTTCATAAGATAGTAGTGCTCAACAGGATTTTGCTGGTTTATAGGCTCAGAAAATATAATTTTAGAAACTTTTTCAGTTAACCGCATAATCTGAAATGACCCAAAATCACCCCCTGAACTAATTTTTTTCTGTTGAAGTAGATAAACAAATTCTAAACACTTTCTTAACTAAAAGTACTGGATTTTATCAAAAAAAGTTGTCGTCCACTCCTCAGAGTTATACTCTTCTTTAGTTATACTCGAATTTTTTGAAAAGTGAGCCAATATCACTTATTGGACTCATTTTTTCTGCTCAGCGCGATAAAAGCAACATTTTAAAACACTTTCTAAAAATTTTTTTTGAATTTTGTCAAAAAAATTTTGCTTCACCACTCAAGGATTGCTGGTCTTTTTAAGGTATTTTTAACCAAATTTTAGCCTTTTTTAAGTCAAACGAAGGTAAAAATCATAGATTTTGAACAAGTTTTAACTTTTTCATGCATCCAGAGCAGAGTTGTAACAAACGTCATGACGTCCGTCAAACGTCCCTTCACTTCACCTTCACTTCATAGCCATGAAGGACGGCATGAAGGAAGGGCTCATATTTAAAAAAATTTCAATGACGTGAAGCCTTCACGTCATGAACCCAATGAAGGTGAAGGTGAAGGAAAAAATCCTTCATTTACCAAGTGAAGGAATTTCGAAGGTTGTTTGAAAGTTTAAAATGCACTGAAGGGAAAATGACGGAAAACTGGAGGAATGCGGAAAAAGATAGAAGAAGAAAATTGAGCCGAAATTCCCGAAATTCTTTGAAAACCTCTTTGTCTATATTTTAAACTTCCAATCTATCTCTTAGCCATATATATTCTCTCCTAGCCTTATCGACCCTCATCTACTGTATATTCGAAGTATTATTGTTGATATTCATAATGTGGATCTAACAGGTGAAGGTCCCTCATTGTTCATTGTTTAAAATTGAAGAACTCTTCACTGACGTGAAGAACTGACAGAAGGGTGTAAAAAAATTTATTGACTGACGTGAAGATTGAAGTAAGAGCACAAAAAATTTTCCACTGACGTGAAGGCTGAGGGAAGGGCGGGAAAATTTTTTTAGTGAAGGTGACGTGAAGATGAAGGCGAAAAAATTTTTCCCAATGACGTGAAGAATGAAGGAAGAACGAAAATTAAATTTTTTGTGAAGGAAGATTGAAGGACGGGCAGGGGTCCGTTACAACTCTGATCCAGAGTCACTTTCGAGTGATTTGTGTCTGAGGTATGTGGGTGTGGGCATCTCAACCCTAAGCCCCTCCATGCATCCAGAGTCACTTTCAGTGATTTGTGTCTGAGGTATGTGGGTGTGGGCATCTCAACCTAAGCCCCTCCATGCATCCAGAGTCACTTTCGAGTGATTTATGTCTGAGGTATGTGGGTGTGGGCATCTCAACCCTAAGCCCCTCCATGCATCCAGAGTCACTTTCAGTGATTTATGTCTGAGGTATGTGGGTGTGGGCATCTCAACCCTAAGCCCCTCCATGCATCCAGAGTCACTTTCAGTGATTTATGTCTGAGGTATGTGGGTGTGGGCATCTCAACCCCAAGCACCCTCCATGCATCCAGAGTCACTTTCAGTGATTTGTGTCTAAGGTATGTGGGTGTGGGCATCTCAACCCTAAGCCCCTCCATGCATCCAGAGTCACTTTCGAGTGATTTATGTCTGAGGTATGTGGGTGTGGGCATCTCAACCCCAAGCACCCCTCCATGCATCCAGAGTCACTTTCAGTGATTTGTGTCTAAGGTATGTGGGTGTGGGCATCTCAACCTAAGCCCCTCCATGCATCCAGAGTCACTTTCGAGTGATTTGTGTCTAAGGTATGTGGGTGTGGGCATCTCAACCCCAAGCACCCCTCCATGCATCCAGAGTCACTTTCAGTGATTTGTGTCTAAGGTATGTGGGTGTGGGCATCTCAACCCTAAGCCCTCCATGCATCCAGAGTCACTTTCAGTGATTTGTGTCTAAGGTATGTGGGTGTGGGCATCTCAACCCTAAGCCCCTCCATGCATCCAGAGTCACTTTCGAGTGATTTGTGTCTAAGGTATGTGGTGTGGGCATCTCAACCCAAGCACCCCTCCATGCATCCAGAGTCACTTTCAGTGATTTGTGTCTAAGGTATGTGGGTGTGGGCATCTCAACCTAAAGCACCCCTCCATGCATCCAGAGTCACTTTCAGTGATTTGTGTCTAAGGTATGTGGGTGTGGGCATCTCAACCCAAGCACCCCTCCATGCATCCAGAGTCACTTTCAGTGATTTGTGTCTAAGGTATGTGGGTGTGGGCATCTCAACCCCAAGCCCCTCCATGCATCCAGAGTCACTTTCAGTGATTTGTGTCTAAGGTATGTGGGTGTGGGCATCTCAACCCAAGCACCCCTCCATGCATCCAGAGTCACTTTCGAGTGATTTGTGTCTAAGGTATGTGGGTGTGGGCATCTCAACCCCGCCCCTCCATGCATCCAGAGTCACTTTCAGTGATTTGTGTCTAAGGTATGTGGGTGTGGGCATCTCAACTCCAAGCACCCTCCATGCATCCAGAGTCACTTTCGAGTGATTTGTGTCTAAGGTATGTGGGTGTGGGCATCTCAACCCAAGCACCCTCCATGCATCCAGAGTCACTTTCAGTGATTTGTGTCTAAGGTATGTGGGTGTGGGCATCTCAACCCAAGCACCCCTCCATGCATCCAGAGTCACTTTCAGTGATTTGTGTCTAAGGTATGTGGGTGTGGGCATCTCAACCCAAGCACCCCTCCATGCATCCAGAGTCACTTTCGAGTGATTTGTGTCTAAGGTATGTGGTGTGGGCATCTCAACAAGCACCCTCCATGCATCCAGAGTCACTTTCAGTGATTTGTGTCTAAGGTATGTGGGTGTGGGCATCTCAACCCCAAGCACCCCTCCATGCATCCAGAGTCACTTTCGAGTGATTTGTGTCTAAGGTATGTGGGTGTGGGCATCTCAACCCCAAGCACCCCTCCATGCATCCAGAGTCACTTTCAGTGATTTGTGTCTAAGGTATGTGGGTGTGGGCATCTCAACCCCAAGCACCCCTCCATGCATCCAGAGTCACTTTCGAGTGATTTGTGTCTAAGGTACGTAAAAGCAACATTTTAAAACACTTTCTAAAAAAATTTTATGAATTTTAATGAGATGCGCGCACGTGTGTGCGCGCATCTCTAGCCCAGAGAGCACCTAATTTTATAAAAAAAATTCCTTTTATTACGTCCACCCCAATTCATGGACGAGCAAAAAAAATTACCCGAATAGATTTATTCCTAAATGAACTTTGTTTTCTATCTTTTTCTCAAAACGCAAAATTTTGAAGTGAATGCTACTTTGACCTCCTGTTTCTTAGCTACAACTTGGTAGGTCAAAATTTTATTTTTGATTATTTTGTAAAAAGTTACGATCATCAACGTAAAAGTGTCGATTTCAAGTCAAAATTAAGGGAAATCTAAGGAAAATCGTTGTTTGAGCGCATAAATAAGAGTTTTTCTCAAAATTTTTTTGATAATAAGTTATGGACTAAAGCATCATTCGAAAGCTCTTAAATGTTCCTACAAAATGGCATGCTGCACTTTTTTCAGAATAATATAGAGCTGAAAAAAGGATGGTTAAAAATAGAAGAAGTAAAAAGGCATCAAAATAAGGTAAAAAGAAGGTATTTTTACTTCTTCTGTTTTTAACCATCCTTTCAATCTATTATTATGAAAAATGGTCAGCATGCCATTTTGTAGGAAAATTTAAGATGATGCTGGTCTCTAACTTATTATCTAAAAATTTTGAGAAAAACTCTTATTTATGCGCTCAAACAACGATTTTCCTTAGATTTCCTAATTTACTTGATATTTAACTTCAATGGGTCTAATATGTCAAGTGGGTCTGGTCACCACCGGACTATCTATGTTCAAACCACCAGAACTAGTTCTCAACTAGTTGGATAAAAGTTGACACCTGGTGAGTTGGTAACTATCCTCAATAAAGAATGTTACTGGTTATTGAGGTGGCCCTAGAAAACAATTAATCTACAACCTAAAATTTGGCGGTCGGGTGAACAAATAATAGAGAATGGAATGAGTAGTAATGCTGTGGGTGTAAGGCTAACTACCTTTTCCCCTCCTTTCAATCATATAATCAAGAGTGGAAGGCGATCGAAGAGAAGAAATCAGTTGCAATATCATCGCTTGGAGTATTATGCATACGCAGCTATTCCGTATTTATCGGCAAAAGACAATCAATTCTTTGAACACCATCTCTTTAGTTGCACTTTCAAAGTAACATGAGTAATTAATGTAGGATTTACATAATCAAGCAACTGGTTCACATTTTTTAAACTTGTAGTACAGTCTGTCTTTGCAATGTTAAAAATAAGTTTTTTATAGTGAAGTGTTGGAATCACCAATATAAACATGTGGCTACGCTATACTTTAAAAAAGTTTGATTATTTTACGGTGCACGTCTTGTGTTTTGCGGTGTGATTGCACTTCGTATACCAAGTGTGTTAATCTTCTTTTTCCGAAAAACTGCTTTTAATTCCTCTTGTATCGTTTTGTTCATAGACAAATATATTATTGATGGTGCACCTAAAACCATAAAAAAGACTTTAAAAAAGTTGTTATTATACAGTCAACCCTCGTTAATCCGCCACCCCTAGGGACCGGCCCTAGGGTGGCGGATTAACGAGGGTGGCGGATTATCGAGGTGCGATTACCCTACCTTTACTTAACTCCAGCTTTTTTGGGACCGGCCCTAGGGTGGCGGATCATCGAGGGTAGCGGATTAACGGGATGGCGGATTAACGAGGGTTGACTGTAGTAGCAAACCTTGATACATAGGCCAAATTATAGAGGTCAACATTCCAATAAACAAGTTGTCAGTAAATAGCTGGGTAGCCACTAAACCCAAATTTACCACCACAGCTAAGGTAGAAATAATAATCACTTGTAAGAAAACGTTCTTTTCTGTGGCCCTTATATGTCTAGCGCCTAGTTTCATGTTTCTATGGCGAAGAATGCCAAAAAATGCTAAGTAAATGATGCACACAATAACGGCGACACACACATTTACTGAGCAATTAAACAGCGGGAAAAACTAAAATTATCATATTAAATTTTTTTGCTGTTTGTATTGTGGGCGTTTTGAAAAGCCGTGTTCTCCATTTGGTGCCTGGTGCCTGGCCATGACGGTGCCTTGCTAAGTGCCTGGCCATGACGGTGCCTTGCTAAGTGCCTGGCCATGACGGAAAAACGAAAATTTTTCTTTCATTCCTATCTTGTAGCCTGATCTCTGAGGAACTCAAAACGGCTAGACCTTATGTAAAATGATATCGTAAGAGCCAAGCAACAGCCGTTTGAAGTTGGTCAGTCACCGGGTGCCACTTTCGTTCACTCCTCAACTTTAAATGCTTCTAACTCCAACATCTTGTGATCAATTGCAAGCTCGTGATAGCTTATTCTACTCCTCATTAAAAGCACTTTCTAATGTGCATACAGATTATTCGAAAACATATAAAAATATTGAAAAAATGGGAGCTGGCCATTTTGAACAGATTGTGTGTTTTAAATAAGAAAAACCAAAGCGAGAACCAACGCATTTATTTTGCTCAAAACTTTCCATTTTTCTTTCTATGTAGAAAAATCGTTCAGCTGCTACAACTAAATCGACGGCTGTAAGTCAAATGCGCCGCCAAAATATTCTTTTACACCGCCAAAATATTCTTTTACACCGCCAAATTAATTTTTACAGCGCCAAATTTAAATTTTGAGCAAAATATTCTTTTACACCGCCAAATTATTCGTTTATACCGCCAAATTTTGATTTTCTTTCGCCAAATTTAAATTTTGAGCAAAATATTCTTTTACACCGCCAAATTATTCGTTTATACCGCCAAATTTTGATTTTCTCCCGCCAAATTATTCTTATTCCGCTAAATGACGATTGTTATTCTGTTTTCTTTGTCCGCTACTGTCGTTGCTGAATCTGATAATTGTCTCAATCGTTGATCTTCGTTCGTTTTAGATGTCGAAAAGAGGATCTGCTGCTGTCTGGGAAAATGCGAAAACGTGTCAAAGCAAGGAAGAGATCGATTCTTGGCTGGGGGAGAACGATGGCTGGTGCTACGACAGTGCGCAAGAGAGCATCCAAGCTTCTACCGATCGATACGTCTGCCCAAGCAGTTCATCATTGGAGCACCGATCCTGAGCGCAAAGTAGGCTATTTATGCTAGATTTTAATGGAGAATCCGAGATGGAGGTTCAGTAGCTGGGACAGTTATAAAAGAAGGAAACAGTTACGTTAATGTTACCTAATGTGATCTTTAGATACAAAGAGCTGCGGGGATCGTTTTATGAGTTGAAGAAATCACACGTGTATCCTGGGTATCTCTGCTGCACTTGCCCGGTTGGTATCAAAGACGAATTGTGCAAGCATGCTCTACTGCTGATGGAGACGGAGGAGATGATCAGTCCACTGCCGAGACCGCTGGAGCCACGAAAGAAGAGAGGCCGAAATAAGAAAGTTGGAAGAGCCATGGAAAGAGTTTAATTTTGTTCGTTGGTGTTATGTGTTGGTGTCTTTTTTGTTGTTCGTTTCGTGAATAAAATTGGTATTGCAAGGTATTAGGATGAGGATGAGATATAACAATCGTTTTAATTAAAAAACTAGAGAGAAAATCAAAATTTGGCGGTATAAACGAATAATTTGGCGGTGTAAAAGAATATTTTGCTCAAAATTTAAATTTGGCAGTGTAAAAAATTAATTTGGCGGCGTAAAAGAATATTTTGGGGGTGTAAAACAATTTGAGCCTAAATCGACCATGCCCAATAAGATAGGAATTTCATAGCTCGCTGCGTTTCGGGCGCTTTGGATTCCTGGACTAGGACAAGTTTGCTGATATTGGTTGTTTATGTAATATAATGTTCACCCAGTCCTTTGTAAGTAGGGCTCTCAATTTCGGGTAAACTTTCGTTAATTTTAAAAGTTATAGTAACTAGGGCAGAGGGGCGTTTGACTTATGGCGTGAAAAAGGGCACAAAGTAACTTAAACGACTTAATATGGACTTCGAGTTACTTTGTGCCCTTTTGCACAAAGTAACGGAAACGTCTTAAAATAATTTTTTTAAATTTAGTTGATATCTGTCAATTTGATATCTCCAATATCTGTCCATTTCCCATTTCTTTTTCTCTTTAGTTGCTCTTCAACTTGTATACCCCAACTCGTATAGGTTTCAACTCGTACTGGTCCTAATTCAGATAGGTAAAGTTTATTCTATCGACCGAACTCCCCATTACTTATTTAGTTGGTTATCTATGTAGATCACCTGTGTATTATGGTATAACGATTTCTGGAGTCCTACCCAAGGTGACCAACTGGCCGTTATTTAGTGGCATTGCCGTTATTTCGCACAATTTTGCCGTTATTTTTTTTTTGAAAATAATGACATTTTGTCTAGTTATGGATTATTAAATTCAAAAATGCCGTTATTTTTGGATTCTTCTATTTGGAATGCCGTTATTTTGGAACATGTTGCCGTTATTTTCAAAATTTGAGTTGGTCACCCTGGTCCTACCCAAAACAAGGTTTGACTAGATAAAAGCAGTTCATTGTTATCCTTCAACCCAGGCATGTGCACGGGCCATACTTTTGGTGGCCCGGCCCGGCCCGGGTAAAAATATTTTCGGCCCGGCCCGGGCCGGCTACCAAATAGTCAACAGTAAAATTCACACAATCAACAATGATTGCTCATTGTTGATTAGTTACGCTTCTAAAATTATTCGTTGAAATATGGTAATCGGACTGTAAATGAGAGAAAGAGAGATAATGAGAAATAAATTGGGCACAGTTGAAACAATTTTCATGAAATTAAATTTGAAAAAAAGGTGGGAGTTCTAACCTTTATAAATTATGACGGGCTTTTTCGGGCCGGACCGGCCCGTGACTTTTTCGGCCCGGCCCGTTGGGGTTGTGGAACGGGCCGGCCCGTGCACATGCCTTCTTCAACCTCTCTACTCAGGTACTTACATAAATACCTCAAAATTTATAGATCGCTAGGATCATATAAAGTATATAATGTTCTTTAAAGAAGGTAATTTCTTCAAGCCTCACAGTTTGGTCCGAGGATCGCTCCGGTTATCAAAACAAAACTTATTTACTTGGTGGGCGATGCACATTTTTTACTAATTTGTAAATCATATTTAAACGACTCCTAGGTAATTTTTAAATGCTTAAAACGATAAAAAAGTTATTTTTGGACAGTTTTCTACATAAAAAATGAATTTAAAAAAAAAGTTTTGACCAGAATGTGACTTTTTTCCTTGGAGGACTAAGGTATATCATCTTATATTAAGGTATTCTACCCCGTTTTGGTCACTGGAGCTGGGCGAAAAAAGCCACTATATGCATTTTTCATCAAGAGTCTTTGCTCGGAATCATGTCTAAGGTATGTGGATGTGTGCATTTCAACCCCAAGCCACCAAGCCCCCTGCGCCCCCTTCGGGGCCTGATTTTAAGACGTTTCCGTTACTTTGTGCAAAAGGGCACAAAGTAACTCAAACGTCCATAATAAGTCGTTTAAGTTACTTTGTGCCCTTTTTCACGCCATAAGTCAAACGCCCCTCTGCCCTAGTTACTATAACTTTTCAAATTAACGAAAGTGCACCCAAAATTGAGAGCCCTACTTACAAAGGACTGGGTGAACATTATATTACATAAACAACCAATATCAGCAAACTTGTCCTAGTCCAGGAATCCAAAGCGCCCGAAACGCAGCGAGCTATGAAATTGAGTTAAAACCTGTATAATATATAATAATAATAACATAATAAGTCGTTCGAGTTACTTTGTGTCCTTTTGCACAAAGTTACTCAAATGACTACGCACCAGTAACTAGCATTTTCAAAAGCTTAAAAATACGCGTATAAAGCGCATCTTTGTTTTCGCTTTTAATTTTGACTTTACAGCATTTCATAAACTATCTTCATGTAAAAGAATAGAGGAATGATAAGGCTATCGTTTGACACCAAAACCTACCTGTGGAGTGCAAAAAAATATTTATAAAAGGGTTGAAGGTTCTTACTTATTGATGACAATGAGAATTTGGCAAATTCAAATGCACGCGGCACAGTTCTCTTTCGTCTCGCAGTGTACTCTTTTGAGTTATTTTGAACGACTCAAAAGAGTACAGTATGAGAACATTTGAATTTGCCAAATTCTCATTGTCATCAACAAGTGTGGTCCTTTAACAGATAAGCGCCTTACTAGCATATTTTTTAAAATTTTCTGTTTAACTTTTCGGTACTTATACGGTTCCCCCCCATATCGGAATTTTTTCAAAAACAGGTTTTAACCATTTCTAGACAATTCTTACACGCTAAAACCGAGAAAAACGTTGTTTCCGACAACTTTCCTCAATTTTGACTTTTTTATATTTTCTATCTGCCTGCCTTCGGCAGGCAACCTACTTAAACAGGAAGCCCCTTTGGGGGTACATGGTCCGGGCCAAGGGCTAAAAATGATTAAAATTAACATTGCAAGGCTGGGGAAAATACTACATTGCTGCTACTATTGTGAAATTATCAGTGAAATTAAGTATATTTTTTTAAATTTGTAGAAAAAAAACCGTATAAGTACCAACTTTTCTGCTTAACTTTTTTGAATATGCTGAAAAGGCGCATCTCTGTTAACCCTTTTTATAAATATTGTTTTATTTTACATTCCCCAGGAGGTATGTAAGTGTAGTTTTTCCATGTAGCCCATGTACCCCTGAGGTCGGTCCTTAGGTGATACGTTATAGAGAAGTGGATTGTAGTTTTGAAAAAAAACTTGCGTATTGGTTTAGCTCTTCTCCATTGGGAAGGTCATATCCAGTGTGTGGATTCATAAAAACAGTAGCCTTAACACTATTATAGACAGAAGGTATAAAGAACCAGGCTTGCACTAGTTCTATCATAACAATAGGTAGTATCCATATGAGATATCTTCCTTTTTCAAATAAAATATTTGCTAGTTTAGCATCGTAGACCACTAAACAACGGTTGAATGCCAGCAAAACACCGATGAAGTCTCCCAAAAACCAAAGAGCTGAGAAGTTTTGCACATGTTATTTTTCCGCTTCACACTTTTTACAAAAACCATACTGTTGAGTGTGAAGCCGACAGCATAGACAGCTACAGGATTGGAGCAATAGACAGTTCCATTCAACGAAAATATGCCATGAACGAGGCCTGTGAACACAATTCCAAATGAATCAACCAGACCTAAAATTAGCATCAATCGAAAGCTGGCTCCTTTGAGCTTTTCAGAGGTGAACAGAATGTACAGTGTAGGAATGTAGAGTGCCTGTAAACTTTTTAGATACCGTATTTCCTGTAATTTCTCCCCGAGAGTAATCAACTTCTATTTAGAAAGAGGAGTGATTATAGGAGGAGATAAATTAAAGGAAGGGAAGTAATTATTTACCGTATTTTCTCTATTAATTTTCCCCTCTCTAATAGTTACCTTCCATAGGCACCCTATATATCGGCTCAAAAAATTTATTTTGCAGATCTGTTTTTTGCGTTTTCTTAACAGGGGGAAACCCTAGTGCGCCCAACAACAGGTAGAACAGAACGTGCTATACAAGATGATGCGGGTCCTTTTCGCTTCGATGTCTGATAAAGTACAGGGTGACACAAAAAAACAGTCACATTTTTGAATAGTTGTCAAATTAGTTCCTTGCCCCATTAATTTTCACCGGAAAATCGATGACAGTAATTAAGCTACCTTGAAAAGAGCTCCGGAAGGTAAGAAGATGAGCATGGTTAAAATCAAGCTGGATACCTACATGCTTTCAAGTGGTGTGCTATGATGGCCATACTACACCTACACTCATAATATACTAAATGACTACAAGGAATTCAGCTTTCGAATAATAGTAATACCATGTGACCGAAAAGTTCCCGGACAAAGTTAAAAGCCAATTTTTTCAGTAAAATAAGAACATAAATGCATTTTTTTGGTATCATCAGAAAGCCCTTGTTCTCCTCTCTTGAATGGTGTATCGCTTGTCGTTTTATGTCAATAAATTCCATGCTTTAGAATGTCCGATCTGAGTGCAGGCATTGTGCGACTTTGGGAAGAAGGGAAGAAGCAAAGTGAGATCGCTCGTGATATGAATGTTCCAAAGCAAACAGTTTCGGATGCCATCAAGCGATTTCGTGAAACAGGCCGCAATGAAGACAGAGCAAGAAGTGGGCGACCAGCTACAGCAACCACTCCATCCGAAACTGTTTGCTTTGGAACATTCATATCACGAGCGATCTCACTTTGCTTCTTCCCTTCTTCCCAAAGTCGCACAATGCCTGCTCTCAGATCGGACATTCTGAAGCATGGAATTTATTGACATAAAACAACAAGCGATACACTATTCAAGAGAGGAGAACAAGGGCTTTCTGATGATACCAAAAAATGCATTTATGTTCTTATTTTACTGAAAAAATTTGCTTTAAACTTTGTTCGGGAACTTTTCGGTCACATGGTAGTAGTAATAATAGCAAAAGCTGTTTTTGTTTGCTCATTCAAAATGAATCACCACTTGTTTCTCGAGGTACGGATTTTTGGAATTCCCAACTTTGAATTCTAAGCGCCATAACTTTACACAAACAACTTTGGTAAAGGGACGTTTCCGTTATTTTTTTTCCTTTACGTTCCGATGTTATTTTTCTTTGCCTGAATAAAGTTTGGCTGGATATAATGGGTGCATACTTGTATTATGTTAATTTTAGTAAAAACGAGTGTTCTTTGTCATATTACAGGATAATTTACAACTTTGGCCAACTTTCACGAAAGTTGGCAACTTTCGCCCGAATTTCGGGCGATTTCAGCTTTCGAAAAAATTGAAAAACTCTACGTTTTTATAAGCATAAAAGAGAATGCTGAGCTAAATAAATTCACTGCTCACCAGCCTGAAGAAAAGACCATTCTTTTTTTCATAGCTAGCTCTTTAAAGAAGTTTTAGTAGTTGCGATGATTCAGTGATTCATCCAGGGGTTCGATCTCGAATTTCTAAAATAAAGGCATCTAGTGTCAAAAATAAAGGCAATTTCAAAGAATTTTCGCCAAAATAAAGGCAACTCAAAGGCATGTTGTGCTTCAAACCCGACAAAAATCAACAAAAAAACAACTTTATTGACAAACAACATATTTTTCTCCCCCCCCTTTCCTGCTTTCAACAACTCTTTCTGCCCAAGAAAGTAGTCATAACTTTCATAGCATTCGTCAAAATGTGCCTTTATTTTCAAAAAAAAAATTAAAGGCAAAATTTTCAAATTAAGGGCAATGCCTTTAATTAAGGGATATAATCGGACCCCTGGATTCATCTGAAGCATTTCTCGGTAAAATACTTATAAAATAGGTGTTTCAACAAAAAGTGCTCCAGATACCCAAATAAAAACGATTCTCCCTGGCCCGAATAATCAGCCACCTCCATAACGTTTTGTCAATAAATTTTATTTCTCTTTTTAAATACCTCAAAAATAACAAAAAAGTGCTATTTGTATAATTCCAGCAGCAACTTTTTTTCTTTCTTTTAGTGAAATAACATCAAAATTGTAAATGGAGCAGTTGTAGTAAATTTCAAATTCATGTGGGTGTGTCACCAGCAAATTCATAGCACGCAGTTAGCAATATTTTTAAAGCTGCAGAATTTTCAAAAAAAAAGTGCTTCAAGCTTTCTTCAAACTAAATTTTTATGATACAAATGAATTTTGCTAACATATTAGACCATAAAGAAAAAGTGAAAAAACTAGTAAATATGTACTAAGAACTTATACTTGTGTAATTTTTCAGTTTGATTTGTATGCAATTAGCTAAAAAAAGGTTGAAAAAATCGTGAGGTCCAAATTAAATCAAACAAGCACTGTGGCAAAAGTACTAAGAATGCACTACCGCGACACTTAAATAGTGAATTTTTCTGATTCTATTATTAGTTTGCTTGTAGTAGTTTTTTGTCCTGTGTGTTACTGAATGGCATAATTTCTTTATATTAATTTTTTTTTCAAAACTTTTATAAAATTCGCACTTTTAATTCACTTGGACACTTGTAATAATCCATTTCCAATAATAATCCATTCTGAGCTATCGTAGAAAAGTTTAACACGTCAGCAAACTTCCCCAGCTGTAATTTTTGATGTCTAAATGCGAGAAGTTGGGCTTTATATGTGTTGGGGGTCCTCCCGAGAAAAACACGCCTTGGTCCCCCCTGTTGATTTTTTTCGAAAAATTTCAAAATTTTTGCCTTGGTCCCCCATGTTGATTTTTTTCGAAAAATTTCAAAATCCTGTTGATTTTTTATCGAAAAATTTCAAAATTTTTTGCCTTGGTCCCACCTGTTGATTTTTTATCGAAAAATTTCAAAATTTTTGCCTTGGTCCCCCTGTTGATTTTTTTCGAAAAATTTCAAAATTTTTCCTTGGTCCCCCTGTTGATTTTTTATCGAAAAATTTCAAAATTTTTTTCCTTGGTCCCCCCTGTTGATTTTTCGAAAAATTTCAAAATTTTTTGCCTTGGTACCCCCTGTTGATTTTTTTCGAAAAATTTCAAAACTTTTTGCCTTGGTCCCCCCATTGTTTTTAATTTTTTTTTCGAAAAAATTTATTCTTTGGCGCAGAACAACAACGCAGAAAGCTTGACACCAATAAAGATGAGCTATGCAAACACCATACTATTAATGACATCAATAATGTGTTCAAAAATATTCAGTTTCATAGCATTTGTGTTGTAACGGAAGATTGCTTCGCTAATGTATCCCTGAAGATAAGCTTTACTAGTTCCTCTTCTGAAAAAATATGTAGTTTCATATGATTTCAACACACGTTTTTGAGACTTTCGGGAAAAAAAATTTTTCGAAAAAAATCAACAGGGGGGACCAAGGCATCTTTTTTTCGGGAGGACCCCCAACACATATAGAGCCGGAAGTTGAATACAGGCTTTCAAAACTCTTAAAATGGCTTACTTTATCTAGAGAACGCACTGAATAGTCTCGAAAAATGACCGAGCAATACTTTTGGCATGAGTTCGTTATCGGTAATTCACCCATATCGAATTTTGACCTTTTTTGAGCTTTCTAGGTCGATATTAGATTTAAAAAAAACATGTTATTAGGATTGGAAAATCATTTTCCAAAAAATTTTTTTTTTCAAAATTTGGGCGTATAGACGTTTCGCAAATTTAGTAATTCTACTATTTTTGCGAAACGTTTCGCAAATTTAGTAATTCTATTATTTTATATATGTATTTGCGCAAATTCAAATATGTTTCATCTACGACCATCAATTGTATCCACAGTAACTGCACTCCGGTTGTAAATTCAGTTATCTGTTCTTTCGTTTGCATTGCTTTAATGAGGCATTGATGTAGGATCCTTTTTCATGGATTATTTGTTTAGTGCTCATCATGAAGGTCTGGACTAACGAGTGTTGGACAAATAATCCCGATGTCGTCTATTGGCTGGTGGAAGTGCTTGATAAGAAGCTGAAGCAGAAGGACGTTGCCGCAAATATTCTCAGGGATTCCGGTCGTAAATTTGCTCAGAAGACTATCTCAAACCATGTTCCCAAGGCCGAAGGGATTAAGAAGGAGCATCAAAAAATCATGTAAGACATTGTTTATATTCACGAAGCCTATTTTATACCTGCTGACACTTTTAGCTCGATCAAGTCCAAGCAGTTTGGAAAGATGAAGGCAGTGCAAAAGGGCGAGCATGGTTACCACACTTTTCGCATCAGCAATGATCAAACAGAAGGGAAGAACTACTACATATGCTATCACGTTTAGGATCAAGCGCAATCTGAAGAAGGAGGGAGGTGTGCCATTTCGAGTGCCAACGCTGCACGAAGCTACTGAAACCGGAGAATGCATCGTCTTTGGCTCCCACCACGCCCAATGCAAGGTCTACAAGGAGAGTGAAATCCTCGCCATGAATCTGGATAGGGAGTGCCGCCAAGAAGTCAGGACGCAAGCAAGAGCTCAGCCACAGACAGCATTCGAGAAGGTAGGTTGTTTAACATTTAATTGTTCGATCGGGTTAAGTGGTTCCTTGTCTTAGTATCAGGAGAAAGCGCTGAAGATGTCTCAGGGGAAAGAAGAGGGCGTATTCAATCCTGCCTCCGTCAATATGCAATTCGGCTCGTATGAGGAAAAGAGGCAACAGTTATTCCGTCATCGCGCCAAGGAGTGCTAGTGGTGGACGACCCGTTCGACTTGCCCAGCGCGTTCAAAGTCACAAAAGGATCCGCCGAGAAGTACACAACTTATAATTCTTTTACTTTTTGTATTTTTTACTTAGATGGCTGCTCGTATCGGACAGGGAAGCAGGAATCGACGTTATGGCCAGCGATCAGGATCTGACTACTGGTGCCAAATGCAAATATCTGGCCATTGATGCGACATTTGATGTTTGCTCTCCTGACTTCGGTCAATTGCTCACTATCCACGGATTCGTGAGGCTTTATTCAATAACTTCGTTGATTCCATGTATCTCTTGCAATTTTAGCTGCCGATCGAAGAACCAGAGGGCAAAGAGAAGCAAGCCGATGCCCTGAACCAGGAAGATGTAAAAATTTGGCCTGGGAATGCGGGGCGGTTTGCGGGTTACCCGCGCCTTAAAAACACGCGGTTACCTGCAAAAATATTTGAATTTGCGCAAATACATATATAAAATAATAGAATGACTAAATTTGCGAAACGTTTCGTAAAAATAGTAGAATTACTAAATTTGCGAAATGTCTACGCACCGAACTTTTTATAGGAGCACGGCCAAACGAAAAAAACTATCGGATTGAGGAGAATGAGAGCTACTAAATGGTATATCAAACGGCATTTTTTAAAACGCGTTTTTTCGATTAGTTTCGCTGCAAGAGCCCCTGTTGTAGCAGTTTCATTATTAATTTCCTTTCAAGAAACGGTGCTGAGACGGGCCAAATCCTTTCCGTTCCGGCTTCGGAAACGAAAATGTGAAACGGTTTGACGGAAAGGTGTTTTTCATTTTAGGAAACGATTTTGTTTCCGTAATCGTTTCACGTACCTGAAACGGTTTCTGGAAACCGTTTTTCGCCCGTTTCTGTTTCCAGAAACGGAAGTGTCAACAGGATCAATCAGAAGAAAGCGCAAAAAAAGTAACGTATTGTTCAAAACGAACATTTCCGAAAACGATATTTATTACAAATCAGGATTTGTTATGAAGCCAATTAGCCAATTTGTTAATATTTATTAAGAATGGATTTTTGTTAGCTTTAAGGGAGACTGACAGCTGCTTCGATGGGACATCAGAAAAACGTTGTCACTTATTGGGGCTAAAAATAGACGTTTTTTACAAAAAGTGCTTCATATTTCTGTTGGACAATCTCAAATCAAAAAAAAATTTTATCTTTTCATGTTTTTTCTGCGCAAAGTGACATAAAATTAGTTGTCTAGGATAATTGATTTACTAGCCGAAAATTAAAACGTTGTCACATCGAAGAAGCTGTCAGTATCTCTTTAGATAAAGTAAAAATATGTTAATTATTGAAAGATTTATTATTCAAAAAATGAAATAATTTGATAAAAATTGGTTGCGTAGAAGCTATGAATAAATTTATTAAGGTGAAGTGGTCTACTTTTTCAGAAAACGTCTTTTACATCCCATTCTTGGAGTCCAACAAGTTCTTTAAAGGAATCGTCTATTGATTGCATAATGCTATTATTAAGATTATTGACTTTTTTTGATTCCGCAAAACTTTTTTTGCAGCTGATTTACTTCTTTTTGCAGCTAATTTACTTATTTTGCAGCTATTTAGCTGATCCACGGGGGGAGCAAGCAATTTCAAAAATTAAATTTCAAATTTTTTTAATGGTTCAATACTTTTTTGATAGTGTTTTTACTACCGTATTCTCTCTATTAGTTCCACACTCTCTATTAAACCCACACCCCCAACTTTGAGGACCTGTATCTCATCTCAGAGAAAAAATTCAACAAAGCTGTTTATTGCATTGTCTTAACTCCCACGAGCTCTACCGATTCTGTTTTTTGGATTTTGGATTTTGGATTTTCACCCAAAATTCTCGAGATCGACCCCCCAAATTTTTCCGATTTTCGGACGATTGAAAAATAATCCCACATGTGGAACTAATAGAGAGAATACGGTATGTTTCGATCATTTTCACGAAAAAAAATTTTGTTGCAAAAAAATTTCCTTGGGGGACCAAGGTCACATTAAAAGTGCCAAAAAATTTTGGGCTACCTTGGTCCCCCAACACAATTTTTTTGCAAAAAATGGCAAAAAAAAGACCAAGGTCACATTAAAAGTGCCAAAAAATTTTGGGCTACCTTGGTCCCCCAACACAATTTTTTTGCAAAAAATGGCAAAAAAAAGACCGAGGTCACATTAAAAGTGCCAAAAAATTTTGGGCTACCTTGGTCCCCCAACACAATTTTTTTGCAAAAAATGGCAAAAAAAAGACCAAGGTCACATTAAAAGTGCCAAAAAATTTTGGGCTACCTTGGTCCCCAACACAATTTTTTGCAAAAATGGCAAAAAAAGACCGAGGTCACATTAAAGTGCCAAAAATTTTGGGCTACCTTGGTCCCCCAACACAATTTTTTTGCAAAAAATGGCAAAAAAAAGACCAAGGTCACATTAAAAGTGCCAAAAAATTTTGGGCTACCTTGGTCCCCCAACACATTTTTTTGCAAAAAAATTTTTTTTCGCGAAGTTTATCGAAACATTGTAAAAACACCATAGAAAAAGTATTGAATAGAGGTGATAACGGGACGGGATCCCGTCGGGATCCCGATCCTGCCCGATCCGATTTTGGTCCAAAATCCCGTCACAAAATCCCGCCCAACCATTTCATGAAATCCCGATCCCGAAAATCGTCAAATCCCGACACAATTGTTTATAGCATTTTAATCAATTATTCGTTATTTGTTTGATGAATTCTGCTGCATTGTTTTTTTCCCGTTGATGCGCTCTTTATCTTTTTGCATTTTCAGATGAGTGTTATTTGGAGCATCGATCTTTTTGCAAAGCTGTCGGCTACTGAAGCAAAATTTGGAGTGTGCGGCAAGAGTGTACGCCACCCATGCGCAATCCACCAAGTTTTGGCGCGTTATATGGTGAAAATGCTATAAAAAGTATTTATAACTATTTGTTAAAGTTTTACCTACACACATGAAAACTGTAATTTTTCGTAAGGAAAATGATTTGTGTGAATATTTCAAAAATATTGTCTTACTAGTTAACTTAGACCAGCAAATGCCATGAATATTTTGTAAACGAATTCATCAAGGTCACTATTTCAATGCTTAATTTATTTGCAAAAAACATTACAAATTTTTTTTCAGTTATAGTTTACTTTTTTGAACAGTTTTTTACACAAATTCTTCGAATTACCCAAAAAAGGCGTTGACTGTATTAGCGGCATTTATAAACCAATCTCCAATTGAGCGATCTTCGGTGCCACTGGCTAACAGCTTCTCCAGGTCATACTTTTTGGGGCATCCCTGCACTGATTTTTTGCAAATACTCAACTTTCCATTCAAATATTTGGGATTAGCAAGGGCATCTTGTTCAGTTTTGTTTGATTGGATCACTTTCTCCAAAATTGTCAAACAACTTAATTGTGGCTTTTGGAATTTGTGTTTAAGGCATTCTCTCTAAAATGCATAAATATTACCGCATGTTCAAAAAATTCTCATTTTTTGAAGCAGCATGTCAGGCACTAAATATACTAGGGACAGCAGGCACCTATCGGCGCATATATCGTACAGGGTGTGTCAAGAAATTCCCTGGTTTTGAAATGGCTGTAACTTTTTTCTAGAGCGTTTTTCGAAATTCTGTCTTTCATGTGTTGATGTTACATGTTCTTCGAATAAATTCGAGTTTTGGGTCATTTCACAACGTTTTCTGAAATTTGCTAAAATTGGTCATTTTCGGACCACAGGGGGGACCAAGGCAAAAAAGTGAAAATGTAAAAAAAAATTCGAGTTAGACATCAAAAACAAATATTGTCGACGAGAAAAATCGATTGGCGAAGACAGAATTTCGAAAAACGCTTTAGAAAAAAAGTTAAAGCCATTTCAAAACCAGGGAATTTCTTGACACACCCTGTATTTTGAAATTCAAATATAAATCCACTCTTCACTTTGAAAGGGCAAAATCTCAATTTTTTCACAACAATTTTCAAATCTGATTGCAAAAGGTACTTCGCCATTGAAAGAGCTTTCGAATGAGTATAAACATGCAAGTAAAAATATTACACTAAAAAAAGGTTTTCCTTGTGACCAAATGAGCACTCAAATTGGCGACAGACGTTCCCCGTCCCAAATACTATATAGAGATTTTGAAAACTTTTCTCCAATATACCATTTTGTAGCCCTGAATATCCTCTTTAAAATACAGTATTAGGTTATTAATTTAAAAAAATAATACTTTTTTTTTTCAAAAATTGCAAAACAAAAGAGACACCCAAAAAAATCCTTCGGAGCATTTTTTCATTAGATGAGTGTTTTCTAAGGGTCCTAAAACACATTGGCAAAGTCAATACAACAAATCTGTTAAAATTAAAATAATTGAAATAATTAAAACTTCAAGAGCTTTTAGAACAAATCTGTAACGTGAATTAGAAAGCTTTGAACTAGCGCTACAAAGTGGCTTACACTGATATTTTTTATACAAGCACAAGGTTCTTAAATTTAGACTTTTAGGTACTTATCCTTTATCCGGACCCCACCTATTTTTCTCCTCCTGAATATCGTATTTCTTGAGTTTTTTGCGCAGAATTAATAGTGCAGATGCTAGTGCAGATTGCTGATCTGTATGAGCCGAAAGTGTTCTGAATAGTGTTTGTTGAGTTGAGGAAGTAAAGTTCATTGAGAGGTACAAAAAATAGGTGGGGTCCGGATAAAGGATAAGTACCGACTTTTACTTAAAAAAATGCCCTCCAATGTTTTTTTCGGGTAAAAAAAATAAAAATAAAATTATTTTTTTCAAATTAAAAACCTAATATCCTTTTTGAAAAAGACCTTCAGAGCTACACAATGGTATATTGGCAAAAAGTTGTCAAAATATATTTAGTGCTTAAAAAGCTGCTCAAAAATCCCCCGGTATAAGAGTATATACCGTATTTCCTCTAATAGGCCGCCCGGGCGGCTTATTTTTCAATCACCCTCTAGGGGGCGGCTCATTAGAGGGCGGCTTATTGGAGGGCGGCTTGTTTTCAACCAATAGCGCCGCAAAAATTTAAGCCACGTTTTTCGAAAATCGGCGCTGGGTTTATGACAAAGAGATGACCGAAAATGCTGTATTTACGAGAAAGCGATAACAGAAAATGCTGTGCTTACAAACAAACAAATGAAAATATCGATCATTCAAAAAGCATGGAACTAAGTGAACTGGGAACAAGGTGAAGGTAAGGGGGGGCGGCTTATTAGAGGCGGGCGGCTTATTAGAGGCGGGCGGCTTATTTTTCAATCATCCCCTAGGGGGGCGGCTTGTTAGAGGGGGGCGGCTTATTGGGAGGGGGCGGCCTGTTAGAGGAAATACGGTATTTTTGAAGTACTAGCCACCTGCAAGGCCTGTGAGATGTATTGACCTGGTTGTTCTTCACTAGAGTTTAGTTTGTGGTAGTTCTCAGCCAGCTTGAGCAATACAAACATGCAACTCTTGCAGTCACTGTGTTTGCTCTGAAAATGTATTTTAAAACTGTGCAAAATGTTATATAGAATTATCTTCAGCTAATTTTTTTTGAGCTCGGTTATAAGAAAGTTTTTGACCAGACAAGAGACCGAAAAAAATGATGTTAAAGCGCAAGATAAGTCAAACTCATCGTCTGCCCAGAACAATTTTAGACTCTAATTTACAATGGGGCGCATTCTTTTCCTAGACTGCGGAGAGAGCCGTTCATTAGAGATAAGCACCTTAACAGATATAAAACACTAGTCTATTTCGGCTCAAAATATTTTATCATAAAATTAAATTTTTTAAAGTATACCTCCATAGGGGAATGAGTCACAACATGTGAAATGTGGATGGCCGAAGTCACTTGGACCGAGCAAATAAAGGCAGCCAAAACAGCACAAGAGAATAAAAACGCGGTCATTGTCGAATAGCACAGTGAGGTGAATGAAAACAGTGAATTGCTTATAAATTGAACGAAAGGTCTTATATAAATGCAATTCAAAACTAATTGGTATTGCAAAAAGTAAGATTTTTCTGGAATGCTAGCAATAATTAGTTTCTAGACTTTTTAAGACTAAAAAATTAAGTTTGCAGAAATTTAGTTCAGCAGACATTTTTTTAAGGCTTTTGCTAAATTAATATTATTGAGTTGGTGCATAACTAACGTCGGTTTTTTTATTTGCGCACTATTCAACAACAACCCAAATACAAGTCCGCCTATAACATTTCTGAATATTATTCTGGAGTATATTCACCCTCTACATCAATAACAGCTTACCATTTGCTCGGTAGTCGATCGATTCTGCGAGCGAAGAAGTGAGCATTTTTTGACGTAATCAGAAATTGTGGCCGATATTAAAGCGTGGATTACGTCAAAAAATGGTCACTTCTTCGCTCGCGGAATTCATCGGCTACCGAGCAGGGTGAATATACTCCAGAATAATATTCAGAAATGTTATAGGCGGACTTGTATTTGGGTTGTTGTTGAATAGTGTGCAAATTAAAAAACCGACGTTAATTATGCACCAACCCAATATATTTTGAAAAAAATACAGGGTGGGGCAATTTTTTCTCATGAAGGAATTTTGACCATAACTTTTTTAATTTTCATGATTTTGACACGATCTTTTTTTATTCGAAAGCTGACACTCTACGCAACCGAATGACACCTTGCAGCGATTTCTTTTTTTTGAACATCACACAACAATGGCAAAGAATAACAACAACACATTTTCACTAATATTCTTGCTCGTTGCTTTTCCCATTCACTTCAAGGCAGTATTAAGGCGGCTTTGGTATGCTCCGATTGACCTGTTGACCATTGCCCTGTTGACCGCGGTAGGCTGATGAAGCCACGCTCAATTTTCGATCGGAGCTCGGCCATGTTAGTGGCTCTTCTCTTGTGCCCAATATCGATAATCCTGCTTGTTGACACATCCATGTTGGTGGAAGTGTGCTTCATCCGTAACGAAAAAATTGTCGAGAAAGTGAGAGTTGTCGCATCACAGTAGCATGTTTCACGCGCTTGTCCTGATCCACTTGCTTCATTCTTGATGGACCTGCAGCTTGTAAGGACGAAACTTTGACTCTTTGAGAATTCTTCGGATTGTCATTGCAGATGGCATCCCTACGACGTTTGCAGCCCTACACATTTTTAATAACAACAACGACCAGCGAAATAAACAAGTTTGGTGTCATTCGGGTACATATAGTGTCAGCTTTCGAATAAAAAAAGATCGTGTCAAAATCATGAAAAATAAAAAAGTTATGGCCACGGTGAGTGGCCTCCCAATTCTCCGGACCTCAACGTCATGGACTTCTTTGCCTTGCCTTACCTCGAATCCAAGGCCTGTTACCAACCACACAACTCCATCGCTTCACTGAAAGCTTCTTTGGTGCGAGAGTGGGACGACGTTCCTCAAAACATGATTCAAAACGCCATTGACGCGTTCCCGAAAAGAATAAATAAATGCATTGAGGCACAGGGAGGCCATTTTATTGAATAGAAAAATAAAATTTTATACCACTCGATATTGGAATGAAAATGCTAGAAGACTGTATATTTGGATTTTTTTTATCAAATAAATTTAGTTGCTAATTTGTTATGATTACATCCAAAATTAAAACATGGAGAATGCCCTGCTAAATTATTTTCCACCCCCTTCCTTCTTTCTTCAACTTTTACAGGAAATATCCGACACAAAGGGAAAGTGAATATACCATTCGAAATAGGATGGAAAAAGCTACAAAACCATATGTTTGGAATATTTTTTCGAAAAAGACTTCATTACTAAAAATCAGCACAAAATTCCGTTCCAAACTTATTTGTCACCAGTTAATAAAGATACTAGCTTGAGATTGAAGGAATCATATCCTCTTCTTACTCAAACATGTTTTTTGTGTTTTCTTAACTCCCACGAGCTCTGCCAATTTCACTCTTTAGATTTTGGTGAATAACCCAAAAATCTTGAGATTGACCGAAATTCCTCTTATTTGTTTGGTGTTAGTTTTTGAGGGTGTGAGATTTACGACTTTATAATCACAGGAATACGGCGCACATCGTCTAATTCCTGTAATTTAACCATATGGTAAAAAAAATTATGTTAGATATGTTTTTGGTTATATTGCAAATAGATTGTTTAAAAAAGGTTTTGTTCAAGTGATTAATGGTTTGTTTGAAGGAAGTGATTGAGGTAACCAAGACACCAGTTAGCCAACTCTTTGTTAAAGCAAAAGACTTTTACTGATTAACGTTAAATCAATCGCTACCACAAAAGTCTAAAGCTTGGCTTTTATATATTTGTATAATGTTTTCTTGTGCTTTTCAAGTTCAGCATTCATGAACATAATTTTTTCAGCATACAGCTTTTTTTAATTTATCAGGAGCTAATGTTTGGTGAAACTGATTAATATGTACTGTTTAACCCCAAACCGCATTTTTCCAAAATATATTGGGTTGGTGCATAATTAACGTTGGTTTTTTATTTGCACACTATTCAACAACAACCCAAATACAAGTCCGCCTATAACATTTCTGAAGACTAAACTATAGTATAAGTGATTCGCCCAAAATGAGGTTTTATGAACTTATATCATCTTTTCATGGCTTTAAATGGGTAGAAAACACAAAAAACTATTAGGAAGGCCATTTCCGAGAAAAAAAAATTTTACAAAATTTTTGTAAAAACCGTGATACCCACCCTATGGTTCATATTTTAAAGGTACCTGGATATCTATGAGCCTAAGACTAAAAATAAAGTTAAACATAGTTTTGTTAACTGGGGCCTACCGCATAAAGAAACTCTGGTATGCATGCAGAGTTACTTTTGAGTGATTTGTGTCTAAGGTATGTGGGTGTGGGCATCTCAACCCCAAGCCGCCTTCATGCATCCAGAGTCACTTTCGAGTGATTTGTGTCTAAGGTATGTGGGTGTGGGCATCTCAACCCCAAGCCGCCTTCATGCATCCAGAGTCACTTTCGAGTGATTTGTGTCTAAGGTATGTGGGTGTGGGCATCTCAACCCCAAGCCCCCTTCATGCATCCAGAGTCACTTTCGAGTGATTTGTGTCTAAGGTATGTGTGTGTGGGCATCTCAACCCCAAGCCCCCTTCATGCATCCAGAGTCACTTTCGAGTGATTTGTGTCTAAGGTATGTGGGTGTGGGCATCTCAACCCCAAGCAACCAAGCCCCCTGCCCCGGGCGCAGGGGGCTTGGTTGGTTAGAGAAGCGCGCACTCACTTACCTTAGACATGATTCCGAGCAAGACTATTGATCAAAAATGCATATAGAGAGACTTTTTGCCCAGCTCCAGTGATCAAAACGTGGTAGGATACCTTTTCTTAGATAACCAGGCACCTTTAAAATATTAACCATAGGGTGGGTATCATGGTTTTTACAAAAATGTTGTAAAAATTTTTTTCTCTGAAATGGCCTTCCTAATAGTTTTGTGTTTTCTACCCATTTAAAGCCATAAAACGTTGATATAAGTTCATAAAACCCCATTTTGGGCGAATCACTTATACTATAGTCCGGCCTTTCTGAATATTATTCTGGAGCATATTCACCCTCTACATCAATAACAGCTTCCCAAAAATTTATTTAATATGTGTGAGCAAATATAGAATGAATTAAAATTTCAGATGTTCACTAAATTAACACAACAAAAAAACCGACGTTAATTATGCACCAACCCAATAACTCTGGTCTCTAACACTAACTTTTTGGCACTCAATGGATATTAGAGATTTTACAGAAAAATTCATTAGGAACTAAAACCGAAAAAAGTTTATTTTGTGGAAAATTAACTTTAGGTGAAATTTTGCAGATTCAATCTTAATGTTAATTTTCACCTCTTTTGATACTTTTTGCTTATAAATTTTGTTTTGGATGTTTTTATATGATGTCTTTAACTATTTCTAACTGTAAAGATATTTTTTACTTATTGTGTTTCCTGTTTCCTTTCTACATTTCCTGTTCTCTTACATACCGAGCTATTATTTACAGCACCTATTTAAATTTCTCTAAGATTTGTGTAAACCAATTTAAGCAAATACTAAGCATTTTCGCCGAAAGTTTAAAGGAATTTTTTGGGTGCAAATTTTTAAATAATAATATCAAAATATCTTGCTGAAAAGAACTTTTTGGTTGTTAAAACATTATTATCGAATACAAGAATAAAATTTATGGGTAACACTATGGAATGCCCCCTCCTCAGCTAGCGCAAAATTTACTTTTGATGAAGGGGAAGGCACCCGTCTCATATGATCAGGGGTCGCAAGTCGAAGCTTCCATAATTCAGATAATATCTAAAATCATGCTACAATCAAAATTTTATTGAATTTTTATCAAAACAAACAATAAAAAAACGTGAGTCAACAATATTTTTCCCAGCCCCTGATTTGTTTTAACAAAACATTATTTTTCAAAAGGAAGTTACACATTTCCGAGCAATTGATATCAAAGTTGACTTTGGTTTGGACAATGCTCTTCACGGTTTGAACTTCAAGCGAATTTCTTTCTTTAGCCCAATGTACACCACAGAGCGAGAAGATTCGTTCAATGAAAGCGTTTGAAACAGGAATCGATAGTATTGAACTGACCAACCGGTAGACGAGAGGCACAGAATCGTTGTCCTTGAATATCATCACCCATTTGTGTTCGGCGTCAATCGATTCAAAAGTTTCTGTAGGAATTTGTTGAAAAAGGATATTCAGATCCGAGACTTCATCGAAGAGACCATCCTGCTCTGAGACCTCATGCAAAATTTGCAATGAAGCGTTTTGCGATTTTAATTAAGACAAATTAAGACAAATTTTTCAAATTAAGACAAATTAGGATCAATTTATTTTTAAGATCCCCTGTCTAAAAATAAGTACATTTCTTAAAAATTAAGTACACTTGCGACCCCTGCATATGATTCTCGTGCTCTGAAACGGCACGGAAACACTTTAGTTTCTGAAAAATCGAAAAAAAAATTTTAAAGGGAATAAGGGTTGTATTGGGAGGGGTAGGGAAAGCGATGCAAAAGCATTAAAAAAACTGAATATTGGTATACTTTGGCTGTCTTACCATGTTTTTCAACGTGGGCCGTGGCAAAAAGTGACTCTATTTGCATTTTATGATCAAGAGTCTTGCTTGGAATTAAGTCTAAGGTAAGTGAGTGCGCGAAGTCTCTAACTCTAAAGCCCCCTACGGCCCCAAGAAGACGCAGGGGGCTTGGTGGAATTTCAGTTGTTGTGGAATTTTATAGTATATCCAATTTATGAACTTTTAAAGAAAATCACTGCAGGCTAAATAGTAATTTTATACGGGCAATACCATGTGACCGAAAAGTTTCCGGGCAAAATTTAAAGCCAATTTTTTCAGTAAAATAAGAACATAAATGCATTTTTTGGTATCATCAGACAGTTTCGGATGCCATCAAGCGATTTCGTGAAACAGGCTGCAATGAAGACAGAGCAAGAAGTGGGCGACCAGCTACAGCAACCACTCCATCCGAAACTGTTTGCTTTGGAACATTCATATCACGAGCGATCTCACTTTGCTTCTTCCCTTCTTCCCAAAGTCGCACAATGCCTGCTCTCAGATGGGACATTCTAAAGCATGGAATTTATTGACATAAAACGACAAGCGTTACACTATTCAAG